>OZ001263.1:14697682-15297682 GCA_963924015.1 Macrophya annulata | reverse complement strand
TTCCTTTTTTTTTTTTTCAATTCTAAGAAAAGTAAATTATATTATTATAGCTAGAGACTTGATTTAAAGTGGAATATTTTAGGGGCTGTTAAACTTTATCATAAATTGTATTTTTGTTTTCTTAAATTTCGGTATTAACCCTACAAAAAAAAAAAAAAAACAAACAAGTAAATCAAAATTGGATTAGAAAAGCGTTTGAAACTAACTTTTGAATTAGTTTTTAAGTTTGATTATTCCTCCAGGAAAGAAAAAATTAAATAAATAAATGTACAACAGCCTAAGTTAGTGTCGAAATGAACCCCTAATAAAAAAAAAAAATAAAAAAAACATAAAAAACAAAAGAAACTTCCTGTTAACTTTATTGCACTTATAATCCAAGTTGAATAAGAAACGTGTCAACGAATATTTGTAACATAAGCTTATCGCCCTTTGCTAATCAACTTTCTTTTCCACCCCTGTTTATGCGTCTTATATACCTATAAGGTGCTGTTCTGTATATCTCCCCTAACTTTCGATCTGGGTCATCAAGCGAATAGGGGAGTGTTACGAGGTACTGATTTACACTTTTTTTTTCATTTTTTTCTTTATCGACCTATACAGCTGGTATATCTGTTTGCATATTGATGTTCTGTCAAATAAGTCATCATCTATGACAAAATGGTAAAGCTCCGGATTTTTTTTCAAGGATGAATTGTCCTGTCTATATCCTCAAATTTGTTTATTTTTTTGTATTTTAAATAAAACGAAAATTGAACAGAAATAAAATTATCAGAAATATGGCGGGTCAGCTTGCAAGTCTAATTAACTTAAAGCGTTAATCAGTAGTGACACGAATTTGGCTCGCACACTGTGTACTATAGTTCAAAAAAAAAATCAGAGATCTTCTTTTATTTTTTAAACAAGAGTTAAAAAAGCGTCCCCTTCGTATTCATTACTTCGCAAGCTCCGAAGTTTAACTAGAGCTGGCAACGTATGTATATACTTATATATTTTTTTATGTATGTGTGCATAGGATGGTTTTCTTGTTTAAGAGCTTCCAGGGTTGGGAACTTGACATTTATTATGAGGAAGTGAACCGCGCGTCGCGTGGTAAGACGAGAAATGCGAAAGAAAAAAAAAAAAAAAAAAAAAAGATACTAAAAATTTCTACGAACGTGAACGTTTTTCATTTTTATTTATTTAGTTTTGTCTTTGGTTTTTCACAACGTGGGCTTATAGAAAAACTGGTAATGTATATACACACATCGTCAAACAAATAGAACAATAACTTGCAGGGACTATAATACAGCGCGTCGATTTTTCCTCGATTATTTTCAACCCCTAAAAATTTTATTTATTGAACCACTTATCAAAATTTAACAATTTATGATCATCCCCACACGTCGTTTCCGGTATCTTTTCACAAAACCTCGCATATATATAGTTCGGTTCACTCGCCCGTGTGACCCAAAATTAAAAATCAATTTTTCATTGTTCGAAAGTTGTTACCTGCTTAAGTTACGCCGTATAATATGATCGAACCGTTTTATCGAAGTCATTTATAGATCCATCGAGAGTCAATGCAGTTTTATATAAATTTACAGTATCATAAAAATCAAAAAAAAAAAATTAATATACGCTCATTAATTTTTTTCTTATTTAGAAAAGCAAAAAGACAAAAAAAAACTGCAATTTATATTGACAAAACTCCAATCAGCAATCTTTCTATTTCTATCTATAGTCTTCTTGAAATAAGAATAAAACTGGTGAAAGAATAGCGAACTGGGATAGAAAGGAATAGAATAAATGGATCTACAGTAGCCAGATATAACCGAGAGAATAGATAGATTTTAAGCTATCTTCGTTTTCTGGGGCAATTTGTAGCCTGACCTCAGTTGGCACCTGAAAAATCCAGCTAGACTGCAGTTTGCAGGTTGCGGAATTGCCGAATCACTGCAGAAATTTAAGAATCTATATATACATCTATACGTGTGTAATATAAAAAAGGTGTATATTTTCGCTGTAATAATTAATCGGTTAAAACTGCCCTAAAATTATTATCAATTTGTTTTTTAATTTTTTTTTTTTTTTTCTGATAATTTTTATATCCTAAACTAAAATCTTTTGACAAATCTTTAACTAATTCGTTGTGTAATTATAAACTTCGTATACAGATTTAGGTAACACCTAAATTAATTTTAATTTACTCTCCGTTAAAGAGCATTCGCCATTTCCTGAGATAAAGAGTTCATAAAACTTAAACTAAACGTTGATAAATTTGGGAATTGAAATTTTGGTTATTTTATTTTATTTTTTTTCGGGTTTTATTATGTATGAATAAACATCGATTTATCCTACCATTAGAAAATTCATTTTCACGGTATTGAGATCGGATTGACAGTCGAAAATCGTCGTTTTTCGTTCTCTGTATAATATGTGTATGTATGTATATATACGTCTGACTCGTTCGATTCTCCCTTTTATATATGTATAATATATACATATGTATATGTATATAAAGAAAAAAAAAAAAAAATTATATGTATATGTGTTTCTCTTTCTCTGGTAGTATCGCGCATCAGGGATCAGGTCTCGGTTCGATACCAACCCTCCCGAATCTCGATACCTACTATTGAAAAGTTTAAGGGTTCGTACACATTACAGTCGTAAGAAAAATTTTTTCTTTTATTGTTTTATTGTTTTTTTTTTTTTTTGGTTTATTTTTTTTTTTTTTTCTTGTTTCCATTTTTATTTTACGTTCTTTTAAATAACGGACGATTTTTTTTTTTACACCTAACTGCTATATTTCGCATCAATAAACTCTAACGAATTGGGAATAATAATTATTTAACCACCGTGTCAGCCGAGGGTGTTTACGACAACGACCCTCGTAAGCTCCGGTACGTACCCTGTAACAGAAACACAGCAATAACGGAAATTGTCACGAGTCGTTAGGCGGACAAGTGTGTGGTTGGTGTATAGGTAACAAAGTGATCGCTAAAAGAAGAAGAAAAAAAAAAAAAAATAGAAATAAAATAAAATGAATAAATAAAAAAAACGAAAGGAATGAGAACTGTAAAAATTAACAAAAAAAAAAAACAAAAAAATATATTTGACGCATTTTGAGTGCCATTTGGGTAAAATTAATTGAAACAATAATTAACGAATAATATAATATAGGTATACGTGAGAAGAAATTCAATTATAAAAATTAAATATTTACACGATAAATTTTAACGATATATACATTATAATACGTGGGAAAGTTTTTATTTTTAGCCATGTGTGAACGTAACTTATTGGCCATATCCAGACGTATAAAATATGCATTAAAGCAGCTCTGTGGTAATAACGGTCATCTGCTATCCAAAAAAAAAAAAAAAACAAAAACAAAACCAAAAAAAAAAAAACCCTCCGTTTTTCAATACCCTGGGGGTATATTCTAACCCCCATGTGTGACATGCATTTTCATACTCTTGGGATTTTCGATGTTTATATATGCACGTTACGTATTGCATATTTTTATTACGATTTCACAATATGACGTTTATACTGGATTTGAAAAATTGCATCTGGACGATATTTGATGGTTTTTTTTATTTACCTTTCTTTTTTTCTATTAATCCCTCGAGGGTAATTGCTATTTTTTATATTTATTTTATTGAAATTCAATCGAAGGGTGGTTATTTCTTCGTGTCACTTCACGTCATTTTATTTCGTCTCTTTCAAAAGGGCGAGGGATTTTTTTTTGTTTAGCTTTTTGGAAAAATTTCATATATATACACTTTTGAGTATACGAACGTATATACATACATACCTACTTATGGGGTTGTCAATTCACTGAGTAAAATCGTATTGATCATCGAACACAGTTATAGTGTTATAATATTCATCGAATAAAGAAAAAACAAAAAAAAAAAAAATGGTTTTTTTTTCTTCTAACCTACGTTCTGCGAGACCACGCCAAGGCCGCTCTACTGCTCACTTGAGTATTTCCTGCCACAGTCCTGCTTTTATCCTGTCCCAGGGCATGAATAAATCAGTAGGGAAATAAGGGTGCTTTCACACGTGAACAGTTACGCTGTATTTAAACAAGCACTTCTTTTTTTTTATTTTCTTTTTAGTTTTCCAATTTTTTTCAGATTCTTTAAACCTTCGTCAACTGCGATACTCTCGAACCTTTTTCTTTCTTTCTTTCTTTCTTTTTTTTTTTTTTTACCATTTTCTCTTCGAAGATAACGTCTAGCTTGCTATTTCATTCCACGATTCTCAGCTTCTATCCTATCCCCACAATCAGTGTCAGCAATATTCTCCAAAGATCTAACACAACCCGCGTTATCTCACGCGAAAATTCTCCCTATACCTTTTCTCTATCTTTCTCCCTTTCTCTCTTCTTCAATTCTCGATAAATCCATTGCTAAAAAAAAAACTGTTAGCGTTTTATACTCACATATAATTAAACTAGTCAATTTTTGATCATTTTCATTCTGTTTTTTTTTTTTTGTGGATTTAATTATTTATTAACTATACTAAGAAACCAAAATAGGTTTTTGTGCTGTCATAGCAATGTGTGGATAGAATTAACCCCGTGTTTACTATCTGAACAAAATCGAGTAGATACATAACGTAAGTACATATATACCTACCCCAGGCACGATCGGCAAACAAATTATATTAATTAAATATCGATGATCGTTTTTGAAATAGAATTTTGATCTTCTAAAAAAAAATTTATCGATTTATAATGGGTTCTTATCGATATTATCCGTTCTTAAACTTTTTTTTTCTTTTTTTTTTTTTTCTTCTGATAGCTTGATGACTAGAAGATGACTTGCACGATTTATCTTGCCAAAATTTTTCTATATATTTATCATAATGGATGATCGATGAGATATTTCAAAGTCTTAAATAATTTCATTGATAAAACAAAAATTTAATATGCGATGGTTAAAAGAAAAAAAAAAAACGGTGAGTTAACGATTATAGCTGTATACGCCCTATTCGCTTACCAGAAATTTACTAAATTTAAAAAACACGCTTAATACATATTCCCGGGATCATAGTGAGGTCCTTTTTTAAGTGCTTATACCTTTGAGGAGTTCAAAAGGATTTTCTTGAATTTTGCATGTTAAAGATTTGGATCGTGATTGTTAGATGGGCTTTGGAGATTTCGAGGCTTAGAGAGAGAGAGAGGCGTTCTTTTCATTCCATTGAACACCGGAAGAAAGAGTGCAGAAATCGTGGAGAAATCGTTCAATTCATATACCTTTTTTTTTTTTACATTTTTAAATATAACAGTCATCATCCATTTTTCAGAATCGAAGGAAATCACGATTCTGAAGAAGATGAATTTTTGTTTTCTTAATTTTTAATATTAATTAAATTCGTTTGATTATAAGCACTAATTACATACCTAGTGCAAAAGTACTTTCAAATTCAATTTAATTATATTTCTCTTTTTTTTTAAACGAATTAAGTGATCAAGAATTTTAGTACTCGATTTACGACAAGGGCAATATACTTCTACCAAATTCACGCGTTTCCTCGAGGGGTTGAGTCTCGAAGAATCCCAAGTACTGGGGTGGTCCTGATCCGATGAAGATTTTTGGACCGATGCCAGGTCTTTTTCGATATAGGTATACACACAGGTAGGTGCTAACGTTTCCTTCGAATTCATCAGCCCACTTGACACGGTATGTGTAAAGCGTGCTGTGTCCCACTGAACTCTCTTATCAATAAAAAACGTGTGCTAATGAATTTCCAAACGATTTTTTTTTTTTTTTTTCTTATAAAAGAAAAATAAAAATAATGGATCATTTCTCACAAAAATGGACTCAATTATTTTTAGCGAAAGAAAAAATCTCGCTCATTATCGGTGAGGTATTGTCGTAGTAATTTTTTTGGTAATTTTTTTGATTAGAATTCTATTATTTAGAATTTTTATATTTCATCAAAAGCTTTATAATAAAACAGTGAACTTTTAATAACTAAATGAGAGTGCAGTTCTCTCGATTTAAGTCTTGACTATAAAAATCTTAAATTAAATCTAATTGGTACGGGTCTTGGCTTTGTAAGTGTTGGTAAAGTCCTTTGCCTTAGGACTTAATCGCTATGGGCATCGTACCACTTCCTGGGTTGAACAGGAATTAAAAAATATCTGGTCTCCATAGCAACGCCTCGTATATAAGCTCGCGGAGAAGAAGAAGAAGAAGACCAAGAAGTAGAAGAAGAAGAAGAAGAAGAAGAAGAAGAAGAAGAAGTAGAAGTAGAAAAAAAAGACGAAGAAGAAGTAGAAGAAGAAGAAGCTGGAGATGTGAGGGACGCGAAACTCAGCTGCTAAGAGCTAGTGAATATTTTTCTGCTTGGGGCTTAAGTGAAGCGGCGATCATTAATATCTTTTCTGCCACCCATCTCTACCCCTCTATTCCTCTTCACCCCCTTTTTTCCAGGTTTTGCCAACATCTTTTGCCCTGCTTTGCACAGAGGAGTCGAGAGAGGAACACCACCGCCTAACCACACTTAAAACAATTTTAGCTCAAGTCACGTAGTGAAGTGAGCATTTTTACGCTTCGCAAAGGAAAATCTCCGAGAGATATAATTTTGTATTTTCTTTTATTTTTATTTTTTACTTTTCTTTATTTTTTTTTTTGTATTTTCTTCACCAAAATTCTACGATTCGAGCCTTGTACGAATTTTAAAAGTTCCAAATTCATTTGAAGGGGTTTCGAATATTCAGAAACGTTGAATTGCAGACTATGTAAATTTTGAAAGATCGGAATGCAAACAGCTGAAAACTCGGAAATTCCAAAACTCTGGAATTCATAAAATCCAAAAATTTCATATAACGTCTGCACGAGGTTCGATGCGTGAATTTCAAATTCTGTAATTCTCGCTATTCAGATATCTTTAGCATTCGGAATTTTAAGCTTTCGGTGTCTTTCGTTTCGAAGTTTTTTAAATCGACTATACAGATTTTTGGAATTTAATTTACCGTTTAAAATTCGGAACTTAAATTATTCCACTAATGAAACGGATAAAAAAACTTCGTCAAGCTTCTCCATTGCTAAAAGTATGTAATTCATAGTTTCAGAATGCGCAATATACTGATCTTTAAATGTAAAATAAAAGAAACAGAAAAAAAAAAATCTGTGTAAAAACTCAAAAGCGTCGAGGGATGGGTAGGAGCGGTATATTCCCTAGCCTAGTTTTTTTTCAAGCTCTTCATTGCCGAATGAAATCTTAGGATGGTAACAGCTGATGTTCTCCTCGGCGCCTCTTTGTCCTTTGGTTCTGTATCCGCGTCGTCGTTATACTGTCGGGTTAGTGGTATAGGGTACGTATAGGGTGTAGGGTATAAGGTACAGGATACACACATAGGGTTGGCGTCGTGTCGCGTCGCGTCGCGTCGCGGCGCGGCGCGGCGCGGGCGCGCGCGCATTTTGGTCCAGGTCTCGCAGCATCCCTTGTGGTACTTGGGGGTAGCGCGGTGGCGCCCTCCCGCCGACCAGCCCCTGGCCGTGGTTCGGTTCAGTCGCGGGTGAAGTGCGTGCGAGGACGGTTGCGCAGCCGAGTGTGAGAGCGAGAGAGAGAGCGAACGAGCGAGAGAGAGAGAGAGAGAGAGAGAGAAAGGGAGAAAGAGAAGAAGAGAGAGAGGGAGAGAACGAAAACGAGAAAAACGGATAAAGAGAAAAATAATAGAGGAAGAGGGAAAGAGAAAATAAGGGTGGATATAGCCGGAGAGATAAAGAAAGAGAGAGAGAGAGAGAGAGAGAAAACGGAAGAGATAAAACGTTAAGAGTGTACCGCGGTCAGGAACGAGGTGTTACGCTGCTTAGGTCAGTGTCTTTTCTACCCGCCCGTTTCACCCTGACTTAATTACCAACCCCCTTTTCAAACCTCTGAATCCACCCCTTTTTACTCCTCATTTTACTCCATGGAAATTGAGCAATTTTAAACACACCCTCCGTGACCGAGTCGTGATGTTTTTACTAATTTCATAACGGTGAGTATAATTATTAGTGCTTTGCGACCCGTACGGATATATATATGTACAAAACCGCAAGTTCGTTCGTTGTTGTCGAAGTGAAACCACCGCGATTGTTATTTTATCTATTGAAGAAAAAAACCAAATAATAATAATAATAATAATAATAATAATAATGATTTTCAAAATTTTATCCTAATAAATTTTTTATTCCTCATTTATAATGAAAAACAAAAACAAAAAAACCGCGAATATATGAGAAGGAAGATATTTTTGTTTCTTTTTTTTTTTTTTTCTTTACTAAACTCGAACAAAATCCCGAACGATTCTTCATCGTTGAAACAAAAAATTTTTTCTAAATACAAATAAAATTATTACGATTCTTACTTTTTTTTTCTTATTCTTTCATTTAATTTGAATTAAATGACAAATTAATTGTAGTTCGAAGATTGACAAAGAAAAGAAAAAGTTTTTTTTTTTTTTTTTTTTTTTAACTTCTTTTCTCGTTTCGGTCAAATTGTTTCCCTTTTTTTTTTTTTTTCTCAATTTTTTTTTTTTATTTTCATTCGCGGTATGATTATGATATCTGGGACTCTTGGATATCGCGTGAGCTTTGTGTGTAATCATTGAAATAATAATGAGGACGATAATTATAATAACAGAAGTGCGATCTTCAGTTTAATTCTTTTTTTTTTTTATTTTTCAGTTTTTATTTATTTATTTTTTTTTTTTTGTTTCATATTTCTTCTTTATTTTCATTTTTATTTCTTTACTCTTATCACTTTCAACTACCTGACTGTATATTAATTCGTACTGCTGACTAACCCTGTTGTTGCGGGGGTGATGTTCGGTAGCTCGGAAATACAATTTCCTTGAATAAAACTGCAGGAGGGGGGGGGGAGGGGGTGGCAGAAGAAGAAAAAGGAACTAAGGGGATAAGGGAGCTAAAATCCGGGTTCGGGTTCACTTAGATATCTAGAAAATCGGATTTACCGTTCAATTCCTATGGCGATTGTAAACTTTTAGATAAGTTTGAATCCGCAATAGTTCCTATATATACCATACATTATATATCTATAGTATATAGTCTCGGCCCTCGAGCGTCCAAGCGCTTTTCGCTGTTCCCGATCTATACATATATATATACGTTTCCAATTGCCCGCGATACAGTCGACGATAATATACGTATACTATAAGAAAACGAAAAGAAGAAGAAGAAGAAGTAAAAAAAAAAAAGCAAATAAATAAATAAAAAATAATAAAAAAATAGAAAGAAAAATTGAAAATGAAAATAAAGTGAAAACTTTATCCGATTCTATACGGAACTGAGCTGGTAAAGCTTTCAATACTTATATACAATACTGCATTCAGTCAGAAAATCATAAATCGGGAATGTAATGTCGTACCGTTATTGTGACATTCTGTTTTTCACGGAAAATGGTTTAACCTTTTTTTTTTTTTTTTTTTTTTTTTTTTTTATAGATTATTTTTATTTGTTTAAAAAATTTTTTTCAATTATTTCAATTCAGGATGTCAAAAGATACGATTTATTTTATTTTTTTATTTTTTTTGTGGTTCAATACTTGAATAGTAACACGTGTAATTAATAATATCGAATCGGATCGTTGTGTACGTATCTCGAGTCGATTTATTTCGCGATATAGGTACACGCGTGGGAAGGGTTGAAAAAAATAAAAAGAAAGAAAAAGCAAAAGAGAAAAGAGAAAAGAGAAAAAAATAAAAAAAGAAGAGAGGAAAGTCATCTCCCAGCCCTTTTTTAAATTCCAGCCTTCGCCTAACGTAATCTCCATAGCTTTCAAACGCCCAAAGAATTCAGACAGCGTTCGCTCTAGGCCCTCAAGACCTCGGCCTCACCTTTCTGTCCCAAATCGAAACTCCGAATCTCGAATAATAAGTGTCCGATCTGTCTCTCTTATTCTCTTTCCCATTTCTACTAAATTTTTTCTTCTTCTTTTTTTAATTTTTGTTATCAAAAAGACTTTAACATACGTGAGGATCCCACGCCCGTAATAAAAATAGAAAAATTTTTAAAATTACAAAAATAACAAAAAATTAAATTTTTAAAGTGAGAATTAAATCTTCTTATTTTTACATATCGCTCATTTCAAAATTGTATATTATAATATACATAAATAATTTTCTTTACATATACTATATCTATAGGTATATAATAAATATATACTTACATTATATACCTACATATGATCAGTTTTTTCGAAAAAGTGTTAAAAAAAAAGAACAAAAACAAAACAATATAAGTGAATATATAACTTGTGATACTATACGTGTCTGGTTGTTTCCTTTAATTTGTGTTTTAATTTTTAATTTTTTTTTTTTCTTTTTTTTGTAATCAGGTATAAATCCTGTGATTTGGCGAAATAATCAGTGACGCAAGATAAAGAAACAAAGCAAAAAAAAAAACAACAAAAAAATTATTTTTTTTTTTGAATAAAAAAATAAATTAAATAGAAATAAGATAGCCGCGGTGGGTTAGAATCGTGAGGGGACAACGATGTCCCCTATTATCGGGGAGACTTTAAGGGTCTGGCTTCTATCGGCGTTGGTAGTCCACGTCGCGGTCGCCGGAAATCCGGACGCGAAACGTCTATACGACGATCTTCTATCGAACTACAATAAACTGGTACGACCTGTCGTCAACACCTCAGACGTTCTTCGGGTATGCATCAAGTTGAAGCTCTCGCAATTGATCGACGTGGTAAGTAATAAGTTTTGAAAAATTGTTACTCTATACATATAAGCTAAAAAAAATTTTTCTAATTCTTTTATGTTTTTTTTTTTCAAATTTGTATTCCATTTTTTTTCTTTCTATTTATTATTATTTTTTGGAAGAAAATCATTCTTTTACAATTTAGTGAAGAGAATGAGACGCGACGAGACGAAACAAGCCTAAGCAAGGCTAGGGTGTGGTGTTTCGAAAGCGATTGAGCTTTCGCGTGATTGATAATCAAGGCTTTTGCAAGGCTCAGCGAAATTTTTGATTCATGAAACGTGGTGAATCGTGGGTGGTCCTCCCCCCCCCCCCCCCCCCCCCCCCCCCCCTCACAACGCCGCTGATATTTTCATCGCGTTTCTAATTACTTAACACCTCAAAATGTATACATTTATATATTTATATATGTATATGTACGTATGTATGTACAACGGTGTTTCATTAGAAGCGCTCAATTTCTTTAAAATTATATACATACAATTTATTTTCATTTTTTTAATTATTCATTTTCTTTCCTTTCATTTTCTTTCTTTTTTATTTTTATTTATTTTTTTTGAATACTACAGCTCAAACTGCCCTCGATAGTATAATGAAACTTTGTTATTTCAGATGTAATTTAAGTAGAAATTTTCATATAATAGGTAAATACAATTTTTAAACAATTTTATTATCTCTTTTTTTCTATTTTTACGGTTATACGACTCTACAAGGGATTTTATTACACCTAATTAGGTATATGTGTAAAAAAGAAAAGCTTTTGTTTAATTTAATTTAATTTAATTTAATATTTTCTTTTTGTTTTTCCTTAATTTTTTTTTTTTTTGTGTTTATTATTATTATTATTATTATTATTATTATTTTTCTTGTTAAGAATTGAGTAAATTTTCTACTTTCTTGCGGTAAACTAATTTCGGTAAAAGCTTGCGGAGGGGGTATGGTAAATATTAAGGTGGTAATGAAATTCTACTACGCGTAACGTATGTACGTTATACACAGCAATAGGTGTAGATATATACATATACATACATGTATATAGTTATAACAACATGTAATAAGCCGTGTAGTATATACATATAGCGTTGAGAATACGTGAGATAAAATTTAACCGAGATAAGAAAAATCGAAAAAAGTAAGAAAAAAAGTGTCGAGTAAAAAAAGAAAGAAAAAACGAAAAATGTAAACTGTCATTTTGATACGGCGTTGAAAATTTTATTGGTACCTACCCTATAGCTACGCGCACGTTTTGTCTTGAGAAAGAAAAAAAAAGAAAAAAATCAAAAAAAATTTCATGTTTTTTGGTTTTTTTTTTTGTTTTACGACAGATTTGTAGCTCGGTAGACGTTGGTTGATGGTTGTAGATGATGCCCTGCAGGACTGAGGGTGGTAAAGGGGATGAGAAAAAATGGTATGGTTATACCTATATGTATATACAAACAGTGAGCTTGAACGTTAGCAGTAAACATTTGTTTGCTTTTTTTTTTTTTTTTTTTACTTTTTTTATTTTTTTCGTAGACACCGTCGTTTCATTTGTGTTAAGCGTTGTGAAATGTTACGGTTGAACGATGTTCCTGCATGTATATATATATATACACACATATATGTAGGTATGTATAGGTATATACATATAGGTACTTACAATACGTGTCAGAGTATATACAGTGTACCTACATTTTATAAGGGAATGAAATAATTGGCAAAAAAAAAAAATGTATATTGACAATTCTATAACTCCGTTCAAAATTTTAAACACATATATATTCTTATAATTGTTATTTGATTATTATTATTATTATTATTTTTTCTTTCTTTCGGGATGGTAATTTGAGTGTAATTAATTCCAAGGGTTGGATAATTAGGATTGTGATTATAAACATGTATAAGAAGTGTTAAATGTAGGTTTTTGATATGATCAAGACCCTCGTGACGTATCGAAAAACATGAAAGTAGTCTAGTTTTGGATTTCGCTGGTATATATTGTTCCGTAATTCGATATATATATAATATATAAAGGGAGTGTAAAAAAGTGAAAAATATGGACAGATAAAGAGGAAAGAAAAAAATAAAATAAATGAAATAAACAGAAAAGAAAACAAAGAAAGAAAGATAGAAAAAAAAAAGTAAAAAAAAAAAAAATAAAAACTGTCCTTGTTTGCTGAGTCCTTGGATAAAAAAGTTGCGAAAAGAACGCCCCGCGTAGCCCGTTGAGAATTCTTCGGTGCAGAAGAAAGATCCGGTGAGGAGTGAAGTGGAGGGTTATAACGGGGAGAGGAATGCGATGAGGGGGGTTGGGTAGGAGTAGGAGTGAATTAATGTTTCGGTAGGTATACTGTTTTATGTCTTTTACCCGTTTCATGTAGGCACCCCATTTTATGCGTGACGCTTTTGAGGAGGACGCGAGCTACCCTATACATATATACATGTATTTCTAAAAACACCCTCTGCCCCAGCTAAACTGTATTCTTTGAAACCTCGTAGGTATTTATTTATCTAGATTCAAGATAAAATTATCTTCGACGAAATATCGGGGTAGCTATATAACATCTACCCCTAAGGTTTTCCGCAATCTTGATTCAATTCAACCCCCGCCATATAAAATTATTTAAAGCATGATATTTTCATTAATCTTATTAATTCATTATCAATTAACTCTGATTATTAAACGACTCTATCATTACACGTGATAATTATAAAAATTAATTTAATACTCGATCATGTGTTTCTCTTTCAATAATTTATTTTATAGTTTTATACATACAAGTGGTTATTATTTTGGAGTCAGAAAAATTTTCATCGGGATGACTCATCAAACTTTATTCAATTTAATAAAAAAAAATGAAAAAAAAAAATTTGCCCAAGGTTTCAGGGCTTTACTACGTCAATGGGAATACGTGAACCATATTATAGAGGTTGAATTTCCCCAATCAGGTAGAAGAATTTTTGTTTTTTTAACCCAGTGGTAGATTTTCGAATGGAAAAAATAAAATTCTGTTAAAAAAAATATATTTCTTTTGCTGTAAATTGATATGAACAATTTTCAAAAACAAAAATAAAAAATATTCCGTAAAAGGTCAGAAATATTTGATTGAATAAAAATTTTCTGCTAATCATGTTATAGGTATGTTTTTACATCGGTAATTTCATGCGGTGATTATTCACAGCCGTAACTTATATACATATACAACTATTATATGTATTATACGTATACGTCAGAGGTTGAAAATTATTTTATAACCGTTAAAAGTAGCGAAAAACTAGTATAATACATATCCATATATAGATTTTATTTATTTTTTTATATATATACGTATACGTATAACATATCCTACACACCACAAATTGTATATCTGCAGTGTATGTACCTATCCTACTCGTTCAGCGAAGTAGAAATATCCCGCTGTGGTCAGACAGCGTATAGTTTTTCCTCTCGTGAATAGAGCAGCGAAGCGCACGGTTGGTGTATTTTTTTATTTGAATTTTTATTTTTGTTGTTTTGGTTAGATTCTTTTATTTTTATTTTTATTTCGTTTCTATTTTTTTTTTTTTTTTATATGTAAACCTCTGACCTCGAAATATTCGTTTTATATCGTTTCTAGCCACAATTTAATCGTCTGAAATGGAGTTTGAAATGAAAATCGAAAAGAAAAAAACACACACACACATACAAAATGCATCGTAACGGCAAACATTGAGGCTCAAAAATTGTACACATATAGAATATCGGATTCCTATGCAAAATTTATTAATTTGATGGTGAATAAAAAAAAAACTAATAATAATTTATTTTATTATAAGGACACGATCAAAAATTTGTGAAAATTATTAATAATCGATTATTATAGCGATTAAAATAAAATATATAGATAAAGGGTGGGGCGCAACGTACCCCTTCATGACATATTGTAACAAAGCTTTCAATTATTCAGAGATCAAAATTTTGAAAATCTGGGGTCCAGTGGAGACCCCTTAAAAAAAAAAAAAATAAATAAAAAATAACAATCAATATTATAGCAACGCGATAAAAAAATATGTAACATCTTCTTGCATAAATTTTTCGAAAATTACACATTTTTTGAAAAGGGTCCCCGTCGTGCCCTATAGTCTATACCATAATGTAATAAATGAAGATTATGATGTTTATTTTTCGCACGTGATCGTAGGAATGATCGTAGTGTACTACGAGATGAGAAAATGTGAATAGCAAACGAGAAAAATCTTTAAAAAAAAAAGCACAGAAAGAAAGAAAGAAGAAAAGAAAAAAAAAAAAAAGGGAAAAGTAAAGTAAATAGTATCTATCCGTGATATGAGGGAACTCTGCCCTCGGGATGAGGAAAAGGACGTGCTACACATTGATCGACCATCTCGAATAGTCCAAGATCGAAAAGTACCTGCAGGATAAAGGCATTGACGGAGGAATCTATGGCCTCACCACACTATTGAGAGGATGAGAGAAATCGAGAAAAGAGAGTAGAAGAGAAACGAAAAGAAGAGAAGAGAAGAGAAGAGAAGAGAAGAGAGGAGAGGAGAAAAAAAGGGTGGTTAGTACAGTGGAGCCCACTCGTTTTTCCCTTGTATACAAAACTCCCTCCAGAAACTTCCCTCCAGCTTTATTCTGCAGACGAGGGCTACGGGCAGTGTTAAAGATGGGATGTTCGATTAATGCTCTCCTCTCATTGATCGACGTATGTTACATATCCAAAAATTGAATTAATCTAACCATCTTTTCATTTCATAATCAATTTTTGTATTTTAATTTGATAAGTATAATCAACAGCCGTGTATAACGATCAACGAACGGTCCTTCAATATCGAAATTATATAGCCTACAAAGTGGTGAATAATTTAGCAAGAGACGATCTCCTGCTGCTGCTGCTGCTGTTACTGCATAGGATTGCTGCACTTTGGATGAAACGGATCAGTGAGGCAGAGAATAACCGCGTAGGTGTTGGCGGAGCATTGATCGTCGTGAATTGTTGGGGTGGAATAAAATTACTGAATTTCAATCTAAAACGTGATGCACCAAGTCGCCGATATTCATACCAAAATATTCTCTACTTTCAAATTTCATACGGGAATGATGAATCTATATTTTGACCATTAAACTTTTTTCCGTCTGGGCGTTATCGATCATAGAGAAACTAAAAAAGAGACAAATATATATTTTATCCTGTTATACGAACAAAAATTATTTCTATTTTCTCTCCAAGCTGGGATTCGATTCGTTTCAAACTCATTCCGATTAATTAAACCGATTTAACGGGGAAAGCTTTCTTCTCGTCTAGGCTCGTAGAAGTTCATATCCTATAAATTTAATAACCGAAACAACTAACTAGCTTAGCTTTATACACACATAATATATAATACCGATCATATTTTAATATACGCAACTCTCGAAAACAGTCCTGGAGGTTACCCACCTTACCTCATATATCTACCTACCTTATTCCATCTACGGGTTTGCAAATGTAGAATATTATGCAAAACAGTCTTGATTGTTCTCTACCTCAACACATCTGCAGTGTATTGCAACCAGGTGGGTCCCGCGTGCTTAGACTTGGCCTACGTTACATCCCTTGGCAAAATGTTCCAATACATGCGTATGTACATATATACATATATATCTAAATGTATATATATATATGATTTAGTATGTATTACGCGAATTCTGTTCTAAAATTCATTGCGATACGTGTATACTTGGCCATAATATTACTGCAGTACAATGGGGTGAAGTTAAAGTTAATAAAGCCTGCAGGGGGTCAATTTTGGTAGAAGTTTAGGAAACAGCAGGGAGAATTTATAGAGGAGAATTGGACAGAACGAATCCCCTCTAAAAGATTTAAGAAAATTTTGTTTTTTATTGGAAGTTTTCAAAATCTTAATAATTTATTAAGAACTTGTCCACTGTGATCCACCCTTCGTTATATAATACGTGATCAGTATTGTATGGTACTGTAGAAATTTGACTGCGAAAACAACCCTTAGTTATACGGCAAAGGTAATCTTGAAACAGCCGTTAGATAGTAGGTCGTAAAAGCTGTACATGACCCAAACATT
Organism: Macrophya annulata; assembly: GCA_963924015.1. Taxonomy (NCBI): domain Eukaryota; kingdom Metazoa; phylum Arthropoda; class Insecta; order Hymenoptera; family Tenthredinidae; genus Macrophya; species Macrophya annulata. Next base: position 15,280,913 of record OZ001263.1, on the reverse strand, counting down.
ATCTCCGAACTCTCGAAACGGCTTCGTGAAACTCAAAGTGTTTGGACAATCTTCTAGTTGGTTTGAGGGTCGAGACAATATTCTCATACTCAACCTGGTGTAAGAATTTTTGGATTAGTGATTATTTTCTATTTATGTTATTATTATGATTATTATTTTTTTATTTATTTATTTTTTTTTGTTTCTTGGAGAAGTTTTATTGACACTTTTTGATGAACTTTAAGAGTTTTGACGAAAGTAACGACGCGATGACATCATCTCATCTTTATGCGAGGGTTTATTCTTCACGGAGAGTTTTAAACTGATTAAAGTTGTGTTTCAAACAAAATTATAACTCGAGGTTTGCCACGTGGCGGAAGGTCGTTTTATTTCGATAATAAAATTTTCTTAAACAACCAACAGGATTTCAAAAGACAAAATTTAAACCAAACTTAGAAGATTATAATAACATTCGAACGTCACCGAATCGGACTTTTTATTTTTTTCTATTTACAACAGACGTTAGCAAACGATTAAACGAAAATACTATCAAAAATTCGATAGAGCCATTTTTCATTAATTAATATATCTAACCGATTTTTCATTTTTTATAAATATTATACCAGTGCAATTATTCACACACATACACAAAACGTACAACTACGTGAACACACTGATGGCACGTACGAGATTTGCGTTTTAACATAAAATAATTTAATATCCTGAAGCAGAGGGATGCTAAACCTGAAACCATTCTACTCCCCACGTTTTCGCTCTTCCTATTCTATACCATGCTGACGTCACATCCGGTAGTGGGGTTATACTTCCATAGTTATATATTGTGTTAGTTTATAGGTATATACATATACATATATATATGAGGGTAGAACTGCAGGTTTTGATAACACCGTTAAAAAGGTTAAAATTTAATTCCATGCCATTGTTAAATCTACGGTGAATTAACTTGGAGGAAAAAAATTAACGCGTAAGTAAACAAAAAAATATTTATCTTCGCCTGCAGTGCGGACCGGGTTTAGAAAAAAAATATAAAAAAAATAAAAAAAAAAAAAATAAAAAAGTAATTACAAAGATTTGACCGGGCTGTCTCAAACGTAGGTAAGCATAGTATACGTACACCAAAGGTGAAACTGACCCAAGCTTTCCATTATGATTCACGGTTTACCTCCGATGGTCGACCGCCGAACAACGACCCTTCGTAACTAAATTATACCTACCCGAAATGCTTTACCTCAGCCCTGAAATAGTTCACCCCATTGGAATGTCCATGTCAGAAGACAAAAGCCATCTGTTTTAGAGAGGGTCAGTGTAATGATCAAAACGCTGCCATAGCCGGGGGTTAAGTGTTTTTAATTTCCCGCGTAGCCGTTTGCCTGCAGAACCCTGTATCTGGATTTGAAAAGCTTGGCTTTTGCGTACACACATGTTAAGTGACTTCATTAATTCATAAATAAATTTCACAAAAAATGAAAAATGAAAGAAAAAAAAAACAAAAAAAAAAAAAAACAAATACAAATTAAAAATTAAAAAAAGTCGCGTCAATTTTCAGGGATCCCCCGCGGGTATACGTTGTGAAAATATTAAATAGGTTGAAGATCGGTTCTAGAAGCTCATTGAACCGTCGCGTCAAGGTCGAGTGTAGATCTCGGATGAGAACGAGGAGATGAAAAGCACGTCGAAAGTGGAACCTCGAGGTGTTTCGGAGGGCTAAAATTGCGATATTAATAGCGGGGAAATAGGCAGAGATTGGCCTTTCGACTGGTTGCTTGTTTTTTGGCCCCTATTCTCGACCAAAAAGGGGTTAAACATTCACATCGTAATTCACTACCACAATGTACCAATCTACGCTTTCAGGGTTTGTAATAAGTTACAGACAGTATGGTTTCGAATGGTTTTTGAACAAAAGTACGTACATACATACATACGTACAACATTCGTGTCATACTTCACACCCCCATATTTTTACTGTGAGTTGTATGTTCATTTTGTACAATTACAAGCTCGTTATTGTTGAAAGAAATAATAATTCGCCGGATGTGTTTAACGGTATTTTATCAAAACTGCAATAAAATAAAGGACGACTTTAATATTTCTGAAGGCCATTTTTATACGGTGGAAAAACAACCCCTACGGAGTGTAACACGTCCTTTAGTAATTAACTTAACGATCTTTCTTCTCGGTTGGAATTCTCGACTACTTTTTTACCTTCGACCTCAAGATAACCCCAAAAGCTTCACAAGCTTCTGCACTCATCAAGAATTCGCAAAAAATAATTTCATGGATTTATACTGTGAAAAAATTGAAATTTCATTACCAGATCACGACTTTGCAATTTTCATTAAGCCAAATAATTGGATTATCATTAAAAGCTTTAGGAATAATTCAGGAGAGTTCAAATAAAGGTTTGGAAATTATACTCGGAATTTTTCATTTTCGCAAAAACTATACGAAAAGTTTGAATATCGTTTAAAATTTTTAATTATTCATAGAAATATTTTTACTTGGATAAAAATTCTTAGACAATTCGAGATCCCAGTTTTATGTGTCTAACGTTTTAAGATGATACGATAGTCGGTTGATTATTGAATCTGTCACGTATTTTATGAGGTGGTGTATCGTATATTGAGTTGACTGGCAGGTTGAAATGGGGCAACTGACACCCCCATATCAAAATGAATATCGTAAAGCGAAGATGTGCCCGTCATAACTTGAACTAAACAACGAGTAGCAGGTAGATATCAGAGATTTATGGGGAAGATATAATGGGCAAACGTAATTACAATCTCTGGGTGGCAGAACACTTCGTGTCCGAGATAAACGGGCCCGTCAGTTCCCCGGGTTGATGGGTGATTCCAGTCCCGTTTGCCTCAAACTACCAACGAACCAACCAATCCTGCAACCCCTTCAAAACCAGACAGAGATGAATTCAGCCGACGCCAATAGTATTGGACGAAATAATAAATTATGTATTAAATTTTGAAATGAAAATCGCCATTTTCGAAAGTTTTCATTATCTGTCTGAAAGATATTCTCTTAGTAATTCAAAAATTGAAGATCATCTATTTATTTTTTATATCACGGTTTCAATGCTCGAAGCATTTTCGAGTTGGGATTCAACGTGTTTTATCTTCTTTAAAAAAAAATAAAAATTAATAAATAAAAGTCAAATTTACTCCTTCGGTTAAGGTAAAATGCACCAATTCACCATGGCCACTATTTTCCGAAGTTTTCCGCCTTTTTAAGAGGATCATGACACGTCCTGCTCCTTTCGTTTTAGTAGCTAAGTGTAAGCTCAGATATCTTGGCATAGGTATAATAAAAATTTACCTAATTTTTTTTTTTTTGTCCACTTTCTTTATATCAGGAACATTAATTCCACGTTTTAAAAGTTTTCTTGAAACGAATATCAACCCTGAATCATTTCCATCGTCTTAATACGACCATTGATCAAAGTTAATTAGACGATTAAGTGATTACACAGTTTTATATAAAGCATCAATTCAAAAGACTCTGAGCACAGCACCTATACGCGAGTTGCTTTTCATCACGGGTTGCCTTTTTTCTCTTACTTTTTTTTTTTACCATTTCCATTTCCATTTCCCTTTTTTTTTTTTTTTTTTTTTATTTTATTGTAGGTAGTTCAGTAGTGTAATTAAAATGCTAATTGCTGCCTTACTCGTGACGCAAAGCACAAAGAGAACTGAGAGCCTTTTTTTTTTTTTTAACTGAATAAAAGAGATGAGAAATTTCTATAGAATCTAGCCGGGTAGATACGAAACTCTACGATGCAACTTTAACAGGAAACTTTTACAGATTGTCAGTCATAGAATAACACATCTCTACTACAAATAATTCATTGATATAATGAAGCTATATTATGCATTTTACCAAACATCAAGAGATCTACTCTTATGTTTATTCTTATGACACGAATTGAATGGCTTAGCTAGTTATAGTGTCTCAGATTTTGACACTATAGATGATAACGTTGTTTGAAGTTTCAAAATTCGCTTTGAGATTGTACATTTATATTCTGGTATTGATTTTATTTATTTCCATGAATATATATCATTTTGAAAGATCGAATCCTTCTCATTTTGAATAAATTTTATAGATCACTTGGATGTATGTACTATCGCATTTCGAAAATACCCGTTGAGTAGGTACCTACGCATACCGAAATCATGAGGTACGAGTGAGAAGGGTTAAGGGAACTGAAATCGTGGTGGGTACCACATGAGATGTAGTAGCCCCGCGTAGGCAATATAAATGCCAAACTTACTCTATGAAATGGATCGTTCGGAGCCAGGACAGCCGCCTAAAGCCGGTCGTTTATCACTTCGATCGACGAGTTTGGTTCATTGTTGCCTCTGGGAAGATAATTAATTATATCATTCAAATTCCTACCCTGTTACCTTCATTAATTATATTATGTATACATATATACATACATATACCTATGTAAAGGTAAAGCGAAGTACCTTATACTGGATGGAACGATGAGATTTCGAAAGAAATAATTAACTTGAAAAAGATACGATTTTCAATAGAATAAAATTAGTAATCGAAGTAAAGAAAAGAATGAAGAAAAAAAAATAAAAAAAAAAATTCTTCAACCTCTCGATCTTCAATTGATTTTTTTTTTTTTTTTTATAACGCAACTCTTCTGATATTTAATTTAAATTTTATGAGGAGATGATAGGTCAAAGAGTTCGAAATAACGTACGAGATTGCATATTTAATATTCCATATGAAATAACGTTTGGTACGAGTTACGGTAAGGATCGCGAGTAGGATCAGAATATTTCGATTATACATATAACTATAATAAAAATGCGAGGTGCGCCTGTATATTTTCAATATTAGAAAATGGGAGATAGAAAAACGATAGAAATCGGAAAAGGAGAACCGCTTGAAGTGGTGCAACTGGATTTCCTCTATTTCCTTTATTAAGTTCTTCCTACACCGGAAAACTATTGCAGTAAAACTTTGAAGTAAGTTAGTGCTACAAATTGTACCTACCAATATAGTTGCCGGTTAGTTTCCACTAGCGTCTTTCATTCCTGTTTTCATTCCTTACCTATACTTGTGTTATAAAATTACAAATCAAATTTGGAAAGCAATTTTGACTGTTACAGTCTCGGAACTAGGTCGAAAGATAAAGTAAAACCGCTTTCAGCTGCAGTTGGAAAAAAAACAAAGATTAAAAAAAAATTAAAAAAAAAAAAAAACACGAAAATATATTCAAAAGCCAAATCCTCGCTTTTAACGGGGTGAAATCCTCCGCGGTAATTGGGGGGTGCAACGATTACCTTCTGCGCACGATCGCTTAACCCTCCTAACTAGATGGAATTCGATAAAAAAAAAAAAAAAAAAAAAAAAAAAAAAGGTGGCACGTGATTTCGTTAGATAAATGAAAAAGGTATTTTTTAAATAAAAACAAGGCAAAATCTGTGCTTCAATTTTTTGTTACATACATACCCTCTGCAAGTGAATTGCAAAAATTCTTCACATCGCTTTTCATAATGATCAAGAAAGTTTTTCACCATCTGATTTCACTGTTTACTCTTATCCTATCTCGGTGTTATTTCCGACCAGTCAAAGCAGTGAGAGACTCTCAATTTACCGAACACAAACCGCACATATTTGTACATACCTCAGACCCCAACACTGTTTAAATATCAAAAGCAAGAGTTGAATTAATATTCATAGCACGGAGATTTTAGGGCTGGTACCTAGGCTCATCTGCGTTCAAAAGTAATCGTCAAAACCCGTTGCTTGGCTTGGCTTAGCTTAGCTTAACTTAACTTAGCTTTGCTTGGCTTGGCATGGTATGGCATGACTCCTGCAGGGCAAAGGGTTCTTCTCAATATTAGGGAATATATAAAGCTCAACAACAAAGGGTATCTGATTGTTGCCAGAGGCGAGTAACAATGCTGTGCAATAGAGATGGTAAACAATGAAAACAACAACGTAGACAGGCGTCGTCGTGGTCGGTGAGAGAAAGAGAGAGAGAGAGTGTGCCAATCATTGAGAATATACATAACAGGGGAATGCCTATATGCTCGAAATATGTACATCGTGTATACATATACAACTTTTTTTTTTTCTTTTTTTTTTTACCCCAAGTTATCTCCCTTGCGAATTACGACGAAAAATATGTATGTAGGTATACCTTTACCCTAACATATCAGGGTAGGGGTGCCGGAGGCATTTGATTATTCTCGATCAGAATCCGGAAACTCGCTGTCAAAGCATCGCTCGATTCCTCACCCTTCATTTCATCTTCTGCGACATCTGTTCTCGCGTTTCATTGCCGGTTTTACGATTTTTTTTCTTGTTTTTTTTTCTTCTTATTCTAAACCTGGAATTTGGAGACAGAGCTTTAAAGCTTTCTGAGAAACATGCATGCGGTTTTTTTATACATGTATCTGTACAGGGGATTGTCAGAGCTTTTGGAACTGCAATGTAATGCGCTTTTTTTTTTTTATTTATACATATACTCAGATTTTACCATCAAACTTGTTAAACTTTTGGTTAAATCCTGTCGACGTACAATAAATATATAGATATATACGTCGGACAATAAAGTTGAAGTTTTGGTGTTTTAGGTTGACTGGTGGAACCAAAGGTAACAAAGTTTACCGTTTTTTCTCTTCCATTTTTTATCTCATGTCTAACTAAAGCCTGAAAGTTCTTCTTCCTACTCTACGGCTCACGTTTCATCAGAAACGAGAAGTTTTCCCTTGAGGATTACCGAAGACCGTATTAAATAAGTTGCGGATGGTTTTGGCTCTATTCAGACACGTAGGTAGGTACTACATACCTACAGACAGAAGTTTTTTTTTTTTTTTTTTTTTTTTTTTCTCCACTTATCAACACCCATGTAGTATCATTTTTTTGGAAGCAGTTGTGGCAGCTGTCACCCCGAAAAATTCTTTAAGAGAAACTCGAACGAGATAAGTTTTTTTTTTTTCTTTTTCTTTTTCTTTTGATACACGTAATATCAACATCTCAAAATATAGCCAGTTAATTTATTCAATTTATACAATTCATACATTTGTCCAAAAACGATATTCTTCATATTTTCAAAAACGATAGTTGATGTTACTTTTCACTCTACACGTGACATTGCCGAAGCTTTTACCTTTTAAAGTTCACCTAGGAGTATGAGTTCTGAAAACTTGAAACTTTTTCGAAATTCAGAGACTGTGACGTGTTGTTTTTATTTTTTCTCGTTTCTCGCTTCGTGAGAATTTTATTCGTTGGTTATATTTTTATTTTTCTTCAAATTTGGGGTTCTATTGAAAATGATAAAATTACTCATATATACATATACGTGCACTGAAATCAACGATAGTAAAAGTGAAAAAGAAATAACCAAAAAATAAAAGAAAATAAAACAAAAGAGATTTTTGTTTTTTTTTGTTTTTTTTTTTTTTTTTTCACCCCCAGCAATTTTGGGAAATGGTTTCTACTTCAAAGTCTGTACACTGTATAGTAGTATCCATTGTTATAGTTGGATGGTGCGTCGCAAAGGTAGAAATAGGAGTCACTGTACGGGTAGTCTCGAGTTATTTGTATGTTAATATATTTTGTGTTTGGCCTGGGGCCAACTAAATTGGCCCCGATTCGGCTCACCGGAGCAGTAGGCAGTAGCTACCACGTACACAAAAGCACAATACAGTGGAAAAAGAGCTCCCTTGACACTTTTCTAACTATGCTACTGCATTCGAGCCAAATGTGGGACGTCGTGGGGTAGGTACGTAGAGCTTTTTTTATTTCATTTAATCATTCGATATAATAATATGGTCCATTGCATATACCTGCAGTCCCAAAAAATATGGATTGATATCACATTACCATTTAAGTCCCGTTACCAAGTGATAGGCTAGCGTCAAATATCGGTAGAAAAAAAGAAGCTCCGAAAGCTTTCGAAGATTCCCTGTTTTACAGAGTTAGAAGTTTCCGTGATGTGAAAGATAACGCAAAATGAGACTCGCAGTTTTTCTTCCTGGGATCCATATCAAGAGGTATTCGCGATCGTTGAGATCAGTATTCTCATGACGTCAGCAACTATGTTCACGGCGCCGAGCGAATACTGGCTTCATAATACGGGCATTGTGTTGTTAACATCACGTCAGACTTCATCTGACTTGAACAGTCATTTATTATAAGTTAAAGGAGAATTGCGTTGTAATTTTTGTTGGAAAAAAAAAAAACTGGTATAAATTTCGTTATTTCGCTTTAAAATAAAGCCCCATCGATCGTTTGGAGAAAATTTTAGTCCTTTCTAACTTTGTAAAAGTATGTATGTATATGTATGTACATATCTACCTACCGCAGTACATCATCATCATCATCATCATCATCAAGATTCTACGTCTGTTTCACGTTACTAATCCTCAAAGAAATGAGACCATCGGGGGTTTTGCGAAGACGCCATTTTGAAAATCTGAATTTATTGCGCACGAGTTCCTCGCCTTACTCTTACTTAGCGAACTCCTTTCTTTTATCCCTCGTGAATAATCCAGGAAATGTATTTATGGATGAGCTTTTTTTTTTTTATTTCTTTTTTTTTTTGTTTTCACTTCTGCTTCTTCTCACCAGATTATATACGTTGATGTTCAACTAACTTACGGTAAGATTGTTCTTTTTTTTTTTTTAAGTATTAATAAAATATTTCGAAAAATTTATAGTCATATACTAATCGATGATAATTAACTGCGGTAATTAAAGTAACAAGATTCTTATTTTTAACCATGTAATTAGCGCCTGAAAACAACCTCGTATATAATTTAGAAATTGAAGGTACACAAATTTCTCAGATGAAAATTTATCAAGCTTGGCATAGCGTAGGACGATCAATAGCCAAATCAAATCATCTGAATTTCTAACATACATGGGACTGCTGGATATAAGGGAGAGAAAGTCTCAGACCTTAGGAATCTGACGTGGGTAAGAAATTGGGGTATAAACTTGGCGCGATTTTAGAGAGTGAGGAAAGTACATACATACGTTACGTGTTGAGTTAGTATGAGTACCTACCAACCAAAATTTCTCACACCATGAAAATAACACCACACTGTTTATATATCTGCTATTTGCTCGTCACTGAAGTTCCCAATTTCTATGAGATATATTAATTTTCAAGTTAAACCTTTGGACCGGAGAATTCAACTTTGTGATTGTTAAAACTGTCTGACAACAGTCTTGTATGCCTATTGTGTAGGGTTATAATTGTTAATGCAGAGTCCATGTCGTCCAGTCATAGTGAACATTATATGAAGTTGGTTCGCTCAGGATTATGTAAGCTTGCAGTAATAATAAAGCAAAGTTTAATGTTACTTGCGCTGTGAAAGCTCGATGGCACATAACAACACGGTTGTATGTATGTAGGTAGGAAGGTAGATATGTACATATGTAGGTACTACCATGTCGTTACTAAATTAAATTACTCCACATGAGTACCTGGCGCTTTAAGGTACTGTTCAAAGAACCTTGATGATATCCGGAGGGTAAAGGACTAGGAGCTTTCAGAGTTTGAGACGATTAAATCAGTACGTTTTAAACTGCATTTTCAAAGTGTTATAGTTAATGATGTATAATCGCATTCATCATCTGTCAAATTTTGTCTCTAAAAATTTTAATCCGAGAAGAAAATGTGAGGATAATTTTCAGACGAAAATCTCAAAGAACGACAAGATTTTACTTCTTTTAATAATTGATCAAAGATTTTATTTCTCTATGTCGAGAGTAATGAATGTCTCTGCTGTAAGAGTCAGCCAGTTCATCATCTCTGACAGATCTTCTAGTTACATGCTTTCACAAAAAATTGATGACGAAAGTTTAAATGAATGATTTTAGAAATTCTTCAACTACCAGATCGTAAATCTAGCTTCAAAATGACGTTGAAATTCTCGTTGAAATGGAGAAAAATTTCTTACCTGTCCAAACCCTCGAGGGATGTTCAAGGAAAGATCGGAAATAACAAAACTACATATAAAAGTTTTCAAAATTCTTGAATAACATGTAATAACGAAAGGTTTGACATTTCTTCTCGAACTCGACTGTCTCCGATACTTGAAATAAATCAAGCTCCGAAGTTTTCATGGACCATAAATAAACAAAGTTTCTTACTTTATAGACCCAGATGACGTATACGCGTATCCATACTTACAGTACACTACTGTCTAAAACATATACCAAACCTTACCAAAGACCAGAAGCGCCGTTTCCTCTCAACAAGATAATACTGTCCATGACAAGTCTGCAGTCTGTTACAGACGTTGTAGGTATATCTATCTACGTGTTGCCTTGTGGCTGGTTTAGATATGATTTTGTCTTTGGCTATAAGCAGTTACTCAATTTGTTAGCAAGGGATCCTGAAAGTGTCTTGTCAGAAATTTACCTCGTATCAAAAATAGGGTGATAATATAATTTTCAATTTTCGAAATGATTTGAATTTTTATTATACTACTCACTGTAGTCGACGCTATTGATTAATGAATGGAAAAATTTTCGATCGATACTTTTCGCACATCGTTAAATCCTTAAAATATTATATATTTTTTTTAAGTCTTTCGAATCACCGAATAAAATTTGGGGGAAAGAAAAAACTTTGATTATTAAAAAAATAAGAAAAAGAAGAAGAATAAATTAAATAAAATCACCGGATGTGAGGTCACAGTCTCATACGTATATTTAATCACTGGTATACCATATCGCACCTGTTGTATTCAAAATATATAAAAAAAAAAAAGAACTTTTAACATTAGCGAGTTATTAACGGGTTCGGATGGGGTGGGTTTGTAGGTAATTTATTTTCATTGTTTAAACCCATAATTTTTGGCCAAACATAACAAGCGGTGAAATTTCGTGAACTCAGTTATGTTATGGGCAGGCGCGCGTGTCTCGAGAATTTACATGCCCCGTAGAATTGAATCATGGTCGCTCGTAGCTTCCGGGACAAAATTGGGTCAAATGATTACACAATACTATACGAGACCTAAATCTCTCTGTGGGGTTAAATTAGTTGAAAGATAAATTTTTCAGGATTTTATTTGACCAATTTATTGATCCTTTATCCCTGAAAATTTATATGTAAGACTAAGATCAATGTCAGGACGTTTTTCTAAACTTTGAATTATTCAGTTTCAAAATTGAATCTGGAAATCCCGTTGTCAAGTCGGTTTTATCAATCCTCAATCTTTACTCGACATCTCTTCTTCGCTAAATCTCGTTTACTCAAAGTTAATTAGAGCTAAGATCCTAAGTGTGAGCCCGTGTTCTTATATATCAAACAATTTCTCATCTTGTAAGTTAACCCTAAAATAGAAACACGTCTCTGTATAATCCTTCAAAATTCACGATTGATTTAAACAGCTCATCTCACAGCTCCATCAGTGTTAAATAAATATTTTAAACATTTAAGAGGTCCATTTTTTATATCATCTGTTCTTTCAGCTTGTTATTTTCAACTTTAGATTTACCATCGAGATAAAATACTAAACACACTCTTAGCCACACCATGGACTTGACGTTATACACCATACATACATATATAAACGTGAAATATCTCAGCATTCTATATACGTGCCTCTCAAGCCACTTAGAATTATGCTAATTTGTGCTAATCCATGAATTGGTTGCCAGAATTCAAATCCCAACCAGATCTGCACGGATATCATAGATATATTTTCATATACCAAGACCAACCTTACGATATGGAACTACGTGATGATGAATAAGTGCGCTATGTGTACATAGCTTAGAATTTACATATGCCATATATTACATTAAGTGAATAATTGATGAAACAAAAACTAAAATATTTGCTTACTGAATTACAGGGCACAACGAATTTTCCTAAAAAAAAAATTTATAATCAAATAGATTCTTTATAGTAAAAATTTTGATAACGATTTTTTTACGGGTGGTCCATTTTACCCCTCGTCTAAGTTAATTTTTTTTTTTTTCCTACCTTATAACCCCCAGCTAAAATTCTAAGGGAATATTGAGTGTATAAAGCTGCGGCAATAACCTTACGATAAACTAGGAGGGTTGAGATTGGTTTGAGCTATGGAAGGGACGATAAAGAGCGACTTTTTTCTGCAATTTCGAGCTTTGAATGAAAGAGATATAGGTTTCGAAGCGGCGAACGATTCCTCGCCTGCTTCCATACCTGATATGTATATATATGTATGTATATACCTATAGCCTTATATCTAACCAAGGAAGAGCTGAGAGCCTGCGGTTCTATGATTGCGAGCGAAATGTCCCGGGTCTTAGAATACTATACCAGTGTGGAATAGGAGCTACTAAGGGGAGAATAAAAATGTTAGTGAAGGAATTTAACGACCGAGGTAAAGCCCTGGCGATGATAGATCATTTTGTGTCTCTAAGGTGCGGGATTAATTGTTACCAACAAAGAAAAGCCATCAATTATTATATATATATATATAAAAAAATTAGCTAATGCTCTGCCAGCTGACGAGAATTTATCGCAAGCTCGAGCATAAAGTTTTTTTTTTTTTTTTTAATTTTTAAGCTTTAAACTTCTCTGATCCGGTTTCTTAATATGGTTTACGAAAGTTACCTGAAGGTTCTTTCTTATTTTGTCTTATTTTTTTATTATTTAAATGTATTTTTTTTTTTTTTTTTTTCTAAATCTGTACCCGTCGAAACTTTTATCCCTCTCCCCTCATTTCTTTTGTTTTTTTGCGTTTTAATAATTCAGGAAACGCTGGGGGTCACTCAGCGTTCAGTTAGCCAAGCCTCTTCTCATATCAATATTAATTTTGTTTGTAATTAGCATGATATAGCTTGGAATGTATGTACCATTATGACGAAAAATTGTACGTAAAATAATACGAGAATAATATTAGAGGGAATTTTAAGCTCGATTAATTTCTGTACTTAATATATATATATATTTTTTTTTATGAATTTTAAACACTGACGTATAAAAGAGCTTTTAGAAATGAAATAAAAACAGTATTTTGATATTTCGAGGAACATCGATGGTCGTGAGAAAAGAAATGAAAAAAACAAAAGAAAAAAAAAATTAGGTAAAAATTGATGAAAGATCAGAAGAGTCCGAGATGAACGAAACTTTCGTTTGGGTCTTTGACGAAGGCGGTAAAATGAAGTTAATGAAATTGAAGCCAAGACGTTTTTATTAAAAGTTGAAAATAACGCGATTTTTTTTTTCTTGTGTTTTTTTCTTTTTTTTTTTTCTCCTAACAACTCGCGCTTTGTTACTTTGTAAAAAGGATTTGTAAAAAGTGATGGTAGAGGTATAAGGTAGGTAGATATATATATATACATATATAATATAAGGTTCGGAAGTAAAGAAAAGTCGGTAGGCTGATGCAATTAAGCCGGTAAGCTACAAGGAAAACTTCACTTTTACTCAGACTTTTTACTGGATTTACTTCGTTATTACAAAAATTAACTTTTTTATCTTTTGAGCTTGGCCCTGTCCAACTTAGACACAAACAAGCCCTTCCAGGACCCCGACCATCTTCCAAAGAATTATTACGTCAAATTAACGGACCATATATTGAATAAAAAAATTTTTTTAAAAAGTAAAATAAAAGTACGAAATTCCTGGCGCTATTTTATTTAATTCTATTTTTTTTTCCTGTTATTTTTTTTTTTTTTAATCGATTCAAAAAATAAAAAATATAAAATAAAAATTCACGCACTCGATCACAGCCTAGGTCTGCAGAATGATTGATTGACTTTTACATAGAAATATAGAATGCGCCATCCTTCATGTAAGATCAAGGTGTCAGTGGCTTATCAAGTTGTCAGGATATTATTTGGCTCGAAAAAATATAAAAAAATAACATAAAAGAAAATTAAAAAAAATAAAAGAAAATTTTTTCACTTGAGTCAAAGTCTTATATAAGGTTTTAGTAATTTTTTTTGTTTTTCTTTACAAATTACCATTAACTTTTGCCAGACGTGCTTAGGCTACTGTGAGGAAAAGATTAATTGTTTGATGGGAGCTGTTTTTCAATTGGGAGAGTAAAAGAAAAAAAAATAAATAAAAAAAAAAAAATGCTTATACTGCAGGTTATTTGGTTAGTTATATTTTTAAAATTATTTTTAATTTTTTTCTGCTCTCTTTCTTTATTTTCTTTCTATCTTTTCAGTATATAGTATATATATAATATAGCTTTGCACCTACTACAGCTGCTGTACCGTTTGACTAATGACTCTTCAATTTGCATATGCGGAATTATAAAATCGTAGTTTTAAATTAAACGAGGAATATTTAATAACGCTTTGCTAGACGGACCATTTCTAGCCCCGTTTTAAAAGAAAGAATCAAAAAAGAGAAGAAAAAAAAAAAACTGAGTCGATCCGAAGCTGCGACTTGATTTAAATTATCATTATTATTATTACTATTATTATTATTATTATTATAATTATCGAGATAAAGGTAATTAGTAACTTTGACGATGTAACAATTATCTCTCTGGGTCATACAGCCTTGCGTTACTGCAGCTGTGTCAGAGGGTGAAAAGGGTTGTGAAAATGGCAAAGAGACTAGGAAAACGACGCTGACATTAATTCTGCAAAGCCCACTATGGTGCGAAAAACTTGAAAGCAAAACCCCGTCGGCGGTTTGGGTAAAAATATTCCAACCGATTTACATCCGTCTTTTAAAATATGTAGGTTATTATTAACAGTATATAGTCTGAAAAGCGTATACATATATCTTTGACAATGAATGAAAAATGTGAAATTTAAAAACGAGTAAAAATCTCGGAAGATTATCGTTTTTTTTTTTTTCTAAATATATGTTAGTATTCATATTATTTTTTTATTTTTAACTCTTTATATTCACCCTTTTTTTTTTGAAACATCTATAATAACCATAAGCTAGGTCATTGCACCTCGTTTAATCGATTCAACCTCATTATTACCCAACTTATCGACCCTCTGTCACCAGAATTTAAATCGGTAGATAAAAGCTTGGCGAAGGGTTGCGAGGAACGGGGTAGAAATTATTTTTGAATTCTGTCAGTTCGTATAGGGTTTAGAAAAAAAAAACGAATTAACAATAGCGTGGATAATTTATATTAGGAGAGAGAGAGAGAGAGAGAATTACTTATATATGGGTTATAAAATTATACCGGAATTACAACCCCGTCAGAATCTAGTTTTGTAGAAATTTGTTACGACCGTGTACATACCTACTTGAGCTTTCGAACCAACCTAGCTTCCTTGCACCCTCGACCTAGTCACGAGAATCATCTACCAAACCACAAACTGGATATTCTGCAACATTGCGAAGGGAATGGCTTGAATAATAACAGATATTGTGGTGCTTGTGATTATTTATTGCAAGTGGGGTAATTAGGGAATAAATTATTTTATGTAGCTGTTGCTTTTAATCAGAACTAATAATCTCGACTCACAATCTCGGTTCTCTTTTATGATTTATTCAGTTTTCTTTCTTTCTTTCGATTTTTTTGTTTTTATTTATTTATTTTTTCTTTCGAAATAAAAGCTCGGTTATTCAATTTCTTGAAATTCAAACGTGTTTATTTTATTTAATTTTTTTTTTTTTCAAATTTCTTGTCTCTGAAAGTAAATTTGAGAAATTACTCTCTTGCTTACGTTACCTTAACTCATTAGACTCGTTTTATTATACTCCGTTAAAATACCGGCTTGGTATTGCAGCTTTAAGGATTCTGAAACTGATTTCGATTCCTATATATAATAATTTATTTTCTTCAAGAGTTTCCCTCGCATATTCAAACCGAATTTCATATCTTAGAATATTTCCAAGTATAATATCTTCAATGCAAATGGTTGAAAGAAAAAATTTACATTTCTCTTAATTTCCACAATAATGGTTGGCCAAGGCAAAGCCCTTGTTATCTCCGGCGTAAACCTATTCCAAGTTAAAAAACTTTTTTCATACCTTACTAGAAAATTTCTCTTATTTATTTCCTTATTTATGTTTCATTTAATATATTCGTTGATTTTTTTTTTTTGTTTTTGGAAAATTGTAGAAATTTTCGAAAAAATTAATATTACTGATCGCTTATATGTATATACCATAATACAAATCGGGGAATCTCTACACGGAAAGTTGATAAGAATTCCACTTAATTCAAACGGTTTGCCCATAGAATTCCCGTCAGAGAATTCGGCCCACAGTTAGAAAGGTTGATTTGAATCTTCGACGAAAGAGAGCCGGAGCAAATAACGGTGGAAAAGCGCGAGGTGCTATGCTACCAGTTTTAATTAAATGCCATTGTATACGCAGGTTCTATTTCTACAGGGAAATATATATGTATATATGTATATATATCCCCACGCTTTTAACATCGAACGAATTTAACTTGAACTTTAGTAAAATTTACCCATGAACGGTCGTTGTACACATATATTATAACGTTATCGGAGTATACTGACAGCGAACTGCTTTAAGAAAGGTTTAATGGATCGAACTGAAGCGATCTCTTTGACTACGAAAGCTCTGAGTCAGCTAGAGTAAAAAAATAATTTATTTCTAAAGAGATTCGGGATTGATTTAGGTACCTAAACATATATATCTTCGAAAATTTGGAAAGCATTAAATCTTGTTAAGCTTATACTTAAACTCGTTGTCTGTACGAGTTTTTGTTCGTCTATATACGTATAAAACAATGTTAAAGTATTTAAAGTCAAAGTTCAAAATCCCATAGTTCGTGCAAAGGTTTTAAATTCGAAAAGAAAAAAAAAAAGAAAAAAAGAAAAAAAAATATTCCCCTTGTCCTTGCAGTTAGATATAGAAAAATTTTTAGCTAATGACATCAGGGACGTGGAACGAAATGTAATGAGAATAAAAAGATCGTTGGTGCAGGACTTCCGAGGCCGACGATAAGATTCATTATCATTTCCGCTTGGGGCGTTTTATCCGGGGGTCGTTCGTTCGTTCGTTCGTTCGTTCGTTCGTTCTCATGGTATAGGTAGTATGGGGTAGCTATATACTATCCCAAAGCCTTCCAGCCTCCCAGTCCCAGGAGCAGCTACCTAGCTAGCTTCTGGCTCGACGTTAATCCAATCTCAACATTCTAATTGCTGTCGAATTTAATTACTTACATTTTATTAAGGTGTAGGGATGAATTTCTCCACCGTAACTATTACGTACAACGACGTTTAGGGATATCCAAGTGTTTATACGATCTACAAAATTTTCGAAATTCTTTTTTATCTTCAAATTTTTTATGTACATTCTTACACAGAAAAATTTAACTCTTAATTATGTTTTGTATAGAAATGTTAATTAACGGATGGGGTAGCTGAGGATAACATTTTCACATGATATATTACGTGGTTATCTGTTTCCTGTATGAATTATATATATATTCAAATAGTATAATACGGAATAGGGATGGTATAGGTACGTAAGATTGCGGAAAGTGATCGTAAAAGGTGTTTACAACCAGCCGCAAAACGTCGTTATATAATTACGCGATAATGAGAAAGCTATAGCTTAAAAGCTCGGGAGAGTCCCTTGCTAAAACGTGACGCGATTACATCTCAAGAAACCATTAAGTGCCTGAAAACTGTTATTAACAATCTCGATGTAGTACTTCGACGCCAGTTTTCGATGTAATTTCATTTTCTTTCTTGACGTCAAACAGCGCTTTTCAAGCTCATCGATATGCCGCGTACCTATATATAGTTGCTAACGGGAGTTGATCAAGACCGAGAATCGATAGAAGAAAGAAAAATTCTTATCACAAATCTTAAACCATGATCGAAAGCTCGTCAAGTTTCATATCATAAAAATAAACGATAAAGTATAAGAGTAAGAGTAATTTTTTTTTTTTTTTTTCAAAATTTTTCAGATAGAAAGAATTTCAAATTTTGCACAAAGTTTGAGATATGCTTGAGGGTGATTTTTCGCTTATTGAAAGGATAGAATAGACCGGATTATATATTTTCGTTCATTTTGTAATCTACGTATCCATCTGAAAGATGTGCGAATACGAATGCAGACTATAGTGCAACGAATTGCTCATTGATCAAACACTATCTCGTTCTATCTACCTGTACTATACCACTTCTCAATCTAGCTCAACCACCCGACAGCCGGTCGTGCCAATGTACCTTCAAGTGGGTTATCGCGATAATTGCATGCTGCTACGGCTCCCTCCACCTTCCACTTCCTGCCTCTTTGCCAGAGACACTCTGATTGTGATTAATTATTAGCTGCCACGTGGTCTCAGTCGAGTAGGTACGTTAAACAGACCAAGAGCCAACTGACGATAAGCGCACCCTTATGGCCTTATGCGGTATTTTACAAAGGTTTGGATACACGCGATTAGCCATAATGTATTAGGGACTAGAGAGAGATCTTTTAGGAATATTACCATCGCCCATGATGCACTGTCGTCCAGAAATCATCTTACAGTAATTACTCATATCATGTCAAAAGGTATGACATTGAGAATCGAGAGTGTGAAGACGAAGGGTTTCTCAATCTACAAATTCATGTTTTTAAAAAGTCGAGTTTCACCTTTCACTAAGAACAGGATTTTAAATGTGAAAATAATTAGTTGAAAATTTTAGGGTTGGGTTAAAGATTCGAATTTTTAAAGTTCCGAATGGTGAAAATTCTGAATTTTAGGATTAGGTACTGACTCAAAGTTTTAAGAAAGGGTATGGTATTACAAAACTTTTAAATTCGGAAAGGCAAAGATCTGAAAGGTCGAAACTCTGGAATATGAAATTAACGGGTAGAACGTCGTACGACCCTTGTATAAAATTTTCGGATTCTTAGACTTTTGGACTTTCCGAGTTTCGAGCTATTCCAATTATTTTAATATCCCAAATTTATACGTTTTTGACAAAAAAAAAATTTTTTTTAATCATCTGAACTGAATGCGCAATTTTGACTGGTTCTAATTTGAAAAATTCGGACCACTTAATCCGGTCGCAAAAATTTTTAGAAAAATATTATTGAATCTACATCCATCGAATATACAAATTTAAATTTTAGATCCGTAAATCGAACAATGTTTTGAGATCTGTTGTACTTTTCGCGTTAGAATACGTCCTGAAGGACGTGAGTTGTGGTATTTTCCAAGGATTTTCTCGGGTAAACTTTAACGAGATGTTGGCTAACCGACAAGTGTTGCCCTGGAGGGCTCTCGGGGCAATCGTGTTGTGGATTGACAATTTCTACACTCTCAATGCTGTGAGGTACCTACTTTTTTCGCTCCAAGAACGAGAGAAAGAGAGAGACAAGACAAGAAAAGAGAAAGAGAGATTACAGCGTCATTTACAAAAAACGGTCACAACACAATTCCAAAAATTTTACCCTTCGATACTCACATATTTTTCACAAACTAAACAGTCTCAAAATTTATTTCATTATTTCAGACCAGTTGCTCACGGCATTTGAAATATGTATGAAAATCCTGTTTCTATATTTACTGAAAAAAAAATCATGAGACGTCGTTCGTATCTTTGAATATTCTCGCTCAAAATTCAGAGTAGGTAAATATATATTCGTGGGTCAGAATTGGATATCCACGTTAGGATTTACCGCGATACAATATTCATATTCAAATCCGAAAGTCATGATGAAAATATTTCAACCATCAAGTATAATATTTTCATTTCACTAAGAAATTTAAGGATAACTTTTTCACTCCTTATATCGTATAGACCATAGTATGTTTTAATTTATCGAAAAGTATCGAATTTAATATCCCAAAAATTTTCTGGGTTATTTATATACGAAATAGCCCCAATTTAAGATGAACGAAAAATATATGTAAATCAAAAAATGTGAAAATATGAAAGAATCCATGAAAGTACCTATCATAACGGTTTGAATAATAAATTTTAAACGGCTTAAGAAATACTAAAACACGTCACAATATAATTCACCCTTATTCGTTTTCATTTTCATTTTTTATTTCATAAATTGTATAATTCCTATATAAATTTTCATTTCATTTTTGATTTTTAACAAAAATATTAAAACGTTTACAAAACACATTGTATATATCAGCTCGGATTAAATCTATAATTTTACAATGCATACAACGATTCGCACTTTGCGATACATCGAGGAGATTTATACTCCGAAATGCACAAAACATGTACCTACTCTGGTTGTGAGCTGATGTGCATCAGTAAAAAAAATTACCGTATTAAAACAGATCATACACAGTTTAAGTTGATGAATATTAAACGTGTATAAAATTTTTTCTGTTTTTATCAACGTCTAATGAATATCCAAAAATTAATCGGCCAATTCTTTCGAGTCATATGAAATAGGTACGAATATGAATCGATAGGTTTTAAAGTTCAGCTATTATCGTTCTCTGCGACCTGATTGCTGGTCTATTTTCCTCTTGATATTCAAGTTTCATTAATTTAACGATCAGGATAGGAGACAGTTGTATTTCTGGATTGTAAATAGCTGACGTTTAATTATTTCAGATTGATCTTAAATGCACGCTGAGAAGTCTGTATTAAAAGTTTGATCCGACGTCGCTGATGATGAAGGATTTAAAAGTAATAATCGTTAAACTTAATCTTTGGATCTGTTGGATTCAGGATTTATTTTAAGTTAATGATCGCGAGATTCATTAATCTTGTTTTTTGTATCTGTATTACGGTTTTCCACTGCAATCTTTTGTACCGATTTATCATAAAGTTTTTATTTTTGTTTTTGGTTTTGTTTTTTGGGAAACTGCAGAGTATCGTACAGTAAATTATAGCGAGACAGATTTCGCAGTAAAACACAATCCTCTCAAGCGCGTACTGAATGAGGGTTTCTTTTTTTATTTATTTTTTTTATTTTTTGGAGAAAGCGAGTGAATGACGGCAATGATGGCAATTCTTTTGTGTACTCTTTATGTTGAAGTTTAGATTTTTGTGCACTCGTCTATTTAACTCTCCGAGCTGAGAGCCCTTTCGTTTTTTCCTTTTACTTCAGTTGAAAAAAAAAAAAATAAACAGAGCAAAAAAAAAGATGAAAAAATGAGAGAAACATGAAAAATCACGTCCATCACGAGCTTCGGTACGAAACGCAAATACGGTAGACAGACAGGCAGACAAGGCGTACGAAAATACTGAATGCTCTCCTAATTTTTGACAATGGCTTAAACGTAGGGGGAAGGGATTTTTTTTTATCCAAAATTAAAGTAAAAATCAGGAAGAAAGAAGGGGGAGAAAAAAGGACCATGCCTATATGTAACAATTTACATTCATTTGCATACACTCTTATTTTTTTTAACTCATTGTCATTCGAATTACGTATGCGATTATTTTTTTACTCTTATTATAATCTCTTCGTTTTATTCAAAATCAAAATTTAAATACTTACGCAGAATTATGCTCGCAGAATCGATCATAAGATGGTCAAAGACGAAAGAAGCATCGACTGTCATTAAGATTCTGATAAGTTGCCAATTCAATCGACGTTGGTGAACCATTCGCTGATTATTTCCCTCGATCTGGTATTGAATCTTGAAATGTTGAAATCTTGAAAATAAAAATAAAAACGTTTCGAAAACGCAGCAGCTTAGGCAGGCACCTACGCAATTATAATAAACGAGTAAACGGAAGTCTGCTGAGTCAGAAGTTCTCGCACTTACAGGATGAAGGTAAAAATGGTGTGATAAAAATTGCGTAGGGAACGTTACAGTCTTCTGAATTTTTGTGGTTACAGCATTTCTTTTAAATAATTAGATTTTCCACGGTTAATAATTTACGTTCTTTTTTTTCTTATCGATCATCCAACTCTTGACTAGTACAATTTTCACTTTGTCTTTATAAATTGAAAATTATATAAATAATTATTTAAAAAACGACGATAATTATTATATAAAGTTCATCCAAAGCGAAACCCTTAAAAAAGTGATAAAAAAAATTTGTCTACAGAATGTGGAATTCGAGATTTATTATCTGGATTTGTTATAACTTGAACCGCATTTAGACCGCGATCGAAAACTCCGTAAAACAAAGTTGTAGAAATTTTTTAGTTGAGGGGTGAAAAAGTTGCGAGCCATCAAGCTCAGCTGAGAAAGTAAGAAAAAGATACGAGAAAAGTGAAGATAGAAATATACCGAGAGTTTTTTGATCCCGTATATTTGCTAAGAATTATTGCATTTAACAGAGTTTAAAGTTTCGAGAATAAGGAATAGCGGGATAGCTACGTCTTACTTCGTTAGAAAATACGAACAGTGAGATTCCTTTTATTTTACTTATACTCTTACCTTTTCAAAGAAATTACACCCCACGTCTCGTTATCAAACTTTATTATTCAACAAAAAGAAGAATCCCAAGAACTCGTTAAAACTTACGTCATTGCTGAATTCAAATTAACCATAAGAAACCGAAGATCCTTTTCTCCCCAAAATCATAGCAAACAATTTTTCGATTATTTTGTCTCATATAGATTCGCGTTGAAAATTTTAATCAATTATTAAATTTCTAGTTTTCTTTAATACCGTGGCTATGGTTTTACATTTTTGCAATTAAATTATTTTTTCCTATCCATTTTTTAAACACTTATATATAATTTTTTGCAAGTTTATGACTTACAAATTTAAAGGATCGTAATCTCGTCGCAATTATACGTACGCTAATATTTCCAAAAATTTTAACCCTAACGAAAATTATCGCGTATCTTTTTAATGCTCTATGACCACGAAGTACCTACAGTCTACGTCATCAGTCACGTTAGTGTCATAAAAGTTAGTAGTTATGGATTATTAAAGTTACCACGTATACCGGAACCTTCATCACCGTCATAACTCCCCCTATCACAGAATATTTCATGTTGTCCACCCAACTTATGTCATACGTTAGCCAATTAGTCACTAGGTATGTAATTTGCGATCTATACCATGACTAATTAAAAAAAGATTTAAATGAGAAAAAATGAATCGTTTTTTTTTTTTGGAAATCGATCCTCCTGAAAATTTCAATATATAGAATAATAAAGTTCGTTTCAAAACCAGTTTGCGTATCGTCTGGAGATTGTTACTTGGTGAAAATTTTGCGAATTATCTAAGTGATTATTAAAGGTTATTAACGTTTGTTAATTTAGCCAGTAATAGTCGTTTATGGTTGTAAGTAGAAGCGTCGAGGTGTAAATGTGGACGTAATTGGTTGACATGAATCGGGATATTCAGGTTAATAATATTCTTCGATGTTTAACGGAGTTTAAAATATTCCGAAATTCTACCAATTATAATTTTCTCTGTTACAGAATTTGAAGAACCAAATTATGACGACAAATCTCTGGGTAGAACAGGTGAGTTTTACATTAATGAATAAAGAAAAAATTTCTGTTCAAATATAATTTTGTCTTTTACTTTTTTCTTTTTTCAAAGAAATTATTTACCTCAAAAGCTCTTATCAGGATAGTATATTTTTCTATTTTCACACGAGCTACGAGCTATCTAACTTCAAGGAAGTAAACGGGAGACTCTTTTCAATCTCACGGGGTACTGAAAAAGAATAATTGCCGTTAATTGGGGCGTGGCTGTTTCCTTTTTCGGTGTCTTTCTGGTGCCCAGGATTCAGTATTCGAGCATACTTTCCTTCTTCTTCTACTCTTCATCTCCTTTTTATCTCCCGGAGGACTCTGCGAGTCTTGAGGATAAGGATGGAGACGAGAGATGCCAAGCGCGTCTCAAAACGATGTTCCATCCCTCAACGTCGGCTCAACCCTCGACTAGACAGCAAACCTTCCTTTCTCTCTTTTATATCATTCCTTTACCAGGTTTTTTCGTCCTTTTCTTAGAACTGGTGACATGGGATTCGCAGTTGGTATAAAGGTATAGAGCGAAAAGTGCAAAGCGATGCCTTGGGGGTTGAAAATTCTTTCACACATCGATATAGGGTTTACGTGTCGGTTGACCAGTTTAAGTATGAAACTTTCTTCGTAATGGATTGATTTTTGATTTCTGTATTTAAAAACTGGATGTTTCATTTAAAAAAAAAATTTTTTTTTTAAGTTTTTTGAACAAGAAATCGTTGCATTTTCTTTTTTTTTTCCAATTCTTAGATTTTACATGATAAAACGTTCGGAGTAGGTAGCTAATATATTCTAAAACGAAAATTTAAAATACAGTTTTACTCCAGCTGTACAAAAGTAGATGCGGTGAAGGTGCGCGATGGGATATACGTTCACTTCTCTAGTGCGAGAAACATACCTACCAATGAATAATTCAAAATAAAAAAAAAGAAAAAAACAAAAAATAAAAAGAAATAAGTCTACAAGAATACTACTGAATAATGTATCGCTGCTAACAATAAGTTTGGTATACTGTTTTCAATTGGATTATTGTATTCAACATCGAGGAAACAAGAAGTCGAAATTTAGCTAGCATGAATGAAATGGCTAGTGAATAATTTTCATTGTTAATATTTTTATTGATATTAGTATCAGCAGTTTGATCAGAAGCTGAAATTTTGTCAATGAAAATTTTCTTTTAAAATTAACTTTTTACAAGTTTTGCGAATATCGATAAAAAGTTTAATCGGTATTTTCTTTTTTTATGTACTGCAGATAGTTGATTTTCAGATAGGGAATAACAATTGATAGAAATACAAGTCAAGGTTTTTGAAAATAAAGATAAAGTAAAAGCAAAAAAATTTATTTGAAGTAAAACTGAGGATGGTAAAGAGAAAAAAAAATTCATTTTGATATTTAGCGTCACTTCATCATTGGCAGATCTTTCATACGACGTTTTTTTTTTACGTTATATGGATATACTAGTTCATGAAACTGATTTTTTGTATCGCAGCATTTCGCAAGAACTATCTTAGAAAAATCAGTCAGGTCCGAGAAACATTTTTTTAAAGATCGTTACGTGAGTTTGAAGAAGAAAAAAAAAAAGTATTCCGATCAAACTAATCCTGTTTTAATTTTCAAAATCTTACGATCGGAAGATTTTTCGCAATTTTCTGTTTCAAACGTGCCTATCTCAGCGTGAAATTTTTTTTAAAGAGACGACAAGAAACGGAGTTTAAAGGTGAGAAAATTTTCTAACTTTAAGTCAAGTTCTTAATGAATTCGTAGCGCGAATTTCGCGGTGACGGAAGCTGCGTAACATCTGTTACAATTTCTTTTTTTAAAAAAGGGAAACTTGCATATTGCAAATTGTATAATATAAATCATTCCGTGATATGAAAATATATTTTTCTCGATGTCTAGCAAGTCAAGTCTCGCATAGAACCGACGTCATTTTCAATTCTACTTTAATGCCGAGTTTTCAGAAATGTGGGATTGCAAAAAAAAAAAAAAAAAAAGGTAAAAAAGTAAAATAAAAATCACAAAAAATAAAAACTTGGCACCGAAACCTATGCATTCAAATTGAAAACAAATTCGCTAAGCATGCACGTCACTGCTATTTATCATACTTTTCTGTTGAATTTCTGAATACATAGTTTTTGTATAGTTTATTCTTTTTCAAAATCGCCCTGCAGTTTTATATCATATTCGTTGAAATATCACCGAGATGTTTACGCGAATCTTATAGTAAGTTTCACTTACTGCAGTTCAACCGTACTTACAGTTTGATTTTTATCATATTTATGACAAAAATTTAAAGATCAGTTGAGATTTATCTGTTTGTTCAGTAAACCCGAATATATTCGAATTAGAAATCTACTAACATCTACTAACCTAAATGGTTCAACGCTACCGAATCCATTCTAGTTATAAAAATGTAGATAATTCCAAAATGTAATTGAGATTGAAATTCTCTAGATAAAATCCAAGCTTCGATATTTTTCGATCAGCAATACCTAGAGAATATATATGGCTGAAAATTATCATCAAATATATTCCCATATTATGGAAAAATATTATCGATTAATTACCATCCAAATTAACTGAAAAATCGTTTACAAATTTTTCTTTTTAATTTATTTTATTTTTTTCTAATTTTCATTTTTTATATATTTCTGTTTCAAGTCATGGTATGACTACAAACTGCGATGGGAACCGAAGGAATACGGCGGAGTTCACATGCTTCACGTACCTTCGGATCACATATGGCGACCTGACATAGTTCTTTACAATAAGTAAGTTAAAATTTTTTAATATATTTAACATTATATCACACGTTATGTCACGTTACGTAGCCCGGTATTGCATGTTACCAAGAATTCACTACTGGATGGACATTTATTTCCCCATAATACCACCGTAGGTACATACAAAAAAAAAAAGAAAAATCACATATGGGTATGTATACGATTTAAAAAAAAAAAAAAAAAGAAAAATAGGTTAAAAGTATAAATTTTCGATTTTAAATATCGATCAACAGGTTTTTTTGTTTTGTTTTCTATATCACTGGCGCTATTTTAGGATCTATACGAAAAAATTTCGGAATCTATTATCATTTTCAATTTTTGTTTTTTTCGTTCTTTTGCCCCACATAAATCATAAAGTTAATAATATATCAAATTTTTTGAAATTAGTTTCTTTGATTTATTGATTTTGAATAAATATCCATTCATTATTGGAATATATATTCTGGTTTTTAAAATCCATTTTATAATCCAGGTAAATCCGAATTTTCTGGTTATGGATTTTGGAAACTAAAATATAAAAGCGAGACGTTGTTTCGTTCAAAAGTTACACGAAATTAATTTTCTTTTTTAATAATTTATATCGGTACATAGTCTGAAGTATAATAATATATAATGAAGTTTCGATAAGTATATAATATGTATGTATATTTGTAACTTTTGAACGTAATTATAAAGCTTGATATAATATCATTATTTATACATTTTATACTATATAGGTATAGTATATATATATATAAAATAATTAGGTAATAAAATTTAAGTCCGTACATATGAATATAAATTATTATTATAATAATTATAACTATATATATACGTATTATATATTTTTAGTTATTATTAATTATGATTCATAAATAAATAAATAATATATATAATATATATATATAAGCGTAGGGAGGATAGATCTTTATCGCATGAGATATGGGCGCTGCGGCGAGTATTTGCGAATGAAAAATGACTAATAAATAACAATATTACATATTATATTGATTATTGATAAAAAAAAAAAAAAAGAACTATATTCTCCTCGTAACGAAGCAACGATTAAATGACTAATTAATTACTTCCACATTGGGTAGAAATTAAATAAATAAAAACAAATTATACCTAATTCATTTCTGTATTTCAATTATTATGATTCAGTAATCGTAAAAAAAAAAGGGGGGAGGAATAGAAAAGCTAGCTAGCTTTCAAAGCAATGGTTCAAAAGCTTTAGTGCCTTCGCTGTATTTCAGATATTTTATATTTTTTTTTATCATTTTTTTTTTTCTTTTTTCTTAGCTTCAATATTCAGAGAGTGACTTCAGGGGCTGGTTGGTTGGTTGGTTGGTTGGTTGGTTGCTTCGTTCGTTCGTTCCTTGCTTCGTTCGTTCATGTTTCTAAAAAGCTGAGATAAACTTGCAGGGTTGTATATATTTTTGTAAGATATCCATTTGGCGATGGATCAACTATATTCTACTATATATATATAGATACTCGTGGATCTCATATATTTCGTGTCTTGTTGTGAGGCTGTATCATTTCTTTGAATTTTGGTAAAACTGGCTATACATATAACCAATACAGTGGTTATATAGATATATAACATCTGGCAAAGTGACATGACGTTGAGAGAAGAAGAACAAACAGCCACTCCAGGCATATCCATCTTTCGGAAGTTATCCAAGGGCCTTACCATTTCTTCTCTATTTTATATATCGACATTTTTCGTATAGCGGATATACATATATACGTACGAGTATAAGGAAAAAAGGAGAAGAGAAATCTAGAGGTATATATATTACCCATTTCTCTATTCTTACTGTTTTTTTTTTTTTTTATTTTATTTTTGTGTCTTCTTACTTTTTTTTTGTTTCTTCTTTATATCTCGAATTTCCTTCACCTTCTTATTCTTCTGCTATGTATGTATACTAGCGGCTTGGATGCTCCCACAGCTTCCGTCATGGTACTAAACGGATTTTTCCACAAAGAAATTTACTATTTACCTACTTTCTTATTTTTTTCTTTTCTGCATGTCTCACATCTCCGCACCATTGAGATGTAAAAGTAAATTCGATTAGTAATATTACTGCAAGTGTGTATAAATGCTTTCATTTAATATCTAAATGACGAAACAAAAAATAAAAAAAGGATATTGATGAAATAAGTAGAATTTTATTTTTGTTAATCCAACATTACGCATTATGTCAGTTTTAGGGCATATCCATTAAACTCATATCCAGACAGCTGAGGCTACATTCGCAATTCCCCCTCAACGTTTTAGAATTTCAAAGCGTTTCACATTTTTATAAAACTTCTGCAGCTTCGTTTTATCGGTTTTTCATTTTTTCATTTTACTTTATACTTTTTCATTTCGTTGTTTTATTCGAATACACAAAAAATAAATAAATAAAAAAATAAAAAAAATTTCACCTCTTCCACTTGATTTTTTTTTGGTTTCTTTAAATTTTTTCAATCTTCCCATACAAAATAAAACAAAAAAAAAAGTATATATATACTCTGGTAATCATTTTGAATCGTGAATTTTTCATTTAACGAGTAAATTTTCGTAACGAGTAATATTTGACTGAATTACAATAAGCTAAAATGACAAACGAAATGTAAAACTATAATTATCATTTATTTTTTTTTGTAAAGAAAAAGAGAATCTTTAATATTTTTTTTTAATTAGTTTTTTAGTTTCTTCAAGGTTTCTTTTTTAATGTTTTTTTTATTTTTATTTTTTCTTATCTTCTCTTAGGACCAATAAGCAGATATTTCTATTCGAGACCGCGATGATATCGGTGCGAGGTTATAAAACGTGGGACAAATTCGAAATCGATATTCTTACTTGCCGATACCAACGATCATACGTATATACATATATACATAGATATCCTACGTTACATACACATCTCGTTTGCAAGTATCAAACTACGGTCAGAGATCATTTAAAGTATATCGATAATCCTCGGTGCGTTTAGAGACTATCGGAAAATCTTAAACACTCTTCACGACTGCAGTAATATTGAGATCAAATTTAACGTTTACTATGCTCATTTTCGAAATAGAGAGAAAGAGAAAGAAACAGAGTGAGAGAATGCGATTTCTCTTAATGCGATGATGAGGGTTTCAAAGTCTGCAAAATTTGATAAAATATGATCTTACGAATTTAAATATCGTTTGTTAACGAACGAACAAACCTACACAGGTTTTCTTTTTTGCATGCTTTTTATAGTTTTCTTAACGAACAAAACTAGCCATGAAAATTCAAAAAATATAAATAATTAAAGGAGATATTGATGGTTGAAGGCGATCGTGGGATTTGCGCGATGCTGTTTACTTGCTACGGTTAGGGGTAAACGAGTTGAAATTTTCTTCTGTTTCTGACAGCTTATTATGTCGGTAAGATCCTCTTCCATAAGCAGAATTAAAGATTCTAGAGAGAAAGTCAAAAATAGAAAAGTGGCGGCCTAAAATGAATTAAAATTTTTTTGTTTGAAATCGAAGAATTCAAATAATTTTCTGATAATCTCAAAAAATCAGACTATTAAAATAAGTGAAAGATGATAAATCGAATTCTTTGACTTTTGAAACCTTTGTGAACCCCTTCAATGTCGCAGCATATAATCAAAAGCCTCCTATCTGCGTAATAGAGTGAAAAATTGATAAAGAACAAAATAAAACAAAGTTCCAAGCTCAGAATTTAGAATCGATTTTTATTTTTCCACCATCAGGCAAGGGTTTCCGATTCACAGTCTCTGTCGATGATCGATTTGCGTTTTTTTTTTTTTTAGTTCGTTCAATTCCCTGACGGATGGTTGGCTTTTAGAGAAACTGATTGCGACGACGCGTTTCGCAAGTCGAGAAATAATATTTGAAATTGCGAAAAATGGAGAGAGATAAATAGATGAATATAGATATTTAAATATAAAATTTCAACGTTAAAGTAAATTTGAAATTACCGATTAGAATAATATATCTATGCAATTAGATATACGTCAGTTAGGTAAATGCAGCGAGTTTCGCGTCGTCGAACATCAATCATCTCATCCATCACCCCGCATAATCTCGTCAAATCTAATTTTCCATGGAGATAGCCAATTTCGGTTGAAATATGTAAATTTTTATTATTATTATTATTATTATTATCTTGTTTTATTTCCATTTACTTCGTAAATTTTGTTTTTTTTTTTGATTTTTGTTCTCAACGATCAACATTGTCATTCAAATTAATAAATACGTTATTCAAGTAAACTGTGGAATTTCATTATATCCTACGCGTTTGTCATTTAGGCTAAAATAATTATTACAGTCCGGCTTGGAAATCCAAATTCGATTTTCATCGCTCGTTCTATATTCCCCTCGCTTACTCTCGCTTCTCTTTCTCATCTACAGCCAGGTTTAATTAACCCCATTGTTAAATCTGTCACGTACTTATACGTTACTCTATTTAAACTTCTATTTAAACAAGTCAGTCAGGTGCATGGTACAGATATCTAAAGTTATTCCACGAAGAGAAAATGAATTTATTTATTCCACCAACCTATTTTTGCCAAATTTCAAATTTCAAATTTCAATTTTCCCCTTTTCATCACTTGTCATTTTTTTCTTATTTTTCCTCTCTTTTTTTGTCACACTTCGACGTATCTTTTCTCTACGATCAGTCTCGTGTATGATTTATTTATTGATTTATTTATTTATTTTCTATACGAGAAGTGGCGATATTTGCCAAGTCACAGTCTCGCGAAGACGATATCGGGTCTCATCAGTCCCAATGCTATGCTACTTGTGACGAGACGGTGCAATTACCGGTCTCAACTCATCGCAAACTACGTACCTTATCTTAGTAATGCCATGGGTGAAAGTTCTTAAGATGTGGACGTTAATGAAAGCTATTAACAAGAGTGGATGCCTACGTCGTAAGTTGCGGGACTTGAAAACGACGTGTGGACCTTGCGAAAAACCAGAACTCTCTAGGCAACCGTTAATTAAAATTACGTTGTTGATGTAGTTCTACACCTACACATTTACATACATATATACATTATACACATAAGAAGCAATTTATTAATTATAAATTCTTGTAAATGTAGTACGTATGTATCTACATACTTGTAATAATTGTTTTACACATCTACTTTACCGCATCTTAATGCAATTAATTAGCTTTTCTTCTTCTTATTCTTCTTCTTCATCTTCTTATTTTTATTCATCATTTTTAACGCACTTTCAAAGATGAGGATGTGTGATTAGCGAATTGTAGGATATTTAGTTCTGAAAATATACAAAGTGGTAACCCGGTAGATACGAAACGGTCGTAAAGTCTTATTTCTCGAGATAAACGAACTCCGAATCATTCATGTGTAAAATTAAAAACAAGATACCATCGATTCTGAATATTTTTCTTTCCGCCATTGAACCTCAAAACGTGAAATGTATGGACACTGAGGAACCCCACCTTATTTTCCATTTCCAATACCCTTTCTATTTTTTATATTTTTTTTTCTGTTTTTCGGCGATGTATTTCCCTGCCGAAGAACTCGAAGCTGCAATGGCTGTAGAAGATACTAAAGATACTTTGAAATCTCGTGTAGAAAATTTGCAAAAAATCCTTCACGATCTTAGCTGTGCTCTTAAAAATGAGAGAAAAAATCTCCGCGAAGAAATCGAAAGTACAATTTTCACAGCTTATTCAAATTCTCTAAAAGTACGACGCTATCCGGTGCAAGGTTATTATTATACATAAATTTATTATTCCTATTGTCAAACGTTGGACCTTCAAGAACGCATTAATATTCAAGGAATAACTTCGACGTACATACATACATACATACATACTCTCCCTTGCTTCGTGGTAAATTTTAGATTCGTACGCTTCCAAGTTCCGCGACCATTACCAGACCCGAAATTACTTTGGATGTAATTCCACGACCAGACAGAACCCCGATGTGAGTCTAATTACTGTTTCACACACTCGAAAGATGTTCAGGAATTCTAGATTTACTTAATACCAGCAAAATTGAACTTGGTCATCAGGATTCGGACAGTACGATATTTCGTAACAACGATATCTACCAGAACAGCATTAACAGACTACAGTACGAACTGGACTTCGCAAATTCTAACTCCATTCTAGAACCAACTCCTTCCGCAATATCGAACTTTTATAAACAGAAAATACTGAATCTCGAAGCGGATTGTTCGGCTGAATTAAATCAGGTAAAAATTAAATTTGCAGAATCGGTTCAAGCATTTGATAATCGCGACGATTTAAATCCTGGATTTAACTCCGTTGAAATAAATCGGCAAGGAAAAGAGTTTGCTGAAATTTTATGCGAAACTGATCCCTGCGATGATGTGCTACACGGTTTTCACAGTCCTGCACCGACCAGGTCAAAGTACGTAAGAAAAAAAACAATGAACAGGATTTTAAGAAATGGCTAATCAGTAAAACCGCAATTGCCAACAGATCGTTGGAAGTCGATGACGTCCAGAGTTTATGGTCAATGAAAATTGGTGATCGATGCTGCGAAAAAGATTATTGCGGATTGATTTATCAGGCATCACCTCTGCGTGTTACTTCGTCACAAAGTTTTAATATCACAAAATCAACGAGTGATATTGCCGTGAATGAAACCTACTCAAGGGAGGTTCAAGCAAATGCTCATCAGTTGGTTGCTCTTGGATGATGATTAGAATTGGATAAAAAAATACTTTATCTTATTTTTCATTCTTTTTTTTAACCTCTATTTAAAGTCTACACAATTTTATACATCGATGTTTATAAATATTTTGTATCGAAAGCTCATAAATCTACGATTTTTCATCCTACTTCGTACGTCTACTACGACAATAACGTGTCGATATTTCACATACCCACTCATCGCTGGCTCCGGTTCTCGTATAATATTCGGACAATGGTACAGTGATGACTTCATTTCCGCACTTTTGAATAACTTCGATCCGAAAGCTCGCACTCGGTTCACGGTGTAAAATCCGAGGGTATAAATCAACCGTAATGATCGTGAAAGGAGAGAAAAATCATACGAGAAAAATTCAATTCCTTATCAAGATTGCATTGAACTTGGATAGTCGTACTCAGGGGGGAAGAAAACATTTCGGAAACAGTACAAAAAAAAAAAAAAGAAAAGTATTCAACAAATTAAACAACAAGAAAAAATTTCGTAGCAAGTTTCAAATATTCAGCACGAGGTCTAGAAGTCTAATGTCAGAGGTCATGGAGTGCATTAGATCCGCCGGCTAAGCCTTTTATGAAATAGGTAAAGAAAAGTAAAAAGAATGACAGGACAAAGGCAGCAAGCTCACTGTCTTCGACTGAAGAAGCGGACGAGGTGAAGTGCCGTTGGTGAAGTGATGGCTGGCACAGAACAGCAGAGGAAGAATAAGTATAGACGGAAATGGGAACCGGTGCAGGGATGAAGGGGCTAAAATAGGGAGGGATAACCATCGCGTACCTACCCCACGCTATTGTAGTATGACGAGAGTGCACTACGTGCTAAATCAGCAGGACTTTACCTGCAGCCTTGACTTATGGAGCTTTCTTTTTTTTTTGTTTTCTCTTTGTTTTTTTTTATATGGACGTTTTGCGAAATTATGCAGAGTACCAGGGATTTTACATTTCGGGAATGTTCACGTTTTTAGAGAAATGACCAAACAAATATTTGTCCCCTGAGATTAGCTGGGAGAGTGAATTTGCTCCAGTAGTAAGTCTGGTGATTAAGAAGATCAGATAATTAGCAAAACTATAGTTAAGACTTCTTACTTCTTATCGCTAAGGTTTATTCCTAAAACTATAAGCAACGACGTTTTGAACAGGGGTTGAAAAGGCAAAAACAGTGTCTAGCCAGTAACGTCTTAACTACTTAAGTTTAGGAACAGACAAATCCACGCTGAAAGCTTCTTCCGGAATAGAGGTATTAAGGAACCGCGAGGGGCGAACCGACGAACCGGCGAACCGAAATCTCGTTACGAGTCCAATAATCAATTCGACCATTCCATTATTGTTTTTACCTTATTTTCAATTTGCGGAAAGGAATTCACATTTTTCCTTTTCTTCGGTTTTATACATTTTAAAGATTTCATCGTCTATTTTCAATCGAATTTCGATTTATTCACCCATATATGTAGAGGGGGTTGATATACTTGTAATAATAATGAGGTAGAGTAACGTCGTTTAAAATTTGTCGATTCGTCATCGCTCGGAGTACCATAGGGAGTAAAATGAAAGCAAGATCAAAGCCTGAAGGAGTTTCATACATCCACGGAATGACTTGGACCCGAATTAACGTCCGAGGGAGTTTATCTTTTGAAAGGGAATAGCCGGGCTAAGATCCTTCCGGTTTTTCCCTCGCTTTAGTTCACTCGACCAGTTAAATTGCCTGATTTTCTTTCCCGAGATCGAACCGTTTCGAGTCTGAAAACGAAATAATAAAATACAGTAGGTATAGGATATTCTACAAATTCATCATCAAAATCCAAAACTATGATATCCTTTTTTCGTTGATCGAAAAATCATTGACAAAAAAAAAAAAAAAAAAAATCCTTAACTTATCCCCGGGGATTTTATTTTCACAATATTGTTCCTCTTCCTTTCTTTGATCATTTTTTACCTAATTGAAAAATTTAATCGAAGGTGTTTTTTTTTTTTTTTTCTTTTGTTAGAAACGAAGTCAGTAGACGGGCAACGGGATTTCTAAATACGACCCTTCACCGTGTAGGGTTTTCGACTCTTTTGTCAAGAGGGTTTTCCTCCTCTCCCTCCCGCGGGGCATTTGGTAAATAAATTGTTAGCCGTCGAAAGGCAGGTTTCTTATTAAATAAAAATGATTTATTATAAAAACCGAAATTTTCTCAAAGATTTTTACCAGTTTAGAGATAAAATTATCTACACAATTTAACCCATCCATATACTTATAAAAGTCTAGAGTCTGGATACAGACCGCTGATTTAAAAAATAAAAATTCAAAAATGTATATAAAGCTGGTAGTGATCATTTGCTGTTTGATTTCGTAAGGGTAAACCAGTTTGTTAGTCAAACAAAGTACTATTGTTTCAGGAAAGTGACTAATTTCGTATAATATTGATGAAGGAGTTTCAATATAACGAAGAGAAACTTACGCAAAGAGCTTTTACTACTATATTTACTCTGCTTATTTTCACTTTAATCTCAATAC
Source organism: Macrophya annulata (assembly GCA_963924015.1). Lineage (NCBI taxonomy): Eukaryota > Metazoa > Arthropoda > Insecta > Hymenoptera > Tenthredinidae > Macrophya > Macrophya annulata. The sequence goes on along the minus strand of OZ001263.1, from coordinate 15,245,655 downwards.
CTCAGCGTTAATGTCACACTGCTGTTACAATGATGACGTAGAAATCAATATTTACTTTAGATATTTCAAAGCTTTAATTCGATACGTCGACATTCATTGACGTACGTTTAACTGATTCAAATTTTAATGTAGAAAGAAACTAATGATATATTAAGAAAATCAAAGAGTCGATGGTGAAGCTTAAAGGTTAAGGGTGTGAATTTGAAGGGGTTGGTATGTTGCCATTTTTGGAATTGTTATTAAGAAGGTAAAGGATGAGGCCTTCAGAATATGTAAATGAAAACACGCGATCCATTATACTGCGCAGACGCCGTTAAGATTGTAGAAATTAATTTTACACCCCTACGACAACGAAATTGAATATTCACGTGATATTCAACATTCAATATAATTTCCGGCTTCAAAAGCGTGAAGCGAAGCGAACCAAACCGAACTGACATGTTACTCGCTTATTCTATGACAAACTTAATCCCAGTAGTTAAACAGGATTTCGACAAAGTTTCATATCAGTATCATGCGTACATTATCCGAAGTATACACCAATTTTGGAAAATTTAATGAAATTTTCAATCCTTAAAGACAATGTTGTTCATTTCTTTAAAAAATCTATACGAGGATCATTTGACCTTAAGGGTTTCTGATATTTAAAGAAAAAAAACGAAAAAAATATAAGCAAATATTTGACGTTGATGGGAAAGGGTCGTAATAAAATAGAAATAGAACCGCTAGGGAAATTCCGTTATTTACTGTATATACATATATATGTATATAAATTTTATACATGTGATTGGATTGAGTCCGGAAATCGTAAGTAGGGTAAAAAGTAAACAGACTGATCCGTGAAGAATTTGAAAACTATTGAATACACCGATCGATGTATAAACTAATTCCCGTTTACTTAATTCGTATATAAAAAATAATGAATAAAATTTAAAATTAATTAGATACTTAAATATCCGTATACCCAGAAAAGTGGCTTAAAATTAAAGGCGAGACTTATGTACTGCAGATCGTAAGTGATGTATATATGTACGTGGGCTTTCCATCGAGCTTTCCGATTTAATACCCAAGGGGCATGGTCGCGGGTGTCCGCGTCTCAGTTCACCCTAAATTTGTATTTATTATACATTTGGGGATACCCGTTTTGTGTTTACGTACATATACATATGTAGTATATACAAAAACACATACATATTCCTTAATATTAAGATTCATGTACTCATTTTCCTTATCAATTTTTTTCATACATATATATCCGTTTTTCGATATATTGACAAATTGAAAGAGGTTCAAGAAACAGATCCTCTCTAATCTTTGTACATAATAATCCTCGTGAATTTTCTTTTGTGTAAAACTTAAAAAAAAAAAAAAACAAATTAACCAAAAATAATAATAAACTGCATTTCGAGTCCGTTCAAATGGGAAGGAAGAATTGATTCGGGTAAGGTTGATAGTGTAGGAAGTAGCCCCTAGTAGATAGAAAAGTTTCACGGGTTCTCGAGTCCTGAGAGCGAAGGATTAGTTGCGGTTGGTTTACAGAGGACGAAGGACCTCAGGCAGGACCCAGATCCCTTGGGATTAGGCAAGTCACGAACCTACCTACCTACCTACCTACCATACCTACCTCTTGCACTGGCAAGATGGCACCGAGATCGGTTTAGATAGAATGTTATATCCTTGAATTTCGGGAGAAAATTTACGCTCAAAGTACTCTCCTGATCTGATACATTCGTTAATCAGTATTAATCATTATCCAAAGATTATCTACTAACAGAAGAGGGTATATATACATTGTCGCATTAATTCATCACGTTTAAGATATCGATCCACAAAATTAATTATCGTTGGGTATTTTATTTGAACTGAATTTTTTTTTCTACGATTTGTAACGTACAACCCTGTAGAAAATTTTTTACTGTCTGTTTAGCAAATCGAATAAAGCTTTCCGGAAGCTTGTCAATCCGAATATCCGATTCTATTGCATCTAGTTGTCGACTTGATCCACCAACTCGATTATACATCCGTCTCTTAATCCATCCTGGGTAGAATTTCGATCGATTAAAGTTAGTTTAATAAAAATGATAAAATTTGGGTTTTAAAAGTTCGAGAATTTTTGAAGAATACTTTTTTTTGTTAGGTAAAAGATAAAGAGCTTAAAAAGTGGTGAATAAAAATCAAAAATTGAAATAAAAAAAAAAAAAAAAGGAATAAATTATTTTACTTATTATTTTCAAATTCAAAATGGGGGATGAAATAAAATAGTTTAGGGTTAGGGTAAAACATAGGGTAGAGAGAGAATGTTGAGAATGAATTGAAAGTTAAAAATGCGCACGCCCGCCGCAGCGCCCAGAACCACTAATGTCCTCGATCGCAGCGCGGACGGTAACTTCGAGGTGACGCTAGCCACGAAGGCGACCATCTATCACCAAGGACTGGTCGAGTGGAAGCCTCCTGCCATTTATAAGTCGTCCTGTGAAATTGACGTCGAGTATTTCCCCTTCGATGAGCAGACCTGCGTCCTCAAGTTTGGTTCGTGGACCTATGACGGCTTCAAGGTAAATGCGCATGGTAGATCATAAGGCGATTACCTGCATCCCCAGGATCGTTGTATCCGAGATACATATATTATAGATTTATATATCTATATGTATATTATATATATACATACATACATTATTATTATTATTATTATTATTATTATTATTATTATATACTGTATATTATAATTATAACACCGTTTCGTTGTCATCGTTATATTGTCACAATATAATCATTATTATACTGTACATGTATACATTCATCTGTTAAATATCATTGCAGATAATCTTTCTCTATATATATATCTATTATTATATACCCAATGTATACATCTACACAAATGTAAATACATACATGCTCAAGCGATTATACCTGCAGAGCCGTATAAATGCTGTTCGAACGGATATCGATGCTCCTTATGAAGTTGAAAGTTCTGAAAATAAATGTTGAAATCATTGAATCTGTATGAAGCATTAAATAAAAAAAAAAAATAAAAAATTGAACTAAAAATTTGTTGGCGAGCTTTTTTTTAAGCCTTTGTTGAAATCTGTGTGGATTAAAAAAATTTAACTGAAATAAATATAATAATAAACGATTTTTGGAATAAATGGAGCATCGAAACTCGCGTCATACAGAATGTGAGGGAGAGAGCTGCCGCCATTTTTTCTATTTTTTTTTTTTTTGCATTTTGGGGTCTTGATGGGAATAGTAGAAGAAATTTATGGAAGAATGAAACAAAAAAAAAAAAACTGAAATTTATAAGCCCAAAACGATTTGAAGAAAAAAAATATATATAGAAACTTGCCTATGAATTTGATTGTGAGTCTAACCACGCAGAGAGAGAGAGAGAGAGAGAACGAGTGTCTTAAAATGTTCTAAATTCTCTTTAATTTAACGAGAATATCTCTCCCTTGGCTTCGTGCACGTTTTAGCACCCCTAAAACTATTATGCAAATTTTCATAATTTCAAAGCGGAATATAATCTTTTTTGAGGAGGTTTAAACGGGGATTTATATAAATGAGGTATTCCTACACGATTCAACATTCTACATAACTTTTAGATTTTTGTCTGTTAGAAAATAGTGCAAATTGTAGCCGATAATTGAATAAATAGAATATATTAATATTAATTTTACAAAAAATGAAATTAGATTTTAGCATGGCTAAATTTAGCTTCGTCAAATTTTTTCAACTGAACTATAATGTAATATATAAAATATTAATTTGTCAAAAATGTTAATAAATAATTATTTTTTTTTAAAATAGAATTCGAATTTTCATTAGACGTTATTTTCCCTCCGGTACGATCAGTAATGAAAATTATTAAAAATAAAAATCTAAGATTTAAATATCGGTCAAGAGTTTGCGAAATTAATCTGAAATTTTCCCACTTAAACAACGAATTTCAAAAAAAAAAAAAAAAAAGAAAACAATAATTAAATTTGGTACAAAATAACGTCCGTTTATATTATTTTCTCTCAAAAATCAAGAAGCTCAGTTTAAAGAAAAAAGAAAAAGAAATTCAAAAATATTAATAGAAGAAATTTTTCCCGTTGTTCGTTTAAAAATATAAATACAAAAAAAAAAAAAAAAATCATACATACAGACTTTGTGTCAACCCTAAAAGAAAATTCTGTTTTTCCCATCGAAGTAAAACCATTTGAAAAGCTCCATATAGCTTGAGGGTAAACCATCTAGTCAGAATGGACATAAAGGAAGAGATATTTTCGTGAATGAAAAGAATCTAGATTTGGGGGCAAGTAGCTAACTCGGTTACACATTTCGGGAAAGGGTTGGGTGGGGGGGATGAAATAAAGAAATCAAGATACGCATACGTATGGGTTTCTGAAATGGTAGAATGTTGCGGCGTAGCGTCGTATCGCGTCGCGAGTTTTTTTTTATTTTATTTTTATATTTATTTAGTTAATTTTTGGCGGCAGCTTTTCTTCTCCCTTATCATTTCAGGATCAGCCAAGGTCACGCCGCGTTCTTTCTTCGGTGATTCCAGCGCCGACGGAAACTACGAGGTGACACTGATGACTAAGGCGATCGTCTACTATACTGGACTCGTTGTATGGCAGCCACCAGCAGTTTATAAATCTTCCTGCTCCATTGACGTTGAGTTCTTTCCATACGACGTTCAAACCTGTGTATTGAAGTTAGGCTCCTGGACCTATGACGGTTTCAAGGTGGTGATTACCAACGAGCTTTTTTTGTTTCTTTTTTTTTTTTTTTGTTTCTTTTTTTAAATCAATTTTAGGAATGCTGCGTGCCGCCGGCTGTTGGACGTGATATATTGGCCGTTTGATTGACGTCGTTCATACATTTTTTCAATTTTTTCATTACGTTACATATGAATTATGTGTTATCTAAGCGATCGAGTTTGCCGCTAAAGTTGAATGTCGGAAGAACGCTAATATGTAGAAAAAAAAAAAAAAAAAAACCAAAACTCACCCTCCCCAAAAAATCAAAAAATTAACAAAGCTGTATCATAATCATTACACAATTTGGAAACTCAGAAAAATTGATGCTCTACGTATTGGCGTTTTATTCAAAAATTGACACACGCAATTAATTTTGAATCGATTTTAATCGAAAGTAAGAAGAAAAAAAAAAAGTTTATCCGTTGTCGTAAAAAGAACGAGAGATATTCACTTCAAAAATTGGATTGTTCTTTATTTTTAATGATTATTAAGAACGTTAATTGATGTGGTGTCACTTTTTGAACGGCTTATATATGAAAAAAAAAAAAAAACGCAAATTTGTATAGGCTATAAACTATAGGTTTCTGATTGTGCATAGCTGTTGGACGTCACTACGCTCGAAACACGTGGGAAAGGTATAAAATTGTTTGTACAAAGGATGAGAAAACAGAAATATAAAAAAATATGTGTATAATAAATCAATCAATCAATCAAAAAAAAAAAAAATATATATATATACATATAAAAAATTATACATATACTATAGGTATACACATATATGTATAATATGATAGTGTTACAACGAGATTTGATTTTCATATATAGCACAAAATATCGCACAAACAAATAAACTCCTATATCCATATATATATACATATATAATATACCCTATATATTATATTGTCTACAATTATACGAAAGTACGTAACACTAATGATACATCGAATGCAATTATTAATAATTATATTATAAAAATTCATTAATAAACTTGCAATGAATTTAAAAAAAAAAAAAAGAAAAAATCGAAACAAAAAAAGAGAAAGAAAAACCTTGTACAGCCAGCGATTATAAAAATATAATGACACACACAACACAAACGTATAACGATACTCTGATTATTATTTAATTATTAGATTTATATACATATATATAAATACATATACCTCCAATAGAATAGAATAGTATAGAATGGGGTATAATATATAGACAGGCCATTTAGTCATTGTATTTGTTTTAATTGTTCACGTACTTTTATATTGGCTGCTATATTGGCTGTTTTAATATTTATTCAAGGATTTGATATGCATGGAGAAAGAGAGAAAAAGAAAAAAAATAAATAAAAAATAAAAAAACGAGAGAAAGATTCCGAGATTTTCAAATAATGTAGGGTTTTCGTTGTTTTTTTGTTTTTTTTTGTTATTTTTTTAATTTTTATTTTAATTAACGTGATTATTATTGATTGATTATATTGGCCGCGAGGTACGTGCTAGAAATAAAGTTCGATTGATCGATATCATTGAATCCCAGTAGATTGTGAACTTAAACCGATAAAACATTATTAATTAATGGTGTTTCATAATATATGGTGAATTGATGAAATTGATTTGTGCTATTGGAATTTTATGTATATACTGTGAACTTTATATACATATTTTACATATATTTATATAATATGAAAAACGGGATGCTGAATATTTGAGATGGAACGCGCTGTGGTGTCACGGCCGTCACCCCAGCGATTTTCACCCCTAAAACTTGGCACCCCGTTATAAAATATGTCACCTGCCTCGTGGACCTTTAATGTTAAGTGCTGTCTTTTCTTTTTTTTTTTTTTTTTACTTTACGTTTTTCATTTTTATTCTTTTCAATATTCGTTTTTTTTTTTTTTTTCTTCTTCTTCTTCTTCTTCCGTTTCTTTTACTTCACGGAGGTTGAAAAACCCGCCACTCTTTCACTTCATCCAAGCAATGAGCACGGTTCGTTGTACATTTGTACTTTCAATTTTTATTTTTCGTTTACATAGCTAAATTATATATTTATTTATCTATATACATATATATATATAATATATATATACGTATATATCAAAGATATACCTATATATTTAGTACTTGTTAAATATTACCCACTCCAGTTATCATTTTATGTACATTTACTAAATTATTATTATTTTTTTGTTTTTTTCTTCAATTTTATATCTATTTTTTTGTTTTTTGGTTTGGTTTTCGTTTTGTTTTTTATTTTTTCTTGTTTAAGGAAATATCATTCCTGTAGATTCAAATCTCGAAAATAATGTTACGATTATGAAGGGGGTAGGTAGTCCGCGAATTAAAATAAAAAAAAAAAAATTAACAAAATCGTCGACGTTTCATATGAATTTTTCAGAGCGTGACATATACGGTTTAGTAATTATTATGATTATTATTATTATTTTGTTTTACCTTAGGAAGAAATGCTACGAAGTTGGGAGAAAAAAAAGAATTTTTTCATTGAAAATTTACTTGAAAACTGAATTAAATGCGCATATGTATATACCTATACGTATTCATATGTATATGTATTATACATACGGAAATTGTGGAGAAACTTTTTTTTTTTCGCCTTTTTGCCTTCGCGACGTACGTGGATATAGACAAGACGATATAAGTACTTACCTTGGCAAAATACTGGGTGACTTATTTTAGCGATATCGTATTATTAAAAAATTTTTATCAAAAAAGAGAAATAAAATAAAAATAAAATAAAAACCCCTGACATCGGGTAGTAGAAATTTTCGAACAATAAATGAATATATAAATAATTTTCTATTCCTATTTCAACGAAGAATCAAAATTGCCAAGACCTTTTTTTTTTACAATAACCCTCTCGTATTACCAATTCAGAAATCACCTTTACCCTAATTGCAAATTATCCCGAGGACCACAAAGCCGCGTTTCAACCTCCGAACTGGATCCCTTAACCACGTGAATAATCTTCGTTACCCGCACATTAGAAAAGCATATACTACACACAGGGAATCAGGGACCGATAACAAAAAAAAAAAAAAAAAAAAAATCCTAATCACAATATTAGGGGATTAAAAATTCATTTTATTTTCTTTTGATTCTTTCAACGAACATTTCTTCTTCTCGTCGAAACAATAAATATAAAAAAAGTTTATTCAAAATCTATTAGATAGGCTGTGTAACATTTTCTTGAATAATTCGACAAAATTTTGAAATATTTTTATTACTCCTATAATTTACGACTAACCGTATACCGTCTTTAGAAATTTCTATACCATATAGAAACGCGATATTCATCGTGCTGATAAGCGCTACCATTTGTTGGCCTCTGGAAATCGTGCATGCAGTAAATACAAAGGATCGATAACCAAGGCATACAACTAGCTGTATATACTCTCACATGCAATACGTTCATCCATGCGGGTAATAGTAACTTGCAATAAACCTCACGTGGTATAAGTTGTAACGCGATTTTAACGATTATACATAAATTTTATAACTGTAAACTCACAATGATCCAACAAATAACGTGAACCCTTTGTGTATGTACATACATACATATACATGCAGTCATCAGAGATCATATTATCGTTGTTTAGTCACAGAGAGATCCCCGCGTTTTTGAGTACCTATATGGCTAATTACAGGCTAATTGAAACTGAAAGCTCAGCCGGTTTTATATATGGAATTTATATTCACAGTCTGGGTAGATTTATACATAGGTAATTGGATTCCGCGGTTTTTGTGACTGGTTATATTTGATGGCCGATTTGCATTGTTCCCTAACCGCGGTATGCGATTATATATATATATATATATATATATATATATATATATATATATATATATATATATATATATATATATATATATATATATATATATATATATATATCACGATGCACCGAGTGACAGATCAAAATTGGAATTTCGTCATACTGGTCAGAGTTTTCGGATAGCATCAAATAACGATTAATTTTTGAGTAAAAATTTTCTCAACGATTTTTCAAGGTATAAAAAATCGGGATATTAATTCGTGAATTTTCACCCTTACAGCGAAAGATTTTCTCTTCGTTTAATTTGCGTAAGATTTCCGGAACGTTGGTAGGCCGATTTCATTAGTTAAGGGCTGGTTTTTTTCTAGACACAATACTTAATGAGATGACCGTTGGAATTTTTGATAAAATAAAAATTGGAAAAGATATGTCACTTTTGATGCCAAGCTTTGAGACATGAGAGAACAAAAAATGGAATTTTGATAATCAGAAGTTTTACGAATTAAAGAAATTCAATCGACAGAGATTTTTCGAGGAAAATAAACAGCCCTTAAATATCCGAATTGATATAACGTACGGTGTTATTTATATTCTGGTCAAAGTGACCAATGAAAAATACTGAATATAATGGAAATGACATTTTTTCTTTATTATATTCTTGCTGATATATTCGATCCGCGTATATACGTTCCTATAACAGCTACTGAAATTTGCAACATGGTTACTCAGGCCTATTTCTGTACCACCATCTCCACGTAGTATACCCAAACATCTTGACACTGTTGTAACAACATTTTCAGACCAGATCGTTTCGGAATAGAAGAACGTGATGTGGGTTTTATCAGTACGTAACCTTCGTTGGAAAATACCTACGTGACATTTACTTTCCCTGATATTTATACGCGATGTAGATATATTTTCTTTGAAAAAAAAAAACAAAAAAATGAGAAGAGATCGATGGTGATAATTTCGTTTGCTTATTTGCGTGTAAAAATTTGTTCGTCATACTTCGAATCGATTTTTGTTCAAAAAAAAAAAAAAAAAAAGGATAGGACTAAAAAATAAAAAAAAAAGATTAAAATTTTCGCGAATAATAAATGAGTAGAAATTTTATGGTTTTAATATTTGTTAATAAATATGTAATGTTGGGGTAATTAGAGCAGTAAATACTAGGCGTTAGAGTGCTGGACCACAATCCTGGAAAAGCAACAGTAACGACCAGGCAACTCATTATTGCATTCGTCCCTACATTTCCATTCTTCCATTCTTTAGGTATATCCATAGCGTTGGTCTGTCCTCCTATTATACCGTGTGGTTAGAAGTGGAGAACGCCCCACTCGTCAGAGTGTTGTTACGGGTTGATAAAGGCCCGCCATTACGTGCTTTGAGCCGAAATACGGCGCTAGAATTTCGAGCTTTTAGGGTAAAATAAGCTTTTCCTCGCACTACGTTGCTACAAAACTCGAACACCCGTACCCTACCACGTAGGTATAAGTTTTGTTCAAGGGTTATATTTGAATCCGGTGATTCACCGAGCAAGTTATGGGTAGTTAGACTTTCACGTATAGCTGTATAGTTCCGGCTGTTAAATAACTCTTTGGAAATTTAACTCTCGTCAAATTTCAGGAGTTCATTAAAGAGAAGGATTCAACCTTTTTTTTAAAATTTGCAAATTCCCTCTTTCTGTTATTACTTTTTTTTTTTTTTTTTTTTAAATTTTTTTATCATATATTATACCTCCCTCTATTATCTACCTAACCGAAGAAAAATCTGGTCTTATTTGATACGTACATATACGTATGTATATAAGAAGAGCTTTATCTCGTTTAATTTTATTCCCTGAAAGATATAAAAAAAAAAAAAAAAACAGAAGGGGAGAACAAAATAAAAAGTTTTTGCATTTAAAATAGGCACCCTACCCATACCCTAACTTACAAACAATAACTTGAGGTTCTTTATTTCACGTTTTGTTTTAGCGAAAAATCACCACGTCGTTACTGCACCGCGTATATATTATATAACCACGTTGAACTTTTCATAAGAAAGTTTCTCAATTTTTATACCTCAGATTCGAATGAAGTTTAAGTTCAATTGAGGGGTCAAAAGTCTTGAGAATATTATACGATTCTTTCTTTCGTTTTATTTTTCTTTTTCTTTTTTTTTTTTTTTTTTTTCTTTCTTACGTCGATAAAAATCGACCATTCATTTTCTATTCGTTTCGAATTTCATTATTTTGATAAAAACTCGGCGAAAAATATGGTTGAATAATGAAATTACGTGGATATTGATAACGGTTATTGATTCAACAGTTATAGTATATAAATGTTAAAAATTTATATAATTTTAGCGAGTCGAGTGTGATAAATTTATTCGACGAACTGTCGTGCTTATCCCCATTGCCATCAGAATTTTATTTTATTTTTGGATTTTTTCTTTCTTTCTCTTCTCGTCCCGTTCGTTTCCGTCTCTAAAAGACTTTTCTTTCTTTCTCTAACGGAAGTTCAGGACACTCCCTCTGTTCAAAGTCCGCGACCATAAATCTGTAGAAAAAAAAAGAACAGTAAAAAAGCTTCACTATTTAGATACAAGGGAAAAATTATTTCAAGTTAGATCTGCGACGAAGTGTATACATAAAAAAAAAGCTCAACTAAAACTACATTGTCTACAACTGACCGGGTCACGTTTCCTCCATAGTTTACTTAGGAGTCTCACTCGACAAGTCACTGACTTTGCCCTCGGTCTTACAGAGCTTAAAGCTCTGGTTCTGGATCTCGCGTCGTTTAATCGGTTGTAAAAAAAAAAATATACCTATATACATATTTCTGTTTTTTTTTTTTTTATTTCAGTCACGTAAAGTGGTGATAGGGTGCAAAAGTATCTACCCTTAAGAGCTTTTTTTTTCTTCTTTTTTATTACCTCTATGGCTGTTTAATGCCCTGTTATATTATACTATACGTGTAACAGTGTATAATTCACCCGAATATTTATCGTTCTCGAATAGCAGATAATTTGAATATTTTAACCGTTGTTTATGTCAGCTAGAGAAACTCCCTCGATGATTATTAAAATACGTTTTTTTTTTTTTTTTTTTATTTTAAATTTCTATTGAATAATCAAAATGATCTTTTTATAATTACTATGATTGTGCGTAGCTGCTATTATACACCGTTGAAAACTGTCGAAAATTTCGATTAGGAAAGTCGAGTTTGTAGAAGATGATTAAAATTTTGATTGAAATGTATAAAAGTACTTTGTGAGATATTAGAGCAAGTTGTGATAAAGTTAAGGGTTCATCAAAGAGCCTTAAAGTCCAAAAATCACGTCGCTTGAATTCGCGCGAGTACCTTATCTCGAAATAGTTAGAGAGTGAAATAGTTAAAGTTATAAAAGTAATGGGGGTAGGTAGGTAGGTATAGGAGTTAGAAGGAGGGTTTTCGTTTCGAGGATATTTCCTCCTTTTCGGTTAAGTTTTCAGCCAAAACCTTTTGCCAAAAGTTTTGTTAGAAATTTAAATCCAATCCTGAGCCATCGCACGTGCCGGAATTAAATTCGCACCAAATAATAATAACAATAATTATTATTATTATCATGAGAATAGTTATAAGAAAAACTTATATTATCTACGTTGAATAACTTTCTTTTTTTTTTTTACTTCAGCACGGCCCATTTTGGTCGTCTTTATTATCAACCTTACCTAAAGTATAAAATATGAAATAATAAATAATCAAGTTATCATTCTGCAAGCTTGCAGTTAAAAATTGAAAATTGTTTACGAATTATCAGGTTCTATAAAGTATGTGTTTAATTTTTTTTGGAGCTGAATTGAAGTTTGAAATTTTTAAAGTTCCGAACGGTCAAAATAAGATATTTATTTTAGATAAATTGAAAATATAGGAAACGTTGAAATGGAGATAATTAAAATTGAAAAAAAATCGAAATCTGGAAAGTTAAAAACTCCGAAAGTCCAAATATTCGAATTTTTTTTTAGAAAAGCACGAAACTTCATATGCGTGAATTTCAAATTCCTGAGTTTTGGCCTTTCGGATATTTAGTTATGGTAATTTTGAATCTTCGGTTTTCTTTGATTTGAAGTTTATTAAATCGCATCCTTCGAAAAAAAAAAAAACCTGTGACTTGATAATATAATAAAAATTCAAAATTTTTACCATTCGGAACTTTGAAAATTCGAAACTTGAATCAAGCCCTATTTAGTTTTTCTTTTCCTTCTTCTTCTTCTTCTTCTTCTTTTTCTTCTTCTTCTTCTTCTTCTTCTTCTTCAAATTTGGAGTATAAATTCGTTGTGCTTGTGCTGTCAACTATTTTTGAGAACGCACATATTTTATACCTTTTCCATGAGGATGCTGTTGGAGTCGTGTGGCGTTGGGTAATATACGTGTTGTGTCTCGTTTATTGTACGCTGTACATATATAAAATTATTATTATTATTATTATTATTATTATTATTATTACGTTATTATTATACGAATGTGTTTTGAGTTTTGCACTGTTTCGTTATAATTATATACATATACTATATATATATACTGTGCTATAACATATACCACCCTGAATAGTGGACGTCGTTACCACTGCACAGAGTGAGAATCGTAATAACTGTTATTTTATTAATTAAAATTTTTAACATTCACGTCACCTCGGGTTACGTATATACATATGTAATCAGGAACTCGAGTGTGAAAATTTTCGACCCCCATAAAATTCTAGATATCTAATTTTTTAACCTGAAATTTTCCACTGTTGATCCTCATATTTATGCATTATATGTATAACATGCAAGGTGGTTATTGCGACGATTTGGTATACCTATTTAATTATATCTATCTGCGCATGGTTTAAAATCAGTTATTTTATTTGATTATTTATTGAATTTTTTTTTTTTTTTTTTTTCTAAACTGGATCATCAGCAGATCAAATTTTGATTTGTTATAACCAGTTGGTCTTAATCATGTTTGTATCTCCTTATGAAATCTTCAATTTTATACTACATTGGGGATCAAATGAGAAGTTAAAACTAATTAAAGAAGATTTAGGTACATGTTTGTGTAAAAGAAAAGGAGATATTTTTAGTTTGGAATAAAAAAAAAAAAAAATTTTCTTTTTTTTTTTTTTCTCGTTGAAGCTCTGTATAATAATTGATAGTTTAATTTTTTTGATGAAAGAAATAAAATTTTTTATTTAATGGTATGTTAGTAGTCTTCTTGTCGAGAAAAGGTTTTTTGCAAAAAACAAAAAAACAAAAAAAAAATTCAGTATAGGATATAGGTATATAATGTATAAGGTGAAAATTTTTCGAATTAAGTTGAGAATCCCCTTTAAAAGTTTATAGTAGCTGTATAAGTCGCGATAATTTGTTGAACCGGAAATAAAACGGTTCTTGGAATTTTTGCCGCCACAAACTAATTGGACAAAAAAGTAAAAAAAAGAAAATGAAAAAAGTATAGAAAAACGAAAATTGAGTTGAAAAAAAAAAGATAAAAAAATTAAATGCACAGTTAATTGCTTTTACGGTTTATTTAAATGTCAGCTGAGAAAGTTTTACTTTTTATATCAACGTGATTAAAATTGACACGATATACCAACAAGTATAACGATCCACTCAAATTTTTTTTTTTTTTTTTTTTAAGTATACATATATTTACTCTCACGCGTTTCGCCCTTTAACAACTCGTATAAATTTTTATTTTTTCATTCTTCTTTTTTTTTTCTTCATTTTATAACTGATACTTATTTTAGCTATACCTTCGATTTACAACGTCGTAAAATAATCCAGTCGTTAAATATTTTGTCTTTTTTTTTTTTTTTTTTGTCAGTGAATTACCTATACATATATATATTATAATTATACATATTTACATATCTACACGCACGTATGACAATTTTATTTTAGTATTAATTCAGGTCATTTCCGGAAAACGGGATCATAACTCGAATTAACATTTGGCGAAAAAAAAAAAAAAAATATGATTCAAAGTTGATCGATTTTACTGCACAAAATATACGAAAGCTTTTCGAAAGATGAACACTTTTTGAGTCGAGAAAAAATTCCAGATTCTTCCCATACGAAATGTAGTTGTGACAGAAATACGATTTTAATCCTTTGGGTTAAATGAACTGTGAATTTATTAAACGAAAAACACTTCAGAGGCCCTTTTTCTGTAAAACTATTGATTAGAACAATTTTATCAACAAAAAAAAAACAAAAATTTCTTTCGCATGACACGATGTTGTAAAAATAATATAAATTTATTTATCATGTATAACAATCGCGAGATATAGTATAGGTAAAGATTTTAGTCTGAAAAAATCTGACAAATATTAGTCTTCCGTGAAAAGTTATTCCGCAAAAAAAAAATTATCAATTGAATGATCTTTTTTCTTGAAGTTCTGAATTTTCAAACTTTCGAAAGGTCAAAATTACGAATTCATTTCAGACGATTTAGAATTTTCGATAACAGTAAAGTTCAGAATAAGAAAATTCGGTAAGACCGGAATGTAGACAGTTAAAAACCCGGAAAACCCAAAACTCCGAAATTTCAAGAATCCGAAAAATTAATAGCGGGACACGACGTTCCATTCAAGAATTTCAAGTTTTCGTAATTATGAACCTCCGGTGTTTTTAGATTTGAGGTTTTTTGAATCGACTATGCCGGTTTTCGGGAAGATCTTATTTCAAAAAACTGTACAAAATCAGTAATATTAAAATTCGGAACTTAAACCCAGGTCTCTTGATACTTTTTTTTTGTCGAAATTATTTATCAAACTGTGAACGAATTTAAAAACCGATAAATCATTTCCTTTTATCATTTTTCAACTTTCCTAACCTCAATTTAAAATATTCTTGCCTGATAAAAATGTCGGTATGAAATACGTTGAATCGAATAAAACGTTTTATTGAAAAAGGGCATGTGGACCTACACGTCCCCGTTCTCCGGAAACTGGTTAAATTATTTACGAGAACTGGGAGTCGACTGTTTCTTATTTCTTTCCGTCGTCTTATCGTTTTCTCAATTCCCATAACCTTTGGTTGTGGTTTTGTATTAAATTGAAGTAAAAAAAAACCAAAAAAAAAAACAAAATCGGTTATAATTATACTTACAGTTTAAATTTCATGCTATCGTAGAACTTGTCTAAAGTGGAATTAAATGATTAGACGTCTGTATCCTCTCAGAGTCTTAATCTTGAAAATTAATCAGTTTTCAAAGTTTCGCTAATACGTCCTATCCACAAGGGGTAGTCTCGCCCACTTCAGCCCAGTCTGGTATAGCGTGGGCGAAGTAAACTCTGAAAGTGCGTTTTGATATTAGACAGCACATTTGCTGATAGCCTTAGCCTAGCTGCCTAAATTATTCTACGTAACCCAGTAAACTTGTAGCTCAAATTGAACATTTGAACTCACTCTTCTCAACCCTTCGTATGACATCAATCAATCCCTTATCCGAACGTTAACGGATCCCTAAGACCTTGATCAAGCAATTAGTAACATTGAATAAATGATGTGGAACATGAGAGCAGAGGTATAACGTGATATTTTTATCTTTTAAATACGCGAATTCAACGACCTTTCATTAATTTTATTTACTCTGAAGTAGTAACGGTCATTTTTGACCAGTAAAAGGACCCTGTAAAGTTAATTTGCATACAAAAATATCACAGTCAAAGAACTTTGAAGGTTGAAACGTACACCTACAGGGCTTTGTGTTAGAGTAAAGATCACGCGGTTTAGAAGTTAGGCAAAGTTACTTGGGCTTTTCCTGGTTTAGTTTGCCTTTGTTAGTTGACCAACTGTGAAAACGTTACTGTATGGGATACTAAAGAGAAGTAAAGTGCTCCGGATTTCATCCCTAAAAGACACAACTGGTTTGGGATAAATTGAAGAAGATTTTCTGACCAACCCATAGCTAACGTATCTCATTCGTATACTTGAAGATAAACGGATATACTTTACTATACATATAGCTATGTATACACAAGTGCGGCTATATATATCTATACATACTGGCTCAAAGCTTTTATTGTCAACTTTGCACGCTCAGCTGTCGCAAATACAGCAAACAGTAAACAACGTACGTTGCTTATATTTTCGAGACTCGGTACACTACATATAAGCTTGCGTAGAAATCTAGTGCACCCTATTGCAGTTTGCTCTGGTGCAAAGAAAAAAAAAATCTATACGAATAAATGGATTTTCAATTTTCAGGAGGAAATATTTTTCCAATCTAATAAACTGTATCAAATTTTTATCAAATTTTAGTTAAGTATCATTCTTTTTTATTCTTTTTAAAAAAATTTTTTTCAACCCTTTTCTTTCGTGTATTTCTTTCTGTGAATATCACTGAGCTTTAACGAAGCCATGAATAATAAAGCTTTGCACAACGCTCTCTGTTTTCTCTTTTTCGCTTCGTGCTTTCAAAGCTATTATATGTATATGTATAATATGGGTATACATGGTTTTTATTTCTGTAAAATTTTTATATAAATTTCTCTCTGTGTGTATGTGTGTGTGTGTGTGTGTGTGTGGGTGTGCATGGCTTGCATGTCTTCTTACCATTCCATTGCATTGATTTGCATTGCATTACATTGCATTGCATGTTCATATATGCGCATGGCACCATGTATGGAGTAGTACGTGGCACTCTGTGCATCGCATGTACTGCATCTTATACACAGCTTATACCTACAAACCCGAAAATCTAGTATGATATACTCTGCACGTATTCAAGCTTTGACGTCTTGAAAGCACGGCGCAATTTCCTGCTTCAACATTCTCTAACTATAAGCACGAAACACATCTCAAACACACACCTCTCTCTCTCACTCTATATTTATCTCTATTCTATTTTTTTTTCTCTCTACTCTCTCTCTCTCTCTCTCTCTCTCTCCGTATCTACGTTTCATCTGAAAATTAGTAAAGTTTAAAATTCATAAGAAATTCGTGGCTTTATTATTAATTAACTTAAATCTTCTTGTTTAACCGTATAAATTAATTTTATTTATTTTTTTTTATTATTTCTCTCTCATTTTCTTCTTCACTTTTTAAGGTGATGATAAACTTCTCTGAGTTTCTCACACGTGGTACCTATATAGACTATTTTAAAATTACCTTTCCAACATACTGTCTGCAACAATAACTGTATACGTATATACCATATGGCGATCTGCACTGACAGCTATTACATTTTAAGTCTGCAATGACGTGTATTGTCTCGGTTATAAGCTCAATGTAGAAATTCTTTTCAACGAGAAAAACGTAATGTATATAAATGTTTTTATTCGGGTAAAATCGTTAAGGGATGATATTATAGAAATAAATTTTTTTATTTCTTTTTTTTAGCTCAAAATTCACTCAATTAAATTTTTCATTGTGCAGATTTTTCAACTTAGGGCTACTCTTAGGGGAGGGAGATTATTATAGAGTAATTTAAGTAGTAACACCGCGTGTTTGTTCAGACAAGACTATAATGGATATCGTGAATTTTGATACTGAGACTAATTACCTGCTAGCCAGCTCTTCCAATCTCGTGACCTAAATAAAGCTGAGCTTCAACGTTTACTACAATCGTAATCTGATTCGTACACGCGCCTACATAGTAAGTTATATATAAATGTATATATCATCAGATGTAGGTATATATAAGGTATAGGTCGCTGACCGCGGAGTTCTTAAAGGGGCAAGTAAATTAACACTTTACAATAAAGTTATTATTATTATTATTTTTTTTTTTCTGTTTTTCTTTCAAATTCTCTCTGAAACGCGATATAAAACAAAGAAACAGGAGCTTTATTTAAATCTCATTAATTAAATATCTCAGTTTTTAATTAAACAGTGGAAATTTTTTTTTTTTTTTTTTTCTTGGTATATTTTGCGAGAAACGTTTCGAACCTTAGAAACACGACGATTTTGGTAAGGATTACGTTTTTTTTATTTTGTTTTTTTTTTTTTTCTCAACTGTCAAACGAATTCCTTACGGATTTGAAAATTTAACGAACAGCTTTTTCCCGGGCATTTATTATACGTACCTTTAGTTTTTATCCCTGAGGAATAGGCAGGTATAGGTATATATATATATAGGTATATATGCGGAGCTGTAACTCTTTACTTTTACCAAGATCCGTTCCGTGCTTGTTTGTACTTACAGAACTCTGACTATAATTCTTTCAACTAACTTTATACTTTCCTGCAGGGACCAAAAGGGCCTGATCTCTATATGTATACAGCTTGCTCAATACTTTAACCCCTTTCGAGCTTATTTTTCTTACCTTTGCTAGTTTTTTTTTTTTTTTTTTCTCTTTATTTATTTGTCTTATTGTTACGGGTTTGCGATACTCCAGGGCAAAAATACCGACATGGATTAACCTATCTTTAAGTACTTGCTCTTTACTTTCATTCAAAAAGATGTAACGAAGTGGAAGGGAACAACGACTGACAAGTGCCCCTGAGGCACTTTAAAGAACAATTTTAAGTTTTTCTTTGCACGGAAATATAATCAGCTTATCTTTCATATAAATTCAAGCGGGTGAACAGGATGAAATAGAAGAGGAGAAAGAGAAGAAGACAAAAAATTAAAAATAAAATAGAAGAATAAGTTGAAGATGAAGAAAAAAATACAAAAAAACAGAAACAAAATTTTAAAATTGTCCAATCCAACAATTTAAAAACAAACTAAGTAACCGTTACTTACTTAAATTTCTTTCTTTTTTTTCGATATTAAACTGACAAAAAAAAAAAATTGTAATAAATGAAGAAAAAATTAAATTCTAAATAATTTATCTGAGACAATATTACGTTAATACGATACAGAAAGATACATATCTTAAACTTTTATATTGCACAAGTTTTATCTGCGGTTTATCTATCACATGGGAATGGTCACTATATCCAAGAATTCGAGACACTTAATTCTCCGGGTGTAATGTGGGTCGATTCTTCTGATAAATAACAACGATTTTGCCTTTATACCCGTATTGGGAAAAGAGAACAGTGACCCAAGTATCCAATTATAGATTACGGAGTAATTTGTGTGTGAAAAAAAATTTTTAAATTAAAAAAATCGTACCAAAATATTTCTTATCTATATAGGTATAGGGCCATACAGAGTGCTACTTTTTAGTTGATGTTACGATGGAAAAACCAAAAGAAAAAAAAAAAATGAAAAAAAAAAGAAAAAAAAAAAGAAGAAATCACAGTTCAATAGAAGCAATTTGAGCTACGCGCGAGAGGGATGGATTTTCTTCTTTTCCTTTTTTCCTGTTTTTGTCTTTTTTTTTCGTTTTTTCGTTTTTTTTTTTGTTTTTTTATTTTCTTTTTTTTTACCATCGATCCATCAACCACGTTCGGCTAGGACTTTGCAGAGAAAAAACAGAGGTAAACCAGATTAACCCGGATTTCCAATCCTGCAAGACTGTGATTAATGGTATTCCATTTTTTATTCGAACGTCATGCCATGCCGGTTGCATTTAGTCCACGTCGTAACTAACGACTCTCACGATTATTTGCTGTTTTTCGATTGACTTTTACCTCATCGAAACGTGATTTAATTTCACTCTGATCCAACCGGGTTTGTATATTTAGGTGTAAATTTCAATAACGAATGGAACTTTATTTTCGATTTAATTTTAAATCGCTTCTTGGTTAGTTGGAAAAAATAAAAACCTTTATACATCCTTAATTTAGTCATTTTCGACCTTTGATGCTTTCATAGGTCAAAATTTTGCCGAATACATACGAAAAAAAAAATTTATTCAAAGTCCCAAGTTCCAATTCTTAGCACTGCCCCAAAACCGAAGAATTTTCACATTCTAATAAAACAAAAATTTTTTACATTTCGGGATTAATTTTTTTTTTCTACCGCATTACCGTTCCGAAAAATCTGATATTTGGCACACTTTTTACATACAGTAGTAGGGTATCCCATGAAAATTTTACAGATCTTTGACGATATAATTTTCGAAGCTATACAATAATTTATTCGTCAAGTTATATATCTCCGAAAATTACAGCTTCAGAAAAAATAAAATATACTAATCTGTATAACAATTTTATGGAATTCCCTACAATTAGGGGTGAGAAGTGTGACAAGATTAAAATTTTTCGTAACGATACTGCGATAGGAAATAAAAATTAATCGTCCCTTGATTCGAAGGGACATTCCCACCGTCAAAACGTCAAGTCTTTCTCCCTTAGATCGAAACTGATTTTTAGCATCAGCAAAAATTTGTAGAGAGACCTGTATAAAAAAAAAAAACAAGAAAAATTGAGTTATGATAATTAAATAATTTTATACCGATTTTTGACGATGGATTTTTCTTTATTATACTCTGGGTGTGAAAAATCTTCGCCTTTATTAATCGTCGAGATATTTTATATATATAGATATACCTACGCCCATAGCTATTAACGTATATTTCGCGTTTCACGGTAATTGCAGTAACAATAATAAGAATAAACTCAAATTTATCACCTCGCTGGTTGCACACGAGCTTAAGAAAGAACGGAGGAAATATTACCCGTGTTTCAGACAGGAAGCGCGCTTGTAACTGAAAGCTGGTTTCGGGTAGAGCGGATTAGCCTCGGGTATAAATTATGAAAAAAGAATAAAGAAGACGAATGAGAAGAGGAAGAGAGAGAAAGAGAAAGATGAAGATGAATAAAAATAGTAAAATAAAAAATGTTAGAAAAAAAAAGAAAAAAAAAAAAATAGAAAAAAAACTTCACGAATAACGACGAAACCCAGACGATCAGCCATCTTTCAAGAGGAAAAATATATATTTCACCACCGCTCTGAGTAATAAATTTTGACGAGAAACTTTTGCAACGAGAAAAAATAATTCTCCGGTAGTAAAAATACAGATTTTTATTATAATTTCCTGAAAAAAAAAAAAAAAAAAAAAAAAAAAACTAGATGAAAGACAAAAAATTTAAAAAATAAATATTTTAGACAAATCCAAAATATACCATCTCATATCTGACCTCTTATTGTTTTGTGAACTTCTCCAATATATATAGATACGTGTACATATAGTTATAGTTATCCCTCGTGGTGGGTGTATTATTAATCCTGACTTTATTCGGGGCAGTTAAATAATTCTCAAAGAGTTACACATTAAACCAGCATGTTGAGGTTTTGGCATCGGTAATAATTTATTACTTAACGACATGTATATACTGATACACGCCGTTGCACAAACTGTACACTCACTCACACTCGATTTGGCTTACTCTCAAATATATACCCTTTTTCGAAACCACAATTTTACCACCTCGTAATTCTTATAGTAGATACGTCTTGGCAATAAAATTCGGATTATATACCTACCAACATAAGAAAAAAAGAATTATTCAAAAACCAAAAAAACAAAAAATATTCAATAATTTATATCATTATCATCATCAGTCACGATCATCACACTAGATTAAACACCTCGCAGATCATTTCATCCCCTATATTTTATATACAGTGTTTCATAAGCTTACTAATGTAATAAAAATGAAACAAAAACATAAACCAAAAACGTGAATTAAATATAATAATTGCCGCAAAATTTTGATTCACAATTTTTTTTTATATATACCTTCACAGTACCAAAAAAAAAATTATCAAAAAAATTATTTACGATTTAATTTTTCTCAGTTTTTGAGATCCTCCGGGATTAAATTATTCATTTTTTTTTTTTTTTCTCTTGTTTCTCTGCAGAAATTAATCGCGTATCTTTCCCACCGATATAAATATTATAATGATATATTTCAATATCTATATTCAAACTATTGTTAATTATAATTTAACATTATTTCATAAGCCGCAACTGCAGCAGCGCAGTATTTTTTTTAAATTCGTTATTAGCTCCGTACTTCCGTTGCTTGCAGGAATTAATAATGTGTATTATATATATATATATCCTATATGTGGCCTGTTTTTATGTATGTTTTGTAAAAATATATATATATATATATATGTATAATACATACATGCAACTATATAAGTATATATATATATATATACGTATCTGTATATAATGTACAATATATAGTTACATGAATGTATAATGTATCGATATAAAATCAGTGTATGTACAGTACATAGTCGTACCGTGGATTTTACCTGTCTAACAAAAAAACAAAAAAATAAAAAAATTGACAAAAATATAAAACATAAATTTTCCTGGAGCTTTTCCTTCCTTTTTCAAATCAATGTCTTAATATCATTTTTGTAAGACCTGTAAGACCACGTGTAGGTATATCGCAAAGAAATTAGATTCTTATTGCGTGCAAGAACGGTTTGTCTCTTTCCACAGAAAACCAAAAAAAAAAACAAATCAAATTTTGCTCATTCGTAGATTGAGTAAAAAATTCTATTCTCAAATCAAGCCATACTTGCTCGCATTATTTGCATATATATATATAGGTATTACAGTTAAATATATAAATAATAAATAAATAGATTATATATGCTGCTGATATATATATTTACAATTATATTTAGCTTTAAAAAAAAAAAATTAAAAAGTTTCTTTACCAAAATCAAAATTTTATTTATTAAGTCAATGTTGATTTATCATTTTATTTTTATTATTAATCTATAGGTGGACTTGAGACACATGGATGAAAAATCGGGAAGTAACATCGTCGAAGTAGGTGTCGATTTATCCGAATTCTACATGTCAGTTGAATGGGATATACTGGAAGTTCCAGCAGTCAGGCAAGTCCTATATATATTCTATTATCGATAATTTAAATTGATTTCAACATTCGTCGTTTATATCGACGTTTTCACCGTTACAATAGACACCCATAAGTTATAAGAATTTTATGTACATACATACGTATACGTTTTTTATTTTTTATTTTTTTTTATATATATATATATATATATATATATTTTTTTTACTATAGAATAAATCCATCGACAATAAGAAAAAGAAAAATATATCGAACAGATTACGATACATTTCCATAGTCTATTTCGTAATATTTTTTTATCTCGAACCAGAGCTATGGCTAAAATCGTTGCTTGTGATCTATGGCGTCCCATAGAACGTGCCTTAAATATACAGGAAAAATTTCAGAAGCTCTAGAATAGCAAGGGAATGGATCCTTCCTACCCGAATAAACGACCGCACTAGCCACTCGCGCGAAGTGGTCCAGCAATAACATCCGTATTCGATGCTACTGGCAGAAATGTTTTTTTTTTTCTTCTCTCCTGAAACCACGTTTTTCAGACTCTAGGTATATATATATATACCAAGATCTCTTAAGTAACAGTATATATAGCTCGACATGAAGACCATCACGTCGTCTATGACCGCAACTTTATCGCGAATCAACCGAATTGGAACTAAAAACAGGTCAAACAAAAAAAAAAAAAAAAAAAAAATTGAAAATTCAATCCATTAAACAAGTTTTTTTGCTATTGAGTTTCGGTCCATTTTATTTCTCGTATATATTAAATCGTTGAGAAAGTATCTGAAACTCGTTAATCTACGGTGAAAAGTTGTTCCGGAATATCACCGGAAGATCTTACAACCCCCTTAGGGTGAAGCTGCTGGGTATTATACTTTTGTGGGTATAATTTAAGAACTGTCTAAAGCGATAATAAGGTTTTGTGTAAGAAACTTTATAGAGGTATGAGAGAACGTTAATTAAAGGACAATTTATCGCTTTATAAAAGTTTTAACGAATTAGTTAGTTATATTAAAGATTTTTCTTAATGGGGATTTAAAATTGGGGTTGAAAAATGCATCTGCAATTCATTTTCACGATAACTGTAAATCGAGGTTCTGTGTCTATAGACTATTAATAATCAAAGCTATACGGTATGTTTACCGTCAAACACATATATAGCTATATTTATACTACATATACATATACGTTCATATATACCTCTCTATTTGATAGACTAAACCACAACCTTGTTTGATAGTGGTGATCGTGAATTGGTCATACCAACCTCAGACGTTGCTTAAATTTTGACAAGGGTCGTCTCCCCGACTAGGTAGGTAGGTAGGTAGGTATAAGATAGATGTAAGGTATAGGTACGGGTTTTTGGGTGGTGTACATACAGGTCGCGAAGGGCTGCAGGGAGTAACGGGTAAAACTAACGAGGGCAACCTAGGGGTTGTCTTATAACTTCCCTAGCGTATACCATACCTACCTACCCTATCTACCTGACGTACATTGTCCCTACCTCATTGTCACGCGAGTAGTAGGTAAACCGGGACATTATTTACTCACACACTTGTCTACTTATTTGCTTACTTACTTGAAGTCAACTTTTCGGGCTTCGAACCGCGAATAATCGCGTCGAGTAAAAGCTCTAGATTTTTTTTTTAACTAGGGACTGAGATCAGTTTTTGGAAATTAAATAGCACGACGAGTTTACGAGTATGAGAAAAGCGAACTTGAAAATTTGGGTTACTATTTGCTTAGTGTTTTTTTTTAGGGTGGTAGGGGGAGAGGGATTCTCATATGTGGTTATTTAATATGGAAGTTTTTATTTTTTTTATTTTCTTTATTTTTACAGGAATGAGAAGTTTTACACCTGCTGTGACGAACCCTATTTGGATATCACATTCAATATAACAATGAGGAGGAAAACGCTTTTCTACACTGTAAATATCATCATACCTTGTATGGGGATATCGTTTTTAACTGTCCTTACTTTTTACCTGCCAAGTGACAGCGGGGAGAAGGTAAGTCAGAAGAAAAAATAAAAAAAATTATTGAAATTTAATTGATGAATGAAAATTAGCATTTTCATTATCGTTATAATAATTATATTAACAAAATTAGTGAATGGAATGAAAGAAAAATTTAATTTCCGCTATTTTTTTTTTTTTTTCTTTTGCTTTTTTTTTTAAGTAAAATCCCCATTTCTGCGTCAAAGTATATATATAAAAGAAATGGAAAAACAAAGAACGTATTTTTTATACATATAAAGCGTGAAATTTCACGAGGTGTATATATATAGCTACGAAAATCCCACAGAATATCTTCTCTCTTTATAAATATTCCAGAGCCCTTATTCAAGTAGAATTTTGTCGAGCCAGTTCTCGGCGTTTAACTTACCGCCTTTATAAACGAGACCCTTTATTATTTTCGTTGGTAGTATAATACGAGAGGGGTTTGTAAAACTAGGTAAACGTCATGCCATCAAGAAATCTTCATGAAATTGCAGGAAAACATCTCATCCAGTAAAACCATCTTCTGTGTGAATTCGACGATAAGTGTTAATTTTACAAATTTATAACAAACACTTTGTTATCATTTTATACCCGCCGACGAATAAGGGAGGAAAATAATATAATACCTCAATATTTTTTATTCTACTTTTCCAGGTAGGAGGTATATGTATATAGCGTAGGCTATCCACTCTAACTGTTTTACCGTTTCCGTTATACTTTACCCCCGAAGGTTTCTTTGTTTCGGGAAAAAGCTCGTTATTTTCTCTTATCTTCTTTGCTAAAGGGGGACCCCGGCGACTGTGTACCAGGAATAATACAAAACCAGGAAAAATACTACCTGCACAATACTAGGATATACATTTCTTTTTTTTTTCTTCGTACCCCTCGACTGAATCGACCTTTGATTTTGCGTCACTATTTTAATTGAGATGGGAAATATTTATGGTTCAGGGAAAACTTTGAGGCTGGTAAAAATAAGGGTTGAAATTTTCCAAATTTATCGATTTAATGTAGGCAATTATATGCATAAAATTATTTTATTTTATTTTAGTTTATATTTTATGTAATTTATTTCGATACAGGATAAGGGAGTGATTTTAAAAACGACGCGGTTATAAAACTGGCGGAGATGTTGAAAAGTGCGGAAGAATAGAAATCGATAGAGCAATTTCCTCTCGGCTCGTGTTATAAGATACTCAATTTCAGAAAACCCAATCTGCTACTCGTGTATTTCGTCTAGCTTCACAGACCTACTTGCCCTTTGGCAATTTCTCTCGTTTTTACGCCCGCCTGTTCACCCGACAGAAACGCCATATTTCTTTCGATATTTTTACGACACTGAGGGCTCAGGAAAGACGCCGGCAAACAAACCAGAGAGCAAACCATCCCCAAAGTAAAAGGAAAACTTTTCCCCTTTAAGACACGCGTCAATCAACTTCACTGAATCGATAAGCAATATCGCAGCCACCGCCGGTTATCGACCATCCTGGACCCACTGTGGGCTTGCCTCTTTTTGTATATACCTAACACCGACGACGAATAACCACGAAACGTTTTACTTTATAAGAATTTCACCGCCTTTTGATGCTTGATAAAAAAAAAATAAAAAATAAATTTTTTATACATTTTTTTTTTAGAATTACATAAAATTGTTTTATCGATTATCCAAACTTATGAATTAACAGTCTACCTAAATCTTTGAGAAAAAGAAAAAAAATTAAATTAAATTACCTTCTGCGATCATTTTTGACATAATGTCGCAGGTTTGACTGATAAGAATTGTCAAATGTACGGAAAAAGTGAAAAAAAAATTTCAAACTTTTCTGTAACTTGTAAAAGAATATTGTAAAAAATATTCGAGGCAGAGGATTTAAAGCTTGAAGTCTTCCTTTCAAAATTCTGTATTTTTGATTTATCTTCAATTTTTTTTTTTTTTTTTTTTTTTTTCACCGAGTTATTCAATCTTGAATAACGTCAATCGTACACGTAAGGTGAAAGATGTTTCGGCATGCGTAGGTATACGAGGTGCGTATTATTATTTAAAATTGAATAACTCGGTGGGGAAAAATCGTAGAGAAATATTTAAAATAATAGAATTGAAGAAAAAAATTCAAGCTTTAAAACAGATAGTTCCAAAATTTTTTGCAAATTTTTTATTTTTTTTTTGCGTTCTTTTTTGTACACCAAATAAAAGTTTGAAAACTCATTTTACTTCGTATGTATTACAACTCTTCATTAAAACCTGTAAAACTGAAAAAAAAAAATAATCGTAAGTAAATTTTAAAAAGAGGATCATAAAGCTGAAATTCCAAACTCCAAAATCCTTTATTTTTTTACATTTTAATTTTTTTATTTTGTCACGATTGAAAAATGGTTCAAAATTTTTTCAAAATATTCAGCCGAAAGATCTGTTCAATTATTTCACTGTCTAATGATTACGATTGATTACGTTCTTCTATCTATAAATCCTATTATTACATTAAACCCCAAAGTGCACTGGTCTATTACCTATATCTACATTTGACATTATCCTGTTCTGGCCTTTAATGGCCTGACATTTCGAGCAACTAGGGTGTCTGCCTGCTGGGCACAATTTATGTCGTACTCGCGGGGCTTTAGCATCGACTCTAATTACCGTCCAATTGGTACTAAGCTGGTTTGATCAGGATCGATTACTTCTCGAAGTGATTATATCAGTTCAAAGCAAGATCTACAAAACACAAAAAGGAAGAAAAAAAATAAAAAATATGTAACAACGTACATTCACTCCTTAACGATGATCCCAGATCTTTTTATTTTATTTTTTTCCTTATATATTGGATATTTCGTATATATTCTGATCTTCACATCTATCACACACGTATGTATAGGTATGTACATACATAAATATTTAGGTATGTATTATTATATACGAGCAACGTGGCGTAAATAAAGATTGTAAATTTTAATATGAATAGCCGCGATCCTGACAATGGAAAAAGTGGGATCACACATATTGTGACAATCTTTAACCTGTCACCTCGATCATGCGTATGATAACCCGGGTTTTTCTCAAACTCATATCTACACGATTTGACGAAAGATACGTTTTAGTAGATAAGCAGACATATTCATCCTTTACCGACACACTATTGTGCGGCTCGTAGACGTGGGCGAAATTTTGGCAAAGATATATCATGCCCATACACAAGAGATTAATAACGATGGTATATACATATACATATGGACCACGTGCAACGGTTATTGCGAAAGCAATAAATACCCTCGTTCAATAACCCTGCAGAAACTGTGCAGAACTAACTGACAAAATATAACGCTCTTTGAAATCGAACCAATCCGATCCTTTATCAAACGAAATCTGCATTCAGGTACGAAATATACGTGCTAAAGTTTTTACGTTAAAATAGTTTGCAATTTTGAACTTTCTGTAGTACCGGATGCAATTCTACCTACAGCTATAACAAATATTTGATAGGTTTGTCACTTTGTTTCGATTCAACGGTCGAATCGATGGAGATATTTTAGTTTTAACTATTTTTGGAATTCTGAAAATTTTTGTCCGAAATTCTGAACAAGGGAAACAATTTTCAAAATAATATATCGATTTTTGAATACGGTATAAGAAAATCTAAATCCTGAATTCGTTGATTATATAATAATAACTATATACTAAATATTATATAATAATCGTTTCAACGATATGTGTAATGTATAAAACATATATATTACATGGTATGAAATTTTTGGGGCGAAAAAGGTAAACGTAATTGCGCGAAGGTGAATTGAATTGAATTGAATTGAATGCCCTAACATTTCACGAGTGGATAACGAGAACGGTGTCTGCTAGCCTAATGGGGTGACTTGGAAAAGTATTTTTTATATTATGAAGGAGGGAGGGTGGATAACAGACCTGAGTATATATATATATATATATACCAAATTATATCTATAAGAAGTATTAGGTAGGATTTTTCCACGAGTATTTTCATCCTTTGCATAATTCAAATATTAGGTACATCGCATAACGATATGGAAATCATTAAATCGTTAAATCTTAATTTTAGATATCATTTCAATAAAATTTTTGCAATTCAGAGACCGAGAAGCTCTATCGCATAATTATTATCTTACGTGAATTTAAATTTCAAAAATTTTGTCATTTATTTTCGTTTATAAATTTTGACACAGTTTCGAAATCCGCATGTTCATGTCTGTATCAGTTTGACGTGAATCCGCGTATCCCAAGACGTCTGTAAAGCACGAAAGCAGTAAAGTTTGAAACAACCCTTAGTCAGGTGTTGAGGGATGAAAAAAGGCTGCTTATTCGTGTTGTCAATTCGCCCTATATATTCGGAGGTGCGAACTATAAGAGAAGTATACGACTTTGAGTCTTGTGTTTTGTTTTTTTCTTTCTTTATTTCTTTTTATTTTTTCTCTTAGGGAATTCTGTGTCTTGGCCAATAACCCATTTCCTCAGCTCGAACCCCTATACCCTCTTAAATTCTTCAGGAATAGGATGTCCTCTCCTTTTCAACTTCGACAACGGGAGCTTACTTCGCTGTCGCAAAAGCCCACCGTCAAAGTGGTTTGCTATTACACGCTACAATAAGGTTTTAGTACTACCAAGGGACGCTTTTCCTATCCCCGCTGTAATCGCGGTGCAAGTCCAAAATCCGATTTCGTCATTATGATGCACCGGAAGCTGGATACGAGGACTACGCCAAACTAATTTTACCAACGTACAAAATTTCACTTTATTTAATTACATATCGTTAAAAAATTAGTAGACCTTTCAATCGTTAAAAATTTTGTTAAATCTTACGATTTTAATCAATTTGTTAAAAAGTTTTTTTTTTTAGAAAAAAATTTTTCCAGAGATGAATTAATTTTTATTTCATTTATTTCGTTTTTTTTTTTTTGTTTCTTTCGAAATGTTCATTTGACTTAGAAGGGTTTCTGTTTTTTTTTTACGTAAATGGCCTCAATTTCTGCACTAGTTTATACCTCGTTTTGGTATATACGGAGAATTAGGGTATGTACCTAATTGCGGAGCTCGAGATATTCGATTATCGAATAGCTGAGCGATCGGAATAACCTGATGATGGTTAATCCGGCTTATCGCGTAACCTTTTCGTGTCGATGGTTATTACTTCATCAACAACCCGTTCATCTAATCGACGTATCTATGTATGTACTTGATAATAACCATCGCCTCAAATTTTATCCAAAAACCTATTTAGATAGATTCCATCGTATCATTGTCTTCTCTATTCGTATATGTATATCTTCTGGGTAAGGAATCTGATCGTGGTTTAATTAATTCCCATGCAGATTCTGTATTGTCGAGGATAATGAACGGTTAAAATAATACGCGTATATATGCAGGGATCGTAATGGTATTTATTAAAATATATGAACATGGTATATCAGCTACATATTTAATTCAATATAAATATGTAATAATTCTCGTAGCAATTAATAATAATAATAATAATAATAATAATAAACGATTTTCGTTATATACTTCGACTTCGGGGTAGGTAGTATAACCTAAAACCTACGTGTTCTCGGTTCAAAGGAAAGCTTAATTTATTTTCAGAATATTCATTTTAGTTAGACGACCCCCCGTGTATGGGGGTGAAACTCGAAATATTTTACTACCTACGCGTAATTCTGGCAAAGGAAGTAAATTCTTCTTACTAATATCCCAACATCGTTCTCTCCTCACCAGGTATACACGTATATATGTAAAAGTATATATGTATATGCATATATGTATATTCAAATCATCCCTCTGATTACTGTTGCTTTTTGTCTGCTACGAGGCTGAGCCCAAGACTTGCAAAGGAACCGTACCTACCCTCGGGTCTGTCACAATTCACTAGGGAGCGTAAGGTCGCGAATTACTTGCTCGAAAGCTTTCCAGCTTACGACACGAGCGAGAAATCGTGCGGAAAATTTCCGCAGGGTATATAATGTGCGGGTATTAATATCAGAGGAAATTATCGAGGTTTATGGACGCATACGTCTATATGAATTTTGAAATTTATATAACAAAATTTGACAACAATTATTGATATTATATATAATTGTTTAATTATTTCTATTATCTCATTTCTTTCAGGTTACTCTATCAATTTCCATTCTCATCAGTCTTCACGTTTTCTTTCTACTGGTTGTGGAGATCATTCCACCAACTTCACTCGTCGTTCCATTACTTGGAAAGTATTTGATATTCGCAATGATTCTCGTGTCGATAAGGTGAGTGTATAAAATTTTTTTTATCAGTTATTTATTTTAATATTTTTTTTTTTTTTTGCTTTGATTTTTCATACGTATTTTTTGAATTGTAAAATGAGGCTTTTTTTTCTGGTAAATTTAACGTGTTTTAATTTTTCTACTTTCTTTTTTTTTAAACGTAAGAAAAAAAAATAATATAGATAATAGAAAATAGAAAACACTATGCACGTCAGTTTTTCCGTATCAACGCTCACCTACCCTTCGAGCTCAATAACGCATGTACAGGTACCTGTCGTACGGTCCATTTACGTGATAACCTAGATATTGGAACAATGACTTTTTGTTCTCATCTAGAGAAGGTGGAAAACTGTAGCAACTCAACGTCACGTCGATATCAAATACTCGCGTTATTATCTGTCTATATCGATATACAACGAATATTGTGCGAATATTTCAGAAAAAGAAAACCTAATCATGTATAGAAAAAAAAAATGAAGAAAAAACTTATTACTTTTTTGTTTTTTGTTTTATATTACATTTTATCGCGAAATTTTGTACAAATTTTAAGGTATTGATCGTATCTTTAAATTTTTTTTTTAATCTTCCCTTGACTTAGAACTCTGAATTTTTATTAAAAAAACAAAAATTGTTTAATCCTGAATAAAAATCTTTCTCAAATCATTTTAAGAGGCAAATCAGTGGTATGAATTTTAAATCGTTTGACGTTACAAAAGTGTCTGAATTTTTCTATTTTTTTTTTTTTTTTCAAAATCTAGCAAATGGTGGCCAGATTTTTTTATCCTTAGCCATTAGTTCAGCCGCACCTCACTTGACGGAAGTAAAGAATTGTTTTCTTTGTTGATTGAAAAAAACCACAAGAGAAACTTGGCAACCATCTAGATAATGAATCAAAAAGTTTTCCACAGATGAATTTACAGCTTTTCTAGATATATCATGAAATTTTTTACTCATTTTTCGCTGTCCAAAGATATGCCCTGTACTAGTTTTTTTTTTTCCCCCCCTCTCCGTTTTCTCTTTTCTGTTTTTCTTTCTTTTTCGAAAATAGCGAAAGCTCTAAGGCACGATTAATAGTTCGAGGGAGAATAA
Source organism: Macrophya annulata (assembly GCA_963924015.1). NCBI lineage: Eukaryota > Metazoa > Arthropoda > Insecta > Hymenoptera > Tenthredinidae > Macrophya > Macrophya annulata. The sequence goes on along the minus strand of OZ001263.1, from coordinate 15,213,090 downwards.
AACTACCTTATACTTAGAGCTAGACAAGTTCTTTAAAATACTTTTCTTAGAGTACAAAAGCTCGACGATAATGTTTATCGCAAAAGCTTTAATATACTATCTGTTCTTTGTACTCGGACGTATTTCCGTTTTTACTCTAGTTATATCAGTATATAACTTATATATATATAGCTTGTATAATAATATATCGCTAAGAAATAGCCAAGATATACATAGACCCCGTTTACGGTATATTGTCAAACTTTATTCTATATAAGAACTGATTACATGAATATTGCTCATAGTTTGGTAAACATCAAAGCAATCTTACTAAGCTAGACAAAGGAGATACCAGCTTCGTGTTTAACTTTGGCTTATATAACAGACTATGAAGTTGTTCAACTGTGATATTATAATTATCAATGCTAGCTCTAGGCTGCTTTGAGTTGTCATGAATTATCATTAATTCCAGTTACCGAATATTATACTAACAAATATATTACATGTATCAAGATCATCTGTAAAATTTGTCTTATTTGAATTTTAACTCTCCTATATGGACCAAAAATCTCTTCTAATAAAAAAAATATGTAATTGAAGCTCCAGGTTCCAATAGAAGCATAGAAATTCGAATATGAGTAAACTAAGGACTTCCTTAATGTACCTGTATACATTAAACAAATTTTGAAAACGTTCATAGGTATTTAGAAAATATTGCAATTTGAATTAATTGATTGAAAAAAAAAAAAAAAAAAAAATGAACACGTTGTAATTTCATCTAACGAATAAGAAAAGAAATATGGTTCCCCGTGTAAGACTCGATTCTTGCGAGACAACTGTCTACGAAAAATATATATGGTATGAGATTAGTTTCCATGAGGGATGAAAGCCCTTTTTTTATATTACACAGACTTGGCACAGAATTGGGGAGAACAAAAAAAAAAATAAAAATACTTTTTAGGGTATAAAAGGGTTAACCTGAGATTTGTAACACGACACGTATAAGATATATCATGATCATTCATTAATTTGACATTTTGAGTTATTTACAAAGATTCGTCGATTTTTCTTGATATTTTGTTTGTCGCGTATTAAAAATAAAAGTTACTATGAAAATCTTTGATGATTTTTTTTATTGGTTTTTTTTTTTATTTTTTGTTACTGTCGTCAATAATCCTCAAGTGATTTCCCTTGGGTTAGGTAGTTTACCCCTTTTATATGTACGAAAATAACACGGTTCAAATAAATTGTCATTTGCATGATATTTCGGGAGCTTTTATACGCCCAATTGCATTCCGCGTAAGGATAAATTTTTCTTTTTTTTCTTTCAGTTTTGTATCGAGAATTATCGTCATTGACCGTAGTGAAAAAAAAAAAAAAAAAAAAAAAAACGACAACAAAAGGAAAAATAACAAAATTTCAAAAAAATTATAAAAAATATCAGATGTACGTTTTATTGTAAAAAATTTCATTCTTTTTTTGTTTTTCTTGATAATTATTCTTTCTTTTCATAAATAGTATTGAAAGCTTTTTATTACCTAAACACATTCGTGCTGCACTGCGACGTAGAGATTTTCAATAATTTATAATCCCCTTGCAATACTCTCGAGAGAAATTGTAACTATACCCATAACCACCCTAGTTTAGTTTCTGACTAAAGGAACGACCGCGTACCACCTCGGTTCCGGGTTACCCAGAGAACTGGTTCTTAGTAAGGCAAGAGAACTCTAGTTTCCGGAAGTGAAATGCTCATAAACCGTGTCCCAGAACCGTATCCGGTATTCAGGTATTCAGGAAGAGCAACTCCGGCCCCAATTATAAATGCATACTAATTTTTATTTTTTTTTTGGCTTTCATCATTCATTAAAAACAGGACAAGCTTAGCTGTATAGTTTATATTTATTGTCAAAAATTCCGCAATGTTTCACATATACCATGTGACTTTTTTTTTTTTTTTTGTCAGGGGTTTGAATATAATTTTTTTTGAAAAAACTTTTACTTCAAAAAATTCATTTTTTTTTTTTGTTGTTTTTTTCTTCTTTTCTTTACTTTTTGTATTTCATTCTTCTTTAACCCGGCACGGTTATTCTTCGGTGGTTTTAAGCGTCGCGATTATCTTTGCAATTTATAAAACGGGATTATACTACGCGGGGAAGGCTTACCGTTACCGCATTCCCTTATTGTTAGATTTAGAATGTTCGGGGGTAGATTCCTATAGGAACCATGTCGTACTTATACCTACCTACGTATCTATACCTACCCACCTACCTACCTACCAAAAAGCAAATCCATATTTTCCCGGGCTCTTAGCAAGGGAAAACAATTGTTCTCTTGTAATATCGCATGCTTTGCTGACCGTGTGCTTTCGAGTACCAAAAATATTGGTTCAGCTTTTCCCAAAGGGGGAACGTACGCCGTCGCCCGGTCCACAAATTAAAGTTACAAAGGCACTTCGTTCTCCAATACAAACAAGCTCTGTAAACTCATTCCCTATCTCTTTCTCTCTCTCTCTCACTCTCACACTTTTTGAAATGAAGAGGGGAATGCCAATATTAAACCAACAACGCGTCAACTAAATACTAATTATAAAAGCTGTACAAATTCAACACTTATAAATTTGACGACGTTTTTTTTTTTATTACAAACTAAAGTGACGAACAAAAAAAAAAGAAATTGAGAAGATTAGTCGACTGTCATCAGCTCGATGTTCTAGTTTCTTTCAACTTTTTTTTTCTTCTTCTTCTTTCCTTTCACTTTTACATTTCATTCATTTCAGTCGTTTTTTTTTTTTTTTTTTTTTCAAGTCACTATCCAAGTTAGTAGCTACACCAATTTAGAGAAAAGTGGTATAGTCCTCCTGAGCTCAATCGTCGTCGTTACTCGAGGGTAAAAAGCTCTGACCCCCAAGGGAAGGCCTCGACTTGATCTGTTCTATTTGTTTCGTTCATTAGTTTTACATTTTAAGTTATCTACAAAGAGGAAATAAGATCTTCTTAATTTATTTCTATTTTTCAGTGTTGGAAGGTGGTTTTAGCAAATTCATCTACATCTCTCTCTCTCTCTCTCTCTCTCTCTCTCTCTCTCTCTCTCTCTCTCTCTCTTTCATTCTCTCTTTCTCCCGCATCTGAAACTTCGCACAGAATTAGTTAAACGCATTGAATGAACCTGGTCTACCAGATAACTCAAAGCCTCTATAAACAACCGGCGCCAAACGATCCACCCTGATAAGTCGACTAACAGTAATTTCCTCAGCGTTAGAGTCTGCAGCCAATTATCTCACGATATAATTTAGCACAGTAACAGCTGTTATAGTCTGTAACCGAAGTAAAATTAACCAAAACGCTAAATATAATTAAAATTTACAGCTAAGTAGGTATGTACATACCTACTTTCATAGATATATATGAACTTTACAATTCAACGAAGCTTCCGAACTTTACGATCCCTCAAAAATTATTCACGGTTTTTAAAGTATACATAATGCATTTAAGTATCCTTCGCGTGCACAAAATTCAACTTTGCGCGTGTTGTGTTGAAAAACAAAATCCAATATAAGTGCCAAACATGATTCTCGACTTATGTGATTGTCACCCTCGCTTTACTCGGGCGAAAAACTTTACACTCATCCGAGGAATCAACATTTTCGTACTAGTATGAAGAAAAAAAAAGTACTATTTTGTCTTATTTTTATTATTCTTATCATTTATTTTCTGACACGAAGCTCAGAAAGCATTATTTTGGATTTTTTAATTTTTCTTGATATAATATGTAGTGCAGTACAGGTTTTTTTTTTTTTTTTTATTATAACCTGAAACTGGGAGTTTAAAGACAGTTGGAGGAACACAAGCCGCTGCACAGCTTGCACGACACTACAGAACATTAATTTTGAGAGTGTCCCCATTCGCAAGCTGCAAGAGTTCATTGACTCACGGGATGCTTTTATGGTATAAGCTCCTGCGGGTAGTGAAAGGTCTTTCAAACAGCCATATACGATGCTAGGTGCTTAATATTAATGGCTGCATTTGCGCAAGGTATATACATACGTATATATATGTATATGTACATACATACGTGCATGTATATAGGTAGGTAGGTATATGCATCAACGGCTTAAATACGAAAAAAACGTGAGAAAATGAAAAAAAAAAAAAAAAAAAAAATAGGAAATATTTTGTTTTTTTCAACAGAGCTTTCGCCAGTGTTTGAAAAAAAAAAACATAAAAAATTGAAGAAAAAAATAAAAAACTCCAACGTTTTCTTTATGAATACTTATATATTATGAACACGGTGAAGAAAATTGAAAGCTCTTCCATATTAATAACAATAATAATAATAATAATAATGATAAAGATAAATTTTTGACAATAAAGAAACCGGATTTTTATTTTCGTTTTTAACGCAAGGATTGTTTCATTTACTCATCATTAATCGTCGTGTATCATTAAAAAGTGAATATAAAATAATTGGTGAAACGACGATTATAATTCAAGTTTTATCATTCTTCTTTTGATTTTCATTTCCATGATTATCGCACGATATATTTTTCAAACGTAACAATTATTTTACCCCACTTCGTATAATATATGTATATATGTATACATATGTAACATAATGATATACAATGATCATATACACCCCATGTTTTGTTTTAATTAAACACCGAGGATATATATCTCGTTTTCAAAAAACGAAATAATGATGCAAAAACTCGATTGTAAGATAAAATCGAGTTCCGAATTCGGAACGAAATTACAGCGAAAAACTATTTCACCTAGTTACAAAACAAAAAAAAAAAAAAAATCCGTTCCTCGACTAGAGTGGCTGGATATGGTACGCGGAGGTATAGCAAAATGAACTTTACCAAAAAGCTTTCAATTAATTAAATAAATATTCTACTCTGTCTCTTGTCAAAAAAAAAAAAAATTGAATAATATCGTTGAAAAAAAAAAAAAAAAAAATACAAATTGTAGTATAACTCAAAAACGTACGTGTGTGTGTTAATTATATTATTAGAAAATCCCGCGTGTTAGTAAACATGAAAAGCTCCTACCCCCGTCATCACATGACGTCGAGACTTGTTATAAAATGAATTTAATTGCTTTGCGAAGAGAGAATATATACAGTTTTGCGGTTAAATCGCATTCTCTCTCTTTCTTTTTCATTCTCTCTCTCTCTCTCTCTCTTGTGCCCGTACGTATTCGTACTAAATTCACATATATAACATATAATGAAACAACGCTTGGTTTCTGGAAATTCAGTTATTATCCCCATAAAAAGCACCTCTGGTGCAAAAACCTTTCGCCTAGTTATATAAATGTGATAGTTATCCACAAAAAATACCCTCGTGCCAAACAAACATCATGCAATATGTTATACAAAAATTCCTTCCTCGTAAAAAAAAGATCCGAAATCAGATGCTACTGCCTAGTATGTATGTACTACATCACATTGACTTTCTTTCGAATTGACAATTAGTCCTTCAATAACATGGTATTGACAGCCTTCCTGTCTTGCTACGTAGAACCATAGATATGACAATAGGCGGATGACACCTACATTGGTTCAAACAGAGAGAAAAAAAAAAAAAAAATTGGAGGTAGTGGTACTAGGCGGGCCGAAATTTCGTATCACTATATTAAGATTATTGACATGGTTCAATTGCCATTTCCTCGTACTTGTCTACAAAAGGCCCGCCTAGTACACCACTACCTCCAATTTTTTTTTTTTTTTTCTCTCTGTTTGAACCAATGTAGGTGTCATCCGCCTATTGTCATATCTATGGTTCTACGTAGCAAGACAGGAAGGCTGTCAATACCATGTTATTGAAGGACTAATTGTCAATTCGAAAGAAAGTCAATGTGATGTAGTACATACATACTAGGCAGTAGCATCTGATTTCGGATCTTTTTTTTACGAGGAAGGAATTTTTGTATAACATATTGCATGATGTTTGTTTGGCACGAGGGTATTTTTTGTGGATAACTATCACATTTATATAACTAGGCGAAAGGTTTTTGCACCAGAGGTGCTTTTTATGGGGATATCACTACTTTTTGTAAAATTTGAATAACTATAATCATTCTCGTTCAGGATAAATTGCATAAATTGTCAACCACTCTCAATATCAAAGGCATATGTAGAACCGTAATAAGTACCACGTGCTTATCTCAGAACTCAAAACTTTCCGTAGAATTCGATTAGTACTCATTCAATTATCAGTAGTAAAGTAATCATAGAATTCATTGTTTATAATGAACTGTATGAATTGTGTACCACTCGCTTCTCTTCTCTTCTGTGGTGCAATTATCATTTAACCATGTATCTTATGAAGATATACCTATCTGTATTGAAAATTATCGTGTGCTGAATTATATAACATTACGACCAAGAATTGAATTAGCCTGAATTATCAGATTTGATACCGTATACTGTAATTCTTAAAGATGAAGACGTTGTTATAGAATCACTGACGGCCCTTACTATAGTTATGAAAACTGTTATCAATTAATGATCCAATATGAGAAGTTGTGGGAAACATTATCCATTCACTCCCTATCACCTTTTTGGTAACAGACTGTCGAATCTCGCGCTGCACATTGAAAAACATTAAACTGATGCATGGCACGGCTCCGCACCGCAGAAGTGAAACTTTAATTCGATCTGGGTATATTGACATTTTTTTTCGTGTCATCGGCAAGGAACACCCTATATATTGACACACAACAATTTTAGACAGTGCTTATATTCCAATTCAATCTGGGTGTATTTACAATTTTCTGTTCGTCATTGACAAGGAACGCCCTATATATGGACAAACAACAATTTTTTACAGTGCATTTGAGTCTAATTCAATCTGGATATATTTACAATTTTTCGTCCGTCATTAGCAAGGAACACCCTATATAGTGATAAATAACAATTCTATACAGTGTATTTCATTCCAATTTGATCTCGGTATATTTACAATCTTCTGTTCTTCATTGCCAAGAACGCGCTATACATGGATAAACAACAATTTTATACAGTGCATTTCAGTCCAATTCGATCTGGGTATACAATTTATAATTTTTTGTTCGTCATTGGCAAGGAACGCCCTATATATTGACAAATAACAATTTTATACAGTGTATTTCATTCCAATTCGGTCTGGGTATGTTTACAATTTGTCCGTCATTGGCAAGGAACGCCCTATTTATTGACAAAAACAATTTTATACAGTTCATTTTATCCCAATTCGATCTAGGTATATTTTCAATTTTTTTGTGTCATTGATCATAGATTAATAAATAGATCACAAATTTTCCTGTCGCAATTTCGTTACATCCAGATTCATTTCACGCCAACCGTACCATATGAAATTTCACATCAAAAGTTTTTTCATTTTTGTATGCAATTGATTTTTGATCGCATGTTGAAAACTGGCGGTATGCTAGCGAATAGAATACGCCAAGCAAAACGCCATCTGACGCCCGTACTTGGTAGGTCTCTTCTCTGTACGTAGCCTAGCGGAGGCATTCTATAATAATCTTTATACCCATAGGTTTAGTACCAGAAGTGTGGCTGAAGAAGGTGAACAAAATTTTGTGATGAAAACGGGCATTTTAAAACGTTAAATAATTATATCTCAGCTCTCCGTTCATCGATTTCATTGTAATTGGGCTCAAATGAAAGCTTGTTTTGGCCACACCCTGCGATAAATATTACAATTCCGTATATACAGCGAGGCGGAAGAAATCAACAATTGTAAATTGCGGAATATGACGTTTAGCTCCCGTTCGGGTATATAGACTCTGTCGAGTCTCGCGCGGTGCAGATTTTTTTTTTTATATAACTAGGCGCGAGACTCTACCGAGTCTCTTGATAATTAGAGTTGACGGACCGCAGAACTGCGGCTTGGACAACACTATGTATGTACATTATATTATACATATACGTATAGTCTACCTATATACCTATATACCTACGTCACAAAAATACGATGAAAATTTTTGTCTCTGAATTCTGAGTCCAGTAGTAGGTACAAGTTAATTAATTCCATATTTGTTTTGTCTCATTTTTTTTTTTTTTTATTTATTTGTACCTACTGTAGACACAGATACATGTGAGTGTCAAAAAATCCGGTGCAGTTAACTAACACCTTATACGAAATACACCGCAAATTCTAATTCGGTTTAATCTAACGATATTAAGCCTCGGGACTTACCTATCGTCTAGAAATAGCATAATTGAAATGGACGGGCTGGTTGTTTGTCCTGTAAAATGTGCAACGGAGATTATCTTGGGGTAGGAATTGCGAAACAGCCATGTTTGTACGGTAGGAGTTCGAAACGGTTAATAATCCTGAAAAGAACATATTACAACATCAGCAAAGAAAAAAAAAAAAAAAAGACGAGGGTAAATAATTCAGTTTTCATTTTTTGAGGGTGTTTTTTTTTTTTATTTTTTATCTCCAAAATCATTCGAGGGAATGATTTACCCCTTATTTTTCTTCATTTTCATTATTCTCATCAAATTTCATACAGTTGCATATAGAAAATGTAATTTTGGTCTTCCCAATTCTGCGAATAGGTTGCGTAACCTATTTTCGATTTTCGAAAAAATTTATACCCTGACATCGCCAAGTCTCTTCTCATAACACGAAAGAAACCCTCTTTTTTTTTTTACGGAAATTATACGCCCTCGTGAAAAAGATAAAAAAGAATTTTTAAACACCATAAAATAAAAGTTGAGTAAAAAATTTTACGAATAATTTTGAAGTTAAAAATTCGCAAAAACTAGTTTCAGAAAACTCGGAAAATTGATATTCCGAAATTATCGTCTTCTATCCCTTCAGCGTTTACGATTTGTTTGATATAGAAAAAAAAAATCTATCGAACCACTTTGGAACTGTCTTAACTGGTTCAAAAACTAAACAAAGTATGTATTCAGGTATAAGTATATATGTACTTATGGCAGCTGTCTTCGATGAACAAAGCTGTACAGGGTCCCGGATTTTCCATGTCTACTTTGCACGGGGCTAAACTGTTTAGTAAACTTTGTCGTGATCGATCGTTGTTTGCTCTTAAACTACGTTACCATCTACGAACACTCACCTTCTCTAGTACAAGCCTTTTAGTATATATACGTTATAGTTATATGCTACATCGAATCTCGACTCGATACTATAGTCTCCGAAGGTTGATATACTGTAGTATAATGCGTTTCGAAAATTATGCATATATTGCATTTTGAAGGTAACTCTGCACTCATCAGTTAATTATAACGCAGTTAAACAGAACCGCTGTTTGTCGAGCTTTAAAATTTTCGATCAATCGATAGGTTATAGGTATATGTATGTATGTAATGCCAAAGAGCTATTTGTATAGCGAATTTAAACAGCCAAATTTGCTTATCAATTCCGCAAAATGGTTACTGAGGTTAACATTTTTTTTATGTTATTTTATAGTTTTTCATTCATCCCTGGTGGGTGTGAGTCAGCTAAAATATGTTGAATTTTTATTTTCTATTTTATTTTTGGTGTAGGAACAGAGCAGAGCACTTTGGTTAACGAGATATTCCAACCACTGGACTCGATTCTATATCGTTTATTTTTTAAAGCACTAAAAGCTGTGCTCCATTGATCTTGGCGATCACTGTTTTCTCTATTTCGATAGAGAAGATTCTTCGGTTTGCCAACCGATCATAGATAGACTCCAATGTCGAGGTCTTTGTCTCGTTGCCAATAGTTTGTATTTATAGTTTTCCTGTTTTCAAACTAACATATATAACTATATGTATACTGTATAGATCTGTGGTATTTGAGATGGGGGGAATGTGCGGTTGGATTTCTTTATTCGTTTCTTTTTCGTGGTGAAATGAAACGGACTGGAACTAAACTGATTGAATTTGTGACATAGCAGCAATTGCTAGCTTTGTAAAAACGATCCTTAGGATATCTTTTCACAGAGTGGTTAGATTGTTTCATTTTTTATTTTTTTTTGTTTTCTTCCTTTCGATAACTTCAAATTCCTCAATACTTTTTTTATATAGCTGTCGATCAGACATATCCTGAATCCAATTTTATATTATTCACGGTGTAATTCACGCGCATTCCAATGTCTATGGAATGTTTATCGGACATGATTGGGATTCATGGGGTCGACAGGGTGTGGCGGATTTCGAACTGAACTGTTGAACGGAAATTCCTAAGCTTTAGGTGGTATAGGAGGATATATAACTTCTAAGGAATAGACATTTTTGGTAAAGGTAGAAAAGTCAACCCCCATACGACGACCAGAGTGAAGTATTGCTATGAGATTAGAAGAGTCGGTATTTCCACCCTGAACAGTTACAGTTTCAGCCTATTTATATACCTGCGTAAGTACGCACCATTTCACTGGCAATTACGGACCCGGCTTCCATCCAATCAACCAGGGGAGGATAATAGCCAAAAAAGGAAATTTCGCTTCTGCTTAATTGTAATAATATAGAACACTCGCGTACTTATTTTATACAGGTAATTTCTCGCTCGTGCGTCTCATATTTATATCTACCTTGATTATACGTATTTTCAAAAAAACGAAAACACATTCGAATCAAAATCCTTTTTTTTTTTTTTTATAAATTTATATAAGTAATTAGCGAGAATATTTTCTGGGAAGTAAAACTGACTTTGTGACACCCTTTAAATCGCGTTAAAGTATACCAACGATAAGAATCTAAAGGGGCGTAAAACTATCACGGGTCAGCGGTTAAGTGTTAAGCTTTTTATGGGTTTAAACCCAAGGATAAAGTAAAGTAAAGTTAAATTAAAGTAAATTATAAAGTAGAGACTTGAATCCGTAACGTTTCAGAGAATCGAAGTAGGTATTAAGGGAAATGAAACGAAACGAAACAGAAGTTTGGTACAGCGGTTGAACCCGATAATAAAAAAAAAATAATAAAAAAAAGTAACCCGTTAAAAGTTTTTGTTTTTTTTTTTTTGTTTTTTTTTCTTCGTCGGTTAAAAATATTAATATATGCACACAGTGAAAATTTTGTGCGGTCGAACGATCCTCCGGGTGAACAAAACTAATTACCGAACAAATCCGATAGAGCTGAGGGAACCGGGAAGGCCAAACCAGGTTGGTATAGGGCAGCTGAGGTCACTGAAAATAGCTCGTGCTCTGGAAATTAACTATTAAACGTCATTAGTCGAGTCTACAGGCTTGTTTTCACCCTGTGGATGTAGGTGTTCTATACTCTGTATGGTTTTACTGTTAATACAGATAATTGTAATACCGTTTTTGCGGTGCTTAGCTATTCTCTATACGGTATAATACCCTAGGCTTAACTTTTCGGATTGTTTTAAACAAATTAATTTAGCTGAAATTTTTTATTTGATTAATAAATTTATCGTGTTGTTTACCGATTTGGAAAATTGAAGAAATTCAACTATTTATTTCTCTCAGTCGTTGTAATACTGTTATCGACAGATTTTTTGATTTATTACTTCTTTTCATTGGAGAAAACCCATCAATTGATCAGCCGAAATGATTACTGGGTAAATATTTTTTCCAAAAGCTCGTATGACTATCGACTGTTTTTAAGTTGAAATGAAATAGGATTTTTATACGCTATACGACTGCATATAAGTATGAGTGCGATAAATCATCGATAAACCAAAAAAAAAACAAATATTGAAGTAAAGAAAACGATTTGAGAATAATTTTTTTTTTTTTGGTTCTATAGCTTCCACGTAAAATTCTTAAAAGTTTATTTCATTTTGTTGGGAGGTAAAACGAAACAAGCGGCAAAAGCTCCCAAGCTCATTCTTATGCATAGTGTATTTTCATTTTATTTCATTTTTTATTTTTTTTTTTTTGGTTATTTTTTATCAATTTTACGACGAAGTTATTTCCTCCAATTTACTCTCCCCGTTTTTTTTTTTTTTTCTTTTCCTGCAGTTCAATTTTAAAAGAGAATTTTATTTTATTTTATTTTATTTTTATTCGATTTTTCTTCTTTCTCTTTTTATTCGTTAAAATGAACACCGACGATCGGATAAACGTGACGAATTTTTAATAATAATAATAATGAATAAACGAAAACTTCGATACTCGAATCTACACGATTTATTTCTCGCACTTCTAATCCATAAAAGAGAAAAAAAAAAAAAATGTGAAACGGGTTCGAAAACATTGAGTCAACCACCAGAGGGATGGATTGACGGAAAACGAACGAACAAATGGGTAAATGGGTAAACGGAGACCAGAAAACGGACGAAGAAGATCCCAGCGGTAGAGGCAGTGGCACATTAATCAGCGCCAGCATCGACCAAGTGTCGCCTCTGTCTCATCCCTTCGAAAACCAAAAACTTTAGGACTCACTGGCTCCAGGATCACCCTAAACCACCATCTCAACGGTACCATGTGTTTAGGGAGGATAGGAGCTCCTAAAGTACAGAAAGAAAAAGGGAAACAGTTTTGATAAAAAATTTATTACCACGAAGACAGCCCCTTTCATATATTTGAAAAAAAAAGTTTTTTCCTCGGAAATTTTTCGATTATTATTCCATTTATTTAGGCATTTATATTGATCAGTGCGGATTATGATGACGAAGTGGGTCAATTAATTTATGGAAATTATATTCGAAAGGATTTTTATTTTGCTTATTTTTATTATTTTTATTTTTTTTTCTGATTCATTTTAAGTTTTGCAAGTTTCTTGAAGAGGTTAGAGCTTTTAAGGAACAAAAACATATTCTTATTAAAGTTGCAGTCTTACTGGCCGGATATAAAACTACGGTATTATTTTCATCCATATAAAAAGTAGAACTTAACTACGTAGACAAACGGCGATCGTTTCAACGGAGATGGGATATAGACCGGAAATTCAAAAGATTGGACTTTAAGATCAGCCAGATATATCCTCCAATACATTCGCACGGCTCAGAGACCGTTCAGTTGAAGTGAAAATCGACCTCTTTTATACCCAGTTGCAGGATAGAACAAAACTGAACCCTTGGGTGTGGTCGTGATGGTTTCCGTTACTTGACGGCGATCTTTCTTCAACCGCAAAAGTGAAGGAAAAAAAGACAAAAAATAAAAAGAAGAGAAAAAAAAATAAAAAATTGTCAGAGTACCGTTTCTTTATACTTCCATTCATTTCTTTCCGAATTTGGAATTCCTTTTCATCCTGTTCATCTGAATTTTTCTGACTTAAAAAAAAAAAATGCGTTTTTTTTTTTTTTCTTTTTTTTTTTCTTTACTGTGTTTCAGCATATGCGTAACCGTCGTTGTTCTTAACGTTCATTTCCGGTCACCTCAAACGCACCGGATGGCGCCTTGGGTGAAACGAGTATTTATTCATATACTTCCACGGCTACTAGTTATGAGGAGACCGCAGTACAAGTTCGAAACAAATCGGTAAGTTTTAGTTTTTCACCATGTTTCTATATTTTTATTTTTTTTTTTTTTTTATCTTCAATCGTGGATATAACTTCCATACATAATAGTTTTCGAAGAAATCGAACGGAAGGAAGCTTGAGACAACCGGAAATGATTCAACTTTGAATTGTATATCGAGTAAAGGATATAAATTTAATCCACATATAGAGTTTTATACGACTATAACATTCGGTATCGAAAAAATATATATATGTATATGTTTTTTGGAACCTTTCCAATCTTATACCTTCGTCCGTTTTTAAACACGAAAAAGAAAAACACTCTCGATTTTTCTATTCGAAAGTTTTGCGGAATTGGAATTTTCTTTTTTACTTTTTTTTTATGCTTTTTGTTCTTTTTTTTTTTTTTTTGGTTTCGTTTTCGTGTTCAGAGAGAACGACAAGTCGAAAAATAACCGTTTCTATACGAATTTCTTGATCGCAATAGTTTTTGTTGTTGTTTTATTTATTTATTTTGAATTTTTTATTTTTTATTTTTACACGTTTTTTCGTTTTTTCGCAGATACTCTTCAGGCAGAGTCTTGATGCGGACGGTAAGGGGAAAAGAAAAACCCTGTTATTATCCTTATCATCCAACGGCTCAAGATGACAGCGATGATCACATAAGACCGAAAAGATTCAACAGTCGTGTTTCCTCAAAGGAGGATCTCTCGCCGTCTAGGTATACACTTAAAAAAAAAAAAAAAAAAAAAAAAAAAATGATAACAAATTTTGATTATCAAATTATTTATAACGGATGAAAAAAATCCTTCAGTCTTGCTGACGGCGTAAGATTTGGTGGAAGCTGTCAGATTCACGGTCCTACTTTGCCACCACTTCCGTTACCTCTTCACTCCGAGACTGAGGAATTGACAGTTTCCGGTGATGGGGTTATAGAAGAAATGAAAAGTCCTGTATTGCGAACACCGCCGGTATTTTCACACTCAAATTGTCCACCAGAATTACACAGATCTTGCATATGCGTAAGGTTCATTGCAGAGCATACTAAGATGCTTGAAGATTCGACAAAGGTGAGAATTCATATCAATACTTTTCTCTTTTTGGATAATAAAGTAAACATTGGACAAATAATTTTAGTGCAAAAATTATTATCATATGTTAAATATGAAATAAGAATAAATGATTGAGTGATGGTGTTCATGAAACGTTGATTTTTACATAATTAATTTTAAAAATGAATCTATTTTTATTTATTTATTTATTTTTTTCAAAAATTTTTTTTTTTCTTTTTTTTTCGTGGATTTTTAGGTGAAAGAGGACTGGAAGTACGTAGCGATGGTACTCGACAGGTTATTTCTATGGATATTTACACTTGCTGTACTGGTTGGGACTGCCGGTATAATTTTACAAGCACCAACCCTGTACGACGATCGAGCACCCATCGATAAGAAATTTAGCGAATTCGCGACCACAACCGTAGTTCGATGTCCGCCTCAGTAGTCCACGCCCGAGCCCTGCACCGTAGCCAAAAATTAACCCCCTTTCCCTCCCCTCACCTCCTCCCTATATTCAAAGATTGAAATTAATTACCTTCCCTAACCCTCCCCTCCCCACCCAAAACCCAAAACAAAATTACGGCTAAAGGGCTCTACTTCGTGAAACTAAAACAAAAAAAAAAAGAACACAAAAAACTTTAAAGTTAATGGAAAAAGAAATACGTTTAAACAAAAAAAAAAATTAACAAAATTTAAAATCCAAACGTGCCTGGCGGACTAGATTGAACTCGTCATTGACCACAGGCCGATTACATATGGAATAATAATTCGTGGCGTACTATTTATTTTTTACATTTTTTGATTTTTTCTCGATATTTTTTAATTCTTTTTACTTTTTTTATTATTATTATTTATTTTTTTGATACGTTGAAAATTAAAAAAAAAAATTCCTTATTCAATGAAACTGTATACGCAATAAAATAATTATATTATACCACATGTGTGACAATTCTGCAGGTATACATCTATAATAATAATAATTATATATATATATAGGTACGATACCTGCAGCAGTGAATTAATAATCGAATCGAATATATACATAAAAAAAAAAAAAAAAAAAAATTATAAAAAATGAAAAAGAAAATAAATTTCATTATTGATTGTACGGAAAGTTGACGAAAGGAGGAGATTATAACGGATGACAGTTCCATTAACAATCTCGATATATTATCTTCAGGATTTGATAAATATCATCCGGTAAAAGAGAATAATAATAATAATAATAATAATAATAATTGCGATTAACGGTATTCTTTTGCAAAGGGTACCTACCTACTTATAAAAGAAATTTGGGAATTCATATATGATGGTATATACCGTATACACATAGGTATGTATGTATCCCTATAATATGTGTATGTATAAATATGGAGGTATATATATATATAGCTGTACGTGATTAAATAAAATTTGGAATAATTTTAATGGTAATAGAAAAATGAAAACGAAAAGAAAAAAGAAATAAAAAACATTCTACCTATAATATAGGTAGATATATAAAATAATGATAAAAATAAAAATAAAAATAATATAAAAATGAAAACGTAATAACTGAATTGTAAATTGAATTGAATTGAATTGAATTGAATTGAAATATATACGCGAATCGTAATTATTCCACGAGCGGGTAAAAAATATATTGTTATGACATAGTCTGTGCTCAAATTTTCGTAACAAAGCTGCCATTAGTTAATCGTTAATTAAACAAAAAGAAAAAAAAAAAAAGAAAAAAAGGTAAAAAATAAATAAATAAATGAATGCAAATTAAACGCAATTCTAATAAACAGTATTGTATTATCACTAAAAGGAAGCCCGATAAAAGCTCGTAGTTGTATAATACGAGGTAAACCTAAACCTAAACCTAAGCCTAAAAACCCTAGACCCAAACTACCCTAAGAAAAATCATCCTCTAAACAGTTTTAATTTATTCAAATAATAGGCTGTTTTTCTATTTCCACGGGTTCGTAATTGGCCTTAAACAAAATCTTAATAACATTCAGGCCTCGAGGATCAAGCCTCGTATTTCTTATCTCACCCTCCGTCCTCAAGGCGAAAAAAACGAGACGCAAATTATAATTGTTTAAAAAACCTTCTTTTTTTTCTTGTTTGTTTGTTTTAATAAATAAATAATTGATTAAATAAATAAGTAAATAAATAAATAAATAAATAAATAACCGCGAATTTCGTACGAGCAGTGTTTCAGGGTTCCCACTGTTTAAAATCGCACGTAATTGCAGATAATTTATTTTTTTGTTTATTTATTATTAATATTTTCAAATTTGGTTTTTTTTTTTCTAACTTTACTTTTCTAATCTTTGGTTTAATTATACAGTGATTTATATTGCGGTGCAGAGGCTGCTACTGCAGACTGCATTGTTAAAAAAATCCATTATTATATAATATGTATATCGCCTATATTATATGTACGCCGTTTATTTTCTTATATAATAATCGTTATACATTAATTATTTATCGCAATATATAAATATACGTACCTTATATATCCGTGATCTCGTACAGGTTCCTCGCGTACGAACCATAAATATATATATATATATATATATATATATATATATATATATATATATATATATATATATATATATATATATATATATATATATATATATATATATATATATATATATATATATATATATATATATATATATATATATATATATGTATGTATAGAGATTTAAACGTATGTTTTGTATACCTGGTATATAATCGAAGGTGAAAATAATAATAATAATAATAATAATAAATAAATGAATAAATAATAAAATAAACAATTTACATAGAATAAATTAATATTATAAATATAAGTATATAGGTACGATATAAAATGTAGGAGAATATTGATTATTATATACAAACGTAAGACTGTAGATACTTAATTTGCACATAGGCATATTTATATAAAATATATAGGCAACCACAGATGAAGAAAAAAAAAAAAAAAAAAAATTGCAAATACTTATCGCGGGATTTCACGTCGTATTTTAATGATCATGCGATAATTTCAATAAATCGTATAATAAATAAATTTTTTATTGGTATGGTCAATGCCTTTGTACCTAGCTTGATAATTATTATATAGGCTATACGTATATATTATGTATATCTGTAATCTAATTACATATTTGAAATTCATTTTTTTGATATTTTTTCTAAATATTTTTGAAAATTAATTCTAATTAGCAGATTGAGTTTCGTTCTAATCTTCTGCATTTATTATAATTACGGATATATGTATGTGTAGTGTGTACCTATATATAGATATATATTTATTATATTATTTATATGAAAGACGATGTGTCCCGTGATCATTGCCATCTATTCACGTGAAAATGAAATATTTTTTAAGAAACAAGAAAGACAAATTAAAAAGGATGAAAAAATTCAAAAGAAAAAAAAAAAAAACAAAAAACGAAAAAAAAAATTAAAAAAAAAAAAAAAGAAAGAAATAATTAAATAAATAAAATGGAAGCATTATATGATAACAATAACCAATAGAAAGGTAAGGACAAGTAAAGCATACGAATTCTAAAGCTGATAGTTGTAGAATGTTGAGTAGCCATTGACGTTGCTCAACACTGTAGTTTATTATCGATGTTGCTATTTAATTATTGTTATTTATTTAATTATTATATAGAGCGCGTCTTCATGCACATGAGATTATAATTATTGAAAACGAAATAAAAACTGAAAAAAAAAAATAAAAAATCAACAATCTCAAACATCATCGAATTGTAATATATGATTCTGTTTTAAATAAATTGTTTATAAATATTGATAAGTGTGTTAAAATCAAGTAATTTTATATTTTTCCAAGTTTTTTTTTTTTTTTTTTTTTTTGTTTTTTTAATATTATTTTCCAATATAATTATACATATACCATCATCCAGATCTATATAAAACATATAATTATTAATAATTAACTTATTTCAAAATAAATTAGAATCTCAGTATATAATTGACTATACATACATATATAACGACACAGATGTGATTGGGACCAAATAATCTTCAGCTGATAACTGATATAAAAAATAATTCTCAAATCTTGATCTCATTCGGGTCTGAAATCATCTGATTTATTTATTCAGTTATACGTATAGGCATATACCTATATTTTCTTCTCTGCACTGACAGACATATAATATTATTAATCGGTTTATATTTATTTAATTATCGGTATAATATTGTATCTATCAAATTTTACACACTTGCCATTATTTAATATTGAACAAAATTTTTGCACAGGATCTATATAGTAGGTATAACCTACCAGTGTAGTTGGTCAGATATCTGTTATATAATTATTAATATTACCAGCCAATATAAAATACTGAAACATAAATAACTAACTAACTGATCGTAAACGTATATAGAAACCATTTGTAAATAACGATATAGAGAACTTAGGGTAATTATATAAATATACATAAATCTAATAAATAAATTATTAAATTAATCAATTAATTAATTTATATTTATTTGATTATTAAATAATTTATCGATTTTTTTTTTTTTTTTTTCTTCTCAAAAGACAATATATCATTTCGGTACCACTATAACAAACAAATATATACAAAAAGAATAAGAAAAACCATTGCTCACTGCAGTTTACACGGTAGAAAATATAAAATATAAAACATACCTATTATATATATATATATAAAATAAAGTATGATTATAATTAATGATATTTATTGTATAATTATATATTGTATATGGTATGTATTTGCGATAAATTTATTACATTATATTACAGGAGAAAATAAATTATTTGAAAAAAACAAGAAAGAAAAAAATGAATAAATAAATAAAAAATTATAATAATAAGTAATGATAAATAAATTTAAAGAAAACAAAAAACTAAAAAAAAAAAAAAAAAAAGAATAAAAAACTAAAAACCTAAAAATTAAAAAAAAAAAAAAAAAAAAAAAAACAGAATAGGGTACGAAATAATTCCAACGAAATTAATAATCTAGAATTATTATACATATATATGTATAATAATAATAATATATGTAAATATATGGTAATAATAATAATAATAATAATATTAATAATAATGTTATAAATTTAGACATTATTTTCCGATATATTGAAAGGGAAAATTATTTTAAATAGAGCAATATATAAATATATTAAATATTGTTATTGTTTTTTATAAAACAATATATAAAGAAAGAAAGAAAGGAGGAGTTAAGGAAGTAACAAAAAGAAAGAGAAGAAACGAGAGAAAAAAATAAATAAAATAAAAAAAAAAAACATATTGAATAAAAATAAAAATAAAAATAAAATAGTAGTCCTGAAACCATACTAAAAACTTAGAACTATTTAATAACCAAAGAGAAAGAAGAAGAAGAAAAAAAAAAAAAAGAAGAAAAAAAAAACACTTCACGTTTTGTATTATAGAGTTACACATTTCGCAAACGATAAATGCATATTGTGCGGTAAGGTATAATAAATATAGATATAAGTACATAATGAATTTATTAATAAACGCAGTTTTTCTCTAATTAAATTAGCAGTAAACTGATTATATAGTATATTTATAAATAAGTTGTAAATATCATGTAAATAGATAAAAAAAAAAAAAAAAACAACAAAAATCATCTTATTATCTCATTTTTTTACAGTGACACTGGAGAATTCCATTAGCCAAAAAATAAAAAATAAATAAATGAATAAAATAAAAATAATAATAAAAGAAAAAAACCATAATTTGAATAGACTGCAATTCAAGTTCGTGATGATCCTTAAATATAGAAATTTTATCCAACACATATATACATAATTATGCATACGTATATTACGAATAACAAATTCAGGGTAAAATAGACAACAATAATTTACATCTATTTCATCGATTAATTATATTATTTATTACAGTCATACATTATGAATAATTATAATAATAATTATTGTGAAAATTTAGAAATTGATTTTTTTTTTTCTTTTTTTCTTTTTTTACTCGATAAATTGTAAATTTAAACAATAGGATTATCCACACATTCATTTATTATATTATACATATGTATATATGTATAATAAATAATACACGAATAATTATAAAATTACCCTGAATATTAAAACCATTCATTAATATGATCATAAACATTATTTATTTATTTATTTTTATTATCAATAATTTAACGAAAATTTTTTCGAATATATAAACCTATAATTTTTTTTTTTTTTTCCTCTCAATATTCTTATTCACAAGATAACTGTATAAAAATATTGTTGGTTATTATACTTATTTTATAATTTATTCGTGTTATGATATATTACTTTATCATATACATAATATAATATATAGAAAGAGAGAGCATGACATCGTATGGCGTATAATGTGTAATAATTATATACATAATTAAAAAAAAATTTTTAATTCTCGCATATTATATAGTTTCGAACTATTTTATTAAATGTGAAATTTTTCTTTTTTTTTTGTTTTTTCTTGCACTAATTTTTTGACAGTTAATTCTGTTTTTAAAATAAATAAAGATACAAAACGATAAAACCGTTAAAATGAATTGCTTAAATTTATAAAAAAATAAAAAATAAAAAAAAAAAACCATAAACGATGTCATAATTATCTCTGAGTGATAATAGAAACAGTTACCAATATACATATATTCTATATAGGTAGGTATAATGTATAATACAATTATACCAGAGCTGTATACGCAGAAATGTTTTAAAATCATTATAAAACTGCAGCATATATAATTATAATCTAAGAATATCCCCGTTAAACATAAATAATAATTAGTTACAATTAAATAATAGAAAAACTGAAGAAACGAACAGAACAAAATAGATTAAAATAGAGGAAAAAAAAAAATTAATTAGAAAAAAAAATATATATATATATATATATATATATATATATATATATATATATATATATATATATATATATATATATATATATATATATATATATATATGTATATATATATATATATATATATATATATATATATATATATATATATATATATATATATATATATATATATATATATATATATATATATTATAGGTATACCATAAAAATAATAAAATTTAAAGGATTCATGTATAATATAAATGTGCGAAGGTCTCGGGGGTTGGGGAGGGAGAGCAGAATTTATTTCACCCCTATCATTCATCAGATATCAATTTTCATTCGTTGTTAAATTATTTCACCGTTTCGAAATCTTCGCACATTTTTTTGCCTTAAATTTTTCATTTTATTGAAAACTAATTATCATTTCGGGTTGTTGTTATTATTATCATTATCATTATTATTATTATTATTATTATCATTATTATTGTTAATTAGCAGTAGTATTATTTCTATTTATATTCATATATACGTATGTATATATATATATATATATGTATATATTTATACATATGTATATCGTATATTATATATTATAATGTTTGTTAAATAATACATATAGGTATGTAATTAATAATTATCATTGTAAAGTACACATATATATATATATATATATATATATATATATATATATATATATATATATATATATATATATATATATATATATATATATATATATATATATATATATATATATATATATATATATATATATATATATATATATATATATATATATATATATATATATATATATAATATATAAAATATAAAGTAAGAACACTGTTGCTTGGTTTTGTAATCATATGCTTGAGAAAAGCATTGGAATAAAATTCGTTGTCGTAGAAAAAAATACCCTTGATATTATGTATTTGTATAATGTATATAGGTATATATATTTTGTCAATTTTCAAAAAAAAAAAAAAAAAAAAAAAAGAAAAAGAAAAAAAAATCTATACATATGTAGTATAATACAATCGAAAATCGTCTAATCAGCTGACGTTGTATTTAGAAAATATTATACGTACAGGACTAGATACACATAACCCATCCCATACAACGTTATCATTATCATACAACGCATGATATATAATATATTATTGCATATGAATAAATAAATTGATAATAATTGACTTAAAATCATAGTTTTTAGCCAACAAGTAGAATTTGAAAATTTTTAAGTAAGAAAATATGAAGCCAAATTGCGGGTATCAATTCTATAGCATCATAAATCTTAAATTGAAAAATTGAAATTCTATAAACTGTTTGCTGCAGTTTGATTATAATATTTTACTTTATCTTTCTTTAGGTATTTGAAACCATATTTATACTATCTAACTCTTGCCTTTTCCTCATCGACTATCTTTTTCTTTACTCTAAACCAAAAAAAAAAAAAAAATTATCCAAAAGACGTTTTTTTTTTCCTGTTCCTTTTTAAATAAAAACCAAATCAAAAATCGCAGACAATCTAAAAAATAGAAAACTCATCCGCAATTATTTTCGGTATGGTATATGGTTATTACGATATTTCTTTTATATAGTCCTTTAGCCATCTTTCAACCGGAAGTAAGTTCCTTTTCAGCCAAGAACTTCTGGACCTTGCCTCGGCTTCTGCAACTGCTATTGTGTGTCCCATGAATTTCAACTTGTCGTAATACTCTTCTTTGAAAATCTGGAACTGGATATACATACGTGTGTTTCATGAGTTTTGAGTAATCTCGCTTATTTATTTATTAAAAAAAAAAAAAAAAAAAAAAAATTTTTCTGATTTTTATAGTAATTTTTTAATAATTTCAAAACTAAACTCACAATTTTCAGATCCTCTTCATCTGTAATACCGTTTATTGAAGCGATGATAAAAGCCTTTGAGATTGAATAGGATTTCGCAAATCTGTCAAAATCGTGGGTTTAATAGGTATAATAATTATTTTAAATGAAAGATTAATTAGATGAATTATAAGTGAAAAAAAAATAAAAATAAATAAATAAAATAAATAAATTAATTAACCTTTCAAATATTTCATCCCAGTGTCTTTGTACAAATTTAAAAGCTGTTCGTGCTGCCGTTGGATTTTCACTAAAGCTTTGAAGCAGGACGAGGGTTTCTACTACGTCAAATTTTTCTCCTTTAAGTATATCGGTCAAAAGTCTTGAATAATAATTAAATAAGAAAGATTAATATAATTAACAACTATTTTTTATGAAATTGATTATACGCTATCATCAATCATCGCGTTTTTATACTTACGATTGCAAAATCCATTCGATTTGAAAGCATGGCAATGCTGCAAAAATTTTTAACTTCATTTCCCTGTCTTTAGAGTTTAACGTTTTAGAAATTAGAGAATCCCATTCTGACTTTCCACCAAATTTCGCTAAGGTACATTGATAAGTTTCTTCAAGATACGTAGGGACGTTAGAACTGTAATAAGAAAAGAAAAAAAAAAACAATTTAGTTTAATTAAAATAATTATTTTTATACCTCGAGATCTGAATAAGTGAAAAAAAAAAAATTTCCTCACAGATTCTTTACATAGCTTTGACATTCTGGATTATCGATCAGGCAAGCCCATTTAATAGCCATCAATTTCAGCTGAGAGTCTCCACTATCCGTTGTCACTTTTTTTAACATTGGAGATATGAATTTTATCATGAATTCCTAAAATGTTAAAAATTTGAATATTATCACCATTATCTCTTTTCTTAAATAGTGACACTGCACTTGTAAATTTAGTTTAACATTTTATACCCATGACCTGTGATTCAGCTTTTTTGAATACAGATGCAAACTAATCCAAGCTTCAATTCAAAATGTTGATTTAATTAAAATTTTTTTCGATTTCAATTACTTTTTGTGGAAATTTTCTCACCTGAAAACTTGAGTAAGCCACAGTATTTTGTAACAAGTTATTCAACTTGATCATATTTTTTAAAGTTACTGTCCAAGGCGAATGATGTGTTTCCTTCTCTCTGAGATAACAAATCAAATTAAGGGCTGTATGATATTCCAATCGCCCACTCCAAGCTAGACTAAGAGCGTCATCAACTAGAGAAGTTCTTGTGGTCACAGGGAATTTCTCAAATGTTGAATTCAGAGCGGAGGACAATAGCTTCCAATTATCCAGATCGTAATTGACGCGATAGTATCCTTTTCAAGTATGAATAAGGAGATTAAAAAAAAAAAATTTAATAATTATATACGAATGGTTTTTCTAAATTTTTATTTTTTTTTTTTATATACATCCGAAGGAATGATATACCGATTTTAAGGTACCTAGTATATATCCAGACCTAAATTTCAACTGTAGAGTTGATTTTCAAAAGGTAATTAGAAGTTTGTAAACTCGTGAAACCCCAGAGTTTCGTAAGTTATTATTTAATTGTTATCTGCAACGCTGGTCGTGAGCTTTGTAAGAGCATAGTTAAGCGTAATCTCTTTAGTTTAAAGTTCAAATATTAAACATACAACGAGAGCGTCGAAGTTAGCTTTTAGTAGAAAATAACATTTTGGTCAAGAACTGGAGTGAGAGTGTAATTAGTTTTTGACTCACCCGTTTGATTTACGTTAAACAATACCCATTTCTTTTCATCCCCTTTCTCCACGTCTTCTAGATTAATTTTTTCCCCTTGTTTAAACCAGGATTTTTTAGGCGATGACCAATCGTCTCCATCGCTAACGTAAGTCAATGGAATGTGCCAATATTTAAGTTTCGATATGGTAGAATTGTCGTGAACGAATTGTTCCTGAAAAATGAAATTTATTATAATTATTTAGAATTTCTTTTATTTTTTTTTTTGAAACCGGAAATGAATATTTAAAATTTGGGAATTATACAATTTTATATTCCGCAAATTGAGGTGGATTAATTTACGTAAAAATCACGGATTAGATAAACTACGTTTTGTTATACACGCTATGAATATGAGAAGTGGCTTAGTGTAATTCCGACGTAATTGTAACGGAGTCTGCTGAATCATCGTATGACTTTAAATTGTAAGAATTATATTATTAAACGTTCTTTCTTTGTCTGAACAATTGTTCTTGCCAACGACCTCCCTTCAATATGTAGTTTAAAACTGTTTTAATTTAATCAGATGTAACATATTGCATCCGGTGAATCCAACGTTGACGGTATGTACCGCTTATCGTAAAAAGGATACGGCCTAGACTCTAGATTCGTGACTGTTGCACTTTTTGACATTAATTAATACTAAAGTTAAACAGTCATCTCTTATTTTTTTTATTTTCCAACTATTAAATTGTCAAAATTGGTAAAAAAAAAAAAATTTTATCGAATAAAATTTTTGACTCTTCTTTTGAATCTTGAATCGAAAACGATAACCGTAAATACCTGTCCAACAACTGCAGAACCACTTTCGTAATTTCTGATGATATTGAGAACTGGAAAACCGCTTTGACCCACCCAAGAGTTCATGACCTGTTCCAAAGAGACGCCATCAGGAAGCCATTCGGCTTCTTCTGACATCGATTTCCAAAAATCTGAGACACTTGCACTGGCGTTTATCCTAAAAAGGCGAGTTTGATATTAAAATTGATTTATACTGTAAGAAAAAAAAAAAAAAAAAAAAAATGGCTTAAAATTTGGAAATTATTATTAGAATACCCACCACCTAGAGATGAATTTTTTGTAGCCATTTCTAAATCCCGAGTCAGATATCACGTTATGCAACATGCGAATCAGACATGCACCTACAAGCATTAAAAATCGAAAAAGTTTTTGAAATTTCAATTTTCTTGTCATGGTTTTATACCTTTTTTGTAGGCAATTTGGGTATAAGTTGTTTCTAAAATTGCTTCTGAGAATTTTGAATCCAGAGTTTTTGATGTTTCGTAAGAATCTGCTTCTAGTACGTCGTGTTGAAGATCCCCGAAAGAATCGGACGAATCGAGGGTAGAATCTATCTGAAAAATCGAATATATTGACGGAGTTTTTTTACCCACTCTTTCCAGTTATTAAAACAAATACAAAAAAAAAAAAAAATTTTAGAACGTTTGTTTTATATTGCTTGCCTTTTCAGCCAATAAATTTTTCAGATAGATCAACGAACCCTCCAAAATCCAGACGTCTGACAAAGCTTTAGCACTGACTAAACCGCCCAGCCATTGTTTGCCAATTAAATAGACGAGATTTTTGACAGCAATCTCTTTGGTAATTACAGAAGTATTATCACTCATGTAGAATAGCGATTCTCTAAAAAATTAAACAAGCGTTTTAATCTCTCTCGAGATAGAGAGAGATAGGAATTACACGCCAACCATTACATCTGAATTATTAACAGTTTATGAATTATTTAAGCAGCTTATGTTAGCCAGGTGAAAATTTCTCGACAAATTATATTCAAACGTTTTCTAGTGGGTAAAGTGAAAACGTTTTGAATCGAGTAAAAGGAACGAAAACGAAAAAAACAAAAAATAGAAGACACTGACCTGATGGAAATGAGGCCTGTACTTCCCCAACCATCGACAAGGAGACCGGGCAAAGCAACGACATCTAATTTCGGCATGGTATAAGGGGTCGAGAAGAACTGATTTAAGGTTTGAGTTACTATATCCATTTTCTCAGCGATGAAATGAGTTTCTTCAATTTTGTTATTCCTCCCCCATAAAGTTAACGGTATTTTTCTTTCCCCTGCAGCAGTTGTTTCTCGAATAGGTTGAAGGTCTCCGACCATGAAAGCCAAATTGCGAGAAGACAGTGGAGGAGATATTTCGAAATTGTCCATCACCCAGTCGTCTGAACTAAAATAAACCACCCCAAAAAACAAAAAAAAAAAAAAGAAAAATACCAAAAACATGATCATTAACTCCGAAACATTTTCAATTATCAACGACAAGTTTACTCACACAGAGTCCGATGATTGGAGAGGCATGTTGGCCAGTGCGATTAAAGCCTTAGGTCTGACAACAGACAAGGCAAATCTGGCCTTTGAGTTGGGGTCATCAAAACTTGGGAATAATGTACGAGGACCAAGTGGATTCAATTTTGTACCCAGTAGCCATCTTCGAAACGATTATTTATCAAATTTTATATACACTGTCAAAAAATTTCTACAAAAACTTACCTGCTCTCACTTTCGAATTCATAAATATTATCGAAAGTACTTTGCCCGTCGACTTTAGCTTCGTACGTTATTTCAACGGAATATTCTCCTCGCCGAATTGGAGTATCCGGATAAATGACGTAGAAACCATCGACTTTGTCTGTCTCGTCCTTAGAGATGGGAATTTCTTTGCTCTGGATTGAAGTTTCAGGGGGAATTGGCCGACTGGTTGAAATTTTCTGTATAACAAGAGGGTGTTCGCTAGATCCCGTCAATACGCTGTCATCTGTCACAGAGTGTGTCTCATTCTTCAAGTTAACGATATCAACGGGTGTTGTATTCAAGGTGGACATTCCGATGGTTGAAACATCTTCATTAGTTGTATTTAACGGTGTGTAGTTAGTCGTATTTTCAATTGATGTTACGTTCAAAGCATTCTCTGTCGAACTGGAATTTCCTAGGTAATCATCTGGAAGATTTGTTACTGTAGTCGTAATTTCGGATGGTGGAGTCCCACCAGAATTTAAATTTTCCTCATTTAAATCGCGCCTTATTTTTCTTGACCGAACATTTCCCATCATCGTATCATCAAACGAGAACAATTTTGCTTTTGAGACGGTGATGTCCTTGGCGTTTAAAACCAGATGAGATAACGGCTCGGTTGAATTGTAATTAAAGCGCACTACGACATGGCCGGAAAACTTCTTTACTGTACTTTCTTCAATTACAGGAGTGAGCTTTATGGTGTAAAGTGTTGGCAGGATCAAAGGAGAAGATGAGAACTTTGGCGAGGTACCAAACTCGTCGATTTCATCCTCTTCAGCGAGTGTCAAAGTAGTAAAAGTCTGAACATAAAGCAAAGAGTGTGAGAATTCGGTCCAGTTTTTACCTTAAAATTAAAATTTACCCGATTTTTTTTCCACGGACTGAAGTAGGCTCCGATAACTCCAGCAGCAATTACTCCGATGATGAACATTAAGATTATGGCAGCAATTTTTTTGTGAGAAAAAAAACAACCCCCCTTTCTTTTGTATTCGATGTTAGTCAGCCCTAAGTCACTCGTCATAAACTCCGACCTGTTGGGAGATATCTGGGCCATATTGGCAGCTGATAAAATTCAGAAAGAAAGAAATAAACGTTAATATCGTATGTCAATATATAAAAAAGATGAAGATTTTTTTAGTTTATAAATCCGTACGAGTAATGTTATGTGAATTTTTAAACAAATTGTAATAATCCGGTATCGTTTCAAGTGACATCATCATTTCCGAGCCGTGGAAGTCTGCTATCCGTGCATTTCACGTTTCGATTTAACCGCGATCAAAATGGTAATAGCCATTTAAATCTGACTCAATTTTAAAATCTTTTTGCTTAATAATCCAACGATTTTTAATTATAAAACTAAAACACTGTCTCGTCACTTTAGTCCCTTCAAATTTTTCCTATGACGTCAAACTCTCCCAGTCGAATTTTAAATAGAAACTGATGGACCGAGAGGTTGAAGATCGAATTTAAATTCGGCAAGATCATTATTAAAGCTTACTATGTGCGCACGAGACATTATACCTACGTACGTAAATCGTGAAGCACGCACGTAGGTCGCTCCCGTCATAAATCTCGACTTCTTTTGGTCCACCGAACGATAATCTCTAAAGGTGACGGACAACTAGGTTGGCATAGTAAATCAATAGTGTATAGTCGTACAGCTGATAAGAAACTGCAGCTACCAAGCTAAGAACACGTTCAATATTACCTCATGTGCTTAGTATGCTATTCAGCTTCCCATCGATCACTAAAGCTTTTAGAAAATTGGTAAAATGTAATCAAAGAATTCTTTTTCACACGTTTTTTGGTCACAACTTTCAGTTACCATCACAGAAAGTAGTTTTCCGGAGACAATATTTTCGATTTAGGACTTTTGAGTCCGCGGGGATCGATTGCAAAGAAAAACACCGAATGGATGATATAAGGGAGCTTTAAGTTATGTGAACACAAATCGTTTCTGGATTTGGTTCAGTAAATTCGTTAAAGATCGCGAAAATTTGTTGACCGTGAAAGACCAAAAGGAATTACAGCTAGAATCTTGAATCCAAACTCACAATTTCGCCTTGCCCATGGCTCCCATGAGCTAACAGAACCTCGCCGCATCGATTAACTTCTTTGTAGATGCACCAAAAAATAATATTAATAACCGAATTTAAATGAATAAAAATAATACGAATTAAGATATGTTAAGGATTGTGGTAAGTCGATAAAATAAAAATGTAACACAATTAACACTTGTTGATCACGTCTTGTACGCATTTACCTTAACGTAGATGCAGACTGTTCAAATCGGAAACTGCTATTGCAATTTTCCCCCCACTTATTTCCATTAGCTCTGTACCTACTGCAGTGCCATTCGCTATTCTATTCCACTATTGTTCTATTCCAATGGATCTCCCACCCTCAAGGTAAAATGTGCAATCTTTTACACGACTGTAATCTTTCGTTCTAAGTGCACACGGTAATCCGTAATCTTCTATTCTTTGTATTAACGTTTATTCAAGTAAAGATGATTTAAAATTAACTAACTCGTTACCCATTCATTTGAATATTTCATTAGCAGGTTACTCTGAATCGCTAATTAAATTCAGTTGGGTTTTGTCAAACTGATGAACATTATTTTAGAAAAGAATATTATATTTTGTCGTGCGAATGTTTATAGAACTCTTAAAGGAAGTCGATCATTATTAATAATCATTAAATCTCACATCGTGTATGTTTTCTTAAAATCGTACAGGTTTCAGACGTAACAAGGCAATTAATAATAAAACATATACGTATACGAGTCTCAATGACGGAGTTAGTTGGGAAGATAATGTATGAATAAATTATCTAGATAATAAAAAGAAACCAATCAAAAAAATAAAAAAAAAAAAAAATCTACACGGTCAATAAAATGAACGAAAGTCAGTTAGTCAAAATGATTTATATACGAGACACGTTGATCATCTCAAATGTCAACCACTCGACTAGATGCATGGGCTACGACGCAATAGGTAAAACATAACCGTTTAAAGTGTCTGTTAGAATTTTTTTTTTTTTTTTTTAAGTTCCGTTGGTTACGTCACAAGGACAATATCTGGATATTATTTTGATGAAAGATTTGTTTGAAAATAATTGGTTGTATAAGATTTTGATGGGTTGTCAAAGAGGTTTTATTATACGTTAAATGATACACTTTGATGTTGTTCTTTTCATACAATAGTTTGGTAAATGTAATAACCATTTCAATTTTAAAACGATCAGTAATTTAGAAAATAATTGGGAAAACGATGTGGTATGCACGACGAATCCGTTGTATGTATTGTACATACTATTTCAGGCATATATACATATATTATATCTCATCTGTTCTATTGACCATATATTATGATCGTCCGATTCCCCTATTGGCCATTCACGTTACTCCCGGTACTCATATACGATTTACTAGCTACTCGCTTTCTGCGTCACTTATACCTACGATTAGGGAGCTTTTGTGACGTACAATACTTTGAATTGAATAATGGGACACTGGGTGTCCATTACTGTTCCCTTAAGTGGGTAAACGCGATTCCGTGCTTTGACTTCAGAAGAGGAGTCACGTGATGACTATTTATTTTTTTTTTTTTCAACCTAATCGACTTGACCACCATAGGCCACGAGTTTCTTGTCAGTAGCTGAAGCTCCAGTCTCTACAGAACTCTTCTTCAACGCGGTTGTTTTCTTCTAGATCAACAAATTTCAAGACCATATTCTTACTACTGACTTCAGGTAATTTTAGTCACTCAAATTTACTTAATATATATAAAAATTAGTTTTTCTCTTACATATTTTTTTACTCATTTCAAATTTTACATCTTCGTACATTGAACGTGATAAAATTCTATCAAGTTGATTCGTAGCATCAAAGTATTTCCTTTTTCGATATGATAGACGAGGATAAGGAATAGGAAATCGAGTGAATGAATTTTACTCTTTATTGTAACATTTTTATATCTTAAGGTACAGAATCATTAACTACGGTCCACCGTTTACAATATTAATAAAACGTAATTGAAGAGTAAAATATAATAAGGTCCTTATAGAATATATTTTGTACTAAACTATTGCTATGAAATTTCTTTTTTTTTTTTTTATAATTTTTTTTCTTACTAGTATCAGTTGATGTGTAAATAGATGTGAATTGTGATTAAATAGACTAATGATGAATCAAATTAGAGTAAATAATAATTTCTTCGAAATAAGGTAATTATTTTGAAATAGTTTTTTATCTGGTTAATCTATTTTGTCTAATAACGTTGACTAGACTCGCTGATTCCACTGCTAGCAGAATTACTAGGACTAACTGTGTTTGAAAATTTTCCGCGTAATCTTATAAGCGAATACCAAAGTTTCCTTGTTGCCGGATCGCATATTATGAAGAACATGAATAATACAAATCCTTGTAAAGCAGCAGTGATGCAAAACAAGTAACTGAAAATTAATCCGGCACCCATTTTCGCCAAAAGTCCAAAAACCCAAGTAATTCCTAAGAGGAAAAACAACATTATTCCTAATCTTAACTGTGCGATAACTAAACCCTTGTCATCCTCGAGGCGAGGTCCTTTTCTGCGAGTACCAAGGATGCTGTGAATAACACGTATGAACAAAAACGCGTTTAGACAAATGACGAGGATTACTGGTCCCAAGAGACCCGCGTATTGTGCAATTCCAGAAACTTGACAATACCGTATCCCTGAATCAGGTATCGGCATGTACACGTAGGGATCGATGGAAGCAACAATCGTAACAATTATTAACGGAACTCCCCAGGCAAAAGCAGCAGCTTTTAATAAAAATCTTGGTGGTCTTGTAGCGCCAAGGACAGTGACGTATCTTTTGAATTGAAGCCAGGCGGTGATTAACATCCACGAAAATTCGGCCAAAACTGAATAGTGTAAAACAGCGCCAGTAATTATGCAAGGAATTGGATTAGCCACGGAATCGACCATCGGTAAAATACCGATCATAAATTTCTCCAGTCCTAAAGCGAGGGAAAGTTGTATCAAGACTTTACTCCCAGGTTTTTTTCTCCAACTTTTGAATACCGTTGCTGTTATCAAAATACCAAAGACACCAACCATCGATAGAACACATCCAATAACCGTTATAACTTCAAGAGCTTCACCGTGCTGGATGGATACAAAATCACCGATTTCTTCAGGTCCTGGAAAATGGCCCAATACTAACTGAGCAAAATGCGTTAAGTGAGAACAAAGACAGACGTTCAATTCCCCAGAAAGATCCCGAGTTCTACCAGAATTTTGACAGCCATCCTCTGACCATGCGCTGAAAGATGCTGCAGTAGAAATACCGACGTAATCAAAATCCCAAAAAGCGCAGGTTTTGGTTTGCTGTAATGCCCCTTTTAACGGTTTGAACAATAGCGGAATTGGCGTTGGTAAATTCGCGCCATATCCAGGTACGGATACGCTGATAACGCGGCTATTTACTTTGTCATTTCTTTGTCCAACCAAATCACTACTGAATACAATATCGTTGTAAAATAGAGTGACCACTATCCTCGGAGCAACGTAATTAATTGTAGTATTTTCCATGCTGGTATTGAAGTTAGTGTAATTAGGCATCAGGATTACGTCAAGTAAATTTTTCGGTAACCATGTCGCTACCTCAACTTCACCAAGTCCAGCAACATCTTCGATAGTGTAATTAGCAGTGAGAGGAACGACTGTATAATCAAGAAAAGAACTGACCTCAGTAGTGGAATTTGTTGAGTTTTTTAAAAGTGCCAAACCGCTGATGGTCGTGATGTTTGGATCCAAAATGTAAATGATCAAACGAGATGTAACGATGCTGATCAAACCATCATATTTGTAAAGATATTCCGTGCTTATATTCACCGAGGCAAAATCTAACAACGTACTAAGAGAATCGAGCAGTATGTCGGTAGAATTCAATACCTGTGATTGTTTTAACACTTGTTCTTCAGTGACCATTACTTTGTCAAGTATTATCGCGATACGGGATATATCTTCGACCAGTATTTCCGGAGCTTTGTAAATTTTTGCTTCGTAATCGATTATTTTTGACAGAAAATAAATATCCGCACTTGTAAGTTGGTCCATACTCTCAATTATCCTCAATACTTCGTTGCCTAATTCGCGGTTATACTCTGCTGTAGATTGATGAATATCTTGGCTGATACTGTGGAGTTTTTTTGTCGATTCTGAAACTTCGCTAGCACAATCACCGGACGGTTCGGACCACGCACCACCCCGCATGAAATTTCCTTTGCAGACTCTGTGCACTAAAAATCCCGTAGAGTCTAAACAAATTTTTTCAGGTATGGCAGTTATGCCGACGTAAGTGTAGGGCCAGACCAATTCGCTTTGATCTTTACCGGTGACTGATTTTAGACACCCGTCGCAACTGTGCAGAAATATGAATTTATAAATTCTTGGATATATCGCGGCAAGAAGTTGGAACAATCGCTTTGATCTCATGAACGCGTTGGTTACGGATTCGGAGTCGAATTCTTCATCGTCAAAATTTTTAGCAGTCACATGAAACAGAACGGTAACATTTCCGTCTGGTGTAATATCGAGGATTTGCATAGTACGAATATCCTCGATCAAATGGTCGGTAGTTGCAGCCTCGAGATCTTTTGCTAGTTTTTTATAGATTTTTAAAAATGTTGGATCGCATTTTTCGATGTTATGACAAGCGTCCATCACTTCGAGACCAAGAGCGAAAGTGTTGCCTTCCAACTTCTTGTAGGCAATTACTCGTTTCGTTGTCAATAATTCTCCACTGACCGTGTGACCCTCGCAAATGTAGTAGCCTGGACCTTTGCTACTGAGTTTTACACGGTAAACTGTCTTGTGAATATCCACATCAAGGTCAACGCGATCTTCAAAGTCAATGTCCGGCTCGATGTCTTTCTCCGTCCATCTCATGTCCCAGATTTTTTTCAACTTAGCATTTCTGATCAAGTCTCCATTCGCGTTTGTAAAGCAACGAACTCCCGGATCAGAAGATGACAATTTCCACAGACCTTCTTCGCCGTAGACACTGAGTCGAAGTTGTCCTTCGTTTGGATAAAACTTTAAGCTGATGCTAGTAGCGGGATGTGTTGGAGCATCGATTTGGCAAAAAACGCAATGCAGATTAGTGGTTGTGTTAAAATTCGTAAATTCACCAGCCACAGTCATCGCCATAGTATTGCTACGGTATCTTCCATTGCCTCCAATCCAACAGAACTCGTCATCATCTATATCGCTTTTTCTAGCCAATCCAGAAAACAATTGACCAATAAGTGGATTATCGATTTGCGCTGTTGAACACTTGCTCATCGCGTCTTGCCAGTTTATATTTTTATCGCTGATCATCAAACGGAAGCATCTCTCGTCCCCTGGTATTGGTGAAGTAAAGTATTTCGATGGACAAGCACCTCGAACGAAGTAATTCTTCTCAACGACGCAAAGAAAAGGACGATTGTTAGTACAAGCTTCAGCTTTTATTTGAAATCCGTGAGAAAGGTCTAGAACAACACAACTCTTGCTTCTTTCTCCGTATGTTATTTCAAATCCGTTTGAAATATCGACTCGAGAACTCCACAACGGTCCTGGTATCTTCCAAACCAAAGGGCCAAAGCTGTCCAGCCTTTTTATGGGAAGCCAGGTAGTGTTGATCCCGCGGTCTTTCAGGTTCTTGAAAATCGCTATCAACAGATCTACTTGAACGTCGTCAAAAGCTTTTGGTGAAAATCTACATTTGTTTGACCATTTTTCTTTCGATACTGTTACGCATACGTAGTCTTCTTTACTACTCACAACTGTGTAACCAGGTGGACAATAGCGTTTCGGTTTTACTGGTGAAACGTAAGAGCAGTTAGGAGCGATTTGCGGAAACCATGTTTCCGCACACTCTCTTTCTACTACTTCAAAATCTTCTGAAAGACACAAAGGATTCGAGTAGACTTCGGTGTGTGAGCTTGTCCGTGGCCATTTAGGTGCCTGAATCATTCCCTGGGTTTCATCAACGCGAGATACTTCCTCTGGGCACTGAGACATTTAATAATATTACTGAGATTAGAATCAGCCAAACAAAAAAAAAAAAAAGAAATATATGATCAGAAGCATAAATATTACTCGAATATTGCGCATGAACTAAAAAAATAAATAAATAAAGCAACGTTGACGTGACGGTGAAACGCCATAAACATGTCGAGGCATATTTTTAAATATTTAAAACCAAATGACTGATGATTTTTTTATTTTTTTATTTTTTTTGCAAATTTTCACTCTCACCTGGGCATGTGTTGCCAAAAATGTATCCACTCGCAAAAACGAGAAGACGATGACCAGGAGTCCTGTCAAGATAAAAAATTAATAATCGTATCTAAAAATGTGAATAATTTTTTTTACTTTGGTGAAATTTTTGTTTCTTTTAGGATTGATTATCAGATATTAAAAAATCGGTGATAATTAAAGCGAGGTAATCATTGGAGTAATGTAATGATAATTTAATTAAGGTCTAAACTAATACCTGTTAACATTTCTGTGAGATGTGGACTTGCGAAGCAATTGTTGCAAACTAACTTTCGGATGGGTGCCCTACGGATCTTATCTTCTGAGTATCTTTACCATAAGTCTTAAATAAACATGTGAATATAAATCTTTGGAGACGCCACAACACTTTTGTAACGTTAATCATATACGCACCATTTATATGACGGCGATTTTATTTTCAGCGAATACGAATCTATGCGACTACGATGAATTTTTTGTTTTTTTGCAGACTTGAGAGTTTCTTGATTACATAAAACTGGATAAAGAAATGAGAAAAAATATCTTCCACGTTCTGTTGCAGGTAAAGCTTAAGCAACTGACCATGGGGCGAACCACCGTTTTTTTGACGGTAATAGCCACCGTTTTAATTCTAGATTCGGTAGCAGCTTTCCCTGATAGGGTAAGAGCGATTTATAAATTCTTTAAAAAGAATGTTCTGATTTGTTTTTCTGAACATATTTGTTTTCTATATACTTTTATCTCAAAGAACGCGAGGGATAAGCGAAGCGTGGATCTCAATGAAGTTTACTCGATGATCGGCCATTGTCGACTTCCAAAGGAAATTCGACCGTCTAGTTACCGCCTCGAATTGCAGCCTTTCATTAAGGAAGGGACATTCAAAGGCCGTGTCAAGATCAACATCACATGGGTTGACACGACCGATAGAATTACATTGAACGTACATCCGGATCTACAAATTTCTCATTCAGATGTGAGAGTGACTCAACTGGGTCCATTCAAAACGTTAGTTGAACGTTATCTGCGATTTAATTGTCTTAAATTTTTTCTTAATTTCGTATTAATTTAAGATATGTCTGAATTTTTTCAGGGAAGAATCCACCAGCGCTCCAATAAACACCGTAAATGTTGCTAGAACTGAACGTCACGCTAAAAGACCCTGGTACATCATACATCTTGAACAAATGCTGAAAAGAGGAAGTAGCTGCGAAGTGGACATAACATTCTCCGGAAATATAACAACTAATGCTACTCAAGGACTCTTTAGGAATCAATACACTGACACCAGTGGTCAACAGCAGTAAGTATCACTTAAAAAAATGCGAATTGAGTGGTTTTAAGTAATCAGGAATTAATATTAAACACCGATTATTTTTTAGCTACTTTCTGGCCACTTACCTCAGACCAAATTATGCGCACAAATTATTTCCTTGCTTTGATGAACCGGCTTACAAAGCAACATTTCAGCTTAGTGTTACTCGCCCAAAACATTACATAGCACGGTCAAATACCGAGGTTCAGAAGACCGAAGAAGTGTAAGTATTTGAAATGTTTATTAATTGATAAAAATACGTGATAAATTTTTCTTATTGTGTGTTTTTTTTATAATTTTATTCAAAGATCTGGAGAGCCTGAAACAGTCTGGGACCATTTTGTCAAAACCCCACAAATGTCGTCGTATCAATTGGCTCTGGTGATATCTGATTTTGAAAGTATTAGCCCTTCAAAAGCGGTTAGCGAAAAGTATGGAAATAATTTGGACATAAAAATCTGGAGTCGGAAGGAATACTTGGAGACTTTGAAATCCGTACCTGACAAGGTTGTCACCATCGTTAATTACCTTCAAGAATATTTCAACTCTTCAATCCTTCTTCCAAAGCTTGATATTATGGCGATACCAATGTACACCGCATCTAAACCGTCCGATAGCTGGGGTTTGATGTTTTTCAAGTAAGTTTTGAGAGTCAGTTGTATACTTTCATATTTTTATAATTTTTAAAACATTCGGTGAGGGGCAGGCAAGGCAGGCTTTCCATTTGATAACAAAAACCTTGATCCCACAATACGTTAGTGTTGTAAAACACATTTCTGAATGAAACATTATTTAAAAACACACATTCCGTTTTTTTTTTTCTCAGGGAAAGTGAACTCAGCAGTTCTGGAGTCTGGAATACGGCATATGAAATTATATATCAATGGATTGGTCAGTTTACAACTCCATTCTGGTGGAGCGATGCTCCTGTAAATAAAGCTCTGAATTCATATTTGGCATCAATGACGACTGTCGAGGTACTTTCATCTTATGTTACCATTTTTAATAATATTAACAAGAGATTTCGAGTTATTTTAATGATATTTTTTTTCACACTCTTTATAGATAAGCCCTGACGAGTTGGAAGGAAAGTGGCCAATGACAGTTCTCTATCCACTTTATTACGAGTTCAGTAAAAGATTTCCATTCTCAAGAGTAAATGGAATTAGACAGGAGGCCACTTCCGCTAAAAGTATGTATGAAATTTCGATTAAAATCAAAAAAAAAAGAAAAGAGAACTGAATAATTCCTTCAGTTATTCGAAGGTCTTAAACTACCAGAACGTTTGTTCAACGTAGAGTCACGTATACTCGTTGTACTTCAGCCTGCAAGAATCGAATAAAATAAAAATATGTAAGAGATTTTGCACGCATATAAAAAGTATGAAGGTGTGTTGGGTATGCGTTATCTTAAATTTATCGCTAGGCTGACGCCACATACCTTTAACCACCTACCTACGTATACACCAATCTTTTCTTATGCCGGTACACACATGACGCACGATACAATCGACGAACATTAAAATCACATTGTTAGGTAGGCAGTAATGTATATATATATTATACGCATATACATATGTTTTTTGCGAATGAATCATTATTTTTATTACAGCGGAGCTCGTATTCAGAATGTTTAACTACACTCTAGGAAAGGACCTTGTGCAAAGAAGCGTTAGAAAATTCGTCCAGGATCTGTGGGAAGAGTAGTAATGCCTTCCATACTTAGTCGGGAAGCAAAATCGCTTTATCTATTTTCTAAAACTAGTTACTATCCCGCAAAAGTACCTTAGTTAAAATTCTCTAGCTTTATTTAGCCTTGAATAATGGAATGAAATAATGCCTAAGAGCAGAGCTGGAACACCAGCATCTAGCTCAGCTTCTCTTATGAGAGTTTGATAAGATTAGCTTAGTAGTAGTAGCAAATACGTCTCGTAACGTTTCTCTCTCTCTCTCTCTCTCTCCCCCCCCCCCTTCTCTCTCTTTATGTACATATACCTATACACAACCATAATATGTACTTCGTTCATATATCTATATATATATATATCTTCAACATTGCGCGTTAATTACCTTACTGCTGTCTGCCTCGACTCGTTGAGTGCTAAGCTCAAAGATAATCGCGTTTTCATTTATTAGTTTTATGATTTGCGCTGAGATTAAGCACGTCGTTTACTTTTGCTGATTAAATTAATGCATATGCCTTAAGTGTATTGACTCCCGACTATAATATTTGCCATAAATTATTGAGATCATTTTTTTTTTTTTTTTTTGGTTTTCTTTTAATCAAATTTTCAATTTTCAATTTACACATTGATACAGAAATTCGAAGACCTTTTTTGCCGACGATATATACACTTGTTTAAACGACGCTGCTAATGAGTCACAAAAACTCATGCCTGGACTTACGTTGAATAATATTGCTGCATCTTGGATCAACCGGGACAGATTACCCCTCGTCACAGTCATCCGTGATTACGAATCGGGTAATATTACTTTCAATCAGGTTAGTAATTCGAAAGAATATTATTTCTCGATTTTATAACTGGGAATAGAAAATTACGTTTCATAGACGATCGTTGCCTTGGCACTTTGACGTAAACCGGTATTATATTAATTTTTAATTTTTTTTTTTGTTTTTCGATTATGCAAGGTTCAGGGATACGGAATTTTAATTACCGTCATAAACTCTCAAGTGAAGTAAATTTTTCTTTGCAGTTAATGGCTGTTGTTTAGTATATAGGCGTATACCTGCAGTAGTCATTAGTTAATGATTAATATCTATTCTTCCGTGCTAATCGTCGCTGATTTAAATGCTATTTTTTATTCAC
The DNA here is from genome assembly GCA_963924015.1 of Macrophya annulata. Taxonomy (NCBI): domain Eukaryota; kingdom Metazoa; phylum Arthropoda; class Insecta; order Hymenoptera; family Tenthredinidae; genus Macrophya; species Macrophya annulata. The sequence goes on along the minus strand of OZ001263.1, from coordinate 15,173,236 downwards.
ACATCTTGAAGTTTTGTCTTAAATATTATTAGTTTTGAAACGCGATTTATCTTATTCGTCTACAGAAAATCGTTATTTAAATTTATAACGTTGAAATTCCGTATTCATTCATTTTCAGCAAGTCTACCTCAGAGACAGACCTCAAGAGTCTGCTGAGAGGACGAAATACATGTGGTACATACCTATCGTTATGGTCACTCAAGACAACCTTGACTTTAGCAAGACTGAACCCACAGTATGGATGTCAAAGGATGGAGATAGGAATGTGACTATAAAGGACGTAACGTCAAAGGAGAGTTTCGTCATTGTTAATCCAGAGGAAATCGGTAAAATACAACAAGATTTGTCCGAAATTGGTCAAAGCAATTTTGAGGGATCCCGAAATCAAATTCAATTTATAATCTCTTCTGTAGGAATGTTCCCTGTCAACTATGACTCTTGCAATTGGAAAATGTTGGCGCAATTTCTCCAAGGACCAGATCGTGAAAAAATTCCAGTTTTGACACGGGCAAAACTGTTACATGATGCATGGAATCTGGCATACGCTGGTGATCTCTGTTTCGGAATAGCACTGAACATGACGCTCTTTTTGAAAGAAGAAAAAAGTCACGTAGTATGGGAACCGGTGTTTACCATGATCGATCACATCGGAAGACACATAGAAGGCAGCTGTGTTTACTTGAAGTTTGAGGTAACAGTATTAAGGTTTTTGAACAGTTGTAAAATTTGAAAACAATTATTGACCCCATTTTTGAAAACTCTTTTTGTGTTTCTTTTAACAGGCGTATATCCGATCGCTTTTGAAACCCGTTTACCAAACCCTAGGAGAAACACCACAGCTTGGAGAACCATCGTGGAAAACACATATGAGAGGTCTTGCGAAGAACTTTTTATGCCGAGCTGGTTACGAACCGTGCATTAACGAGGCTCGTGAACAGTACAAGAAATGGATGGCCAATGAAGAACCTGATAAAGGAAATCCGTGAGTATAAGACTGTCGTTATTGTTTCAAGTCGTATTTTTCTTCTTCTTTACAGCGTTTTTTATCCACCTTCCATATTCCAGAGTCGCGAATGAGTTCATTTGTCCAGTTTTCAAATGGGGAACCAACGACGAATGGGAATTTGGACTTAAACGAGTGATAAACTTTCCTCAAAACTCACTGGAACGTAAACAGAACGAACGTACCTATCTGTTAAAAACTTTGGCTGGATGCCCTAAGGACGCATCAAAGATTGAAAAGTAGGTTTCGACGGATTGTAAACTCGTAAAATTAATTTTAATATCAAAATCCCGAATCGCAATTTTGAATAATGTAAAATTTAAATAACTTATCGTATTTCAGGCTACTTCTAGAGACGATTCTTGGAACAGATTCAAATTTCACAGATGCAGACATACATCTGATATTCAGCACCTTGTCCGGAAGTGCTACCGGATATACAACCTTGTTCAACTTCTTGGCTGACCACTGGGATATGATAAAGCTTAAATTTAAAGACAAGAAACATTTATGGGATGGAATTGTTTATTCTGCAACATCGTCGTTCAATACTCAAGAAGGTTACGACATGGTTTCCGAATTGTACGTAAGTCGTCAGGGAGAATTTGAAACAGCAGATGCGATAATAGAAAAAGCTTTAAAGAATATAAAAGAAGAGACGCAATGGAGTGAGATGAATTTACCAGTAATAGAAACTTGGTTAAAAGAAAATCTTTCCAAAGAAGATTTAGACGCCATAGAAGCCACGACAAAGACGACTACGATGGCACCGGTTGCAGGATAATTAGAATAATGATAAATATATTTATGAGCTTTGTTAGTTCATCTTATGAATTTTACTGCTCCTGAGTAGTCGATAGTATAATAAATATATTATAAATATATTATATATATATATATTTTTTATTTCTCTCTCTTACGATGACTAAAATCGTTGTATTATAAAATCGTATCCCATCAGCTCTGTACATTTATCGTAATTTAGTTTATCTTTGTAACTTTATTGTGGATATAAAGTATGTTTATACCCCCCCCAAAAAAAAAAAAAAAAAAATTTTATCGATTATTTCTTCATTGATAAATCCTATACATACTCATTTTCAAACATTTGCATTAGTTTGAATTTAGGAGATTTAAAAAATCGATTTATGGACGAAACGCGCCTTACTGTAGGCAACTCTTAAGTCAGCAGGTAATTTTCCATTGCATATACTTATACCTACATAAGTATGTATACATATAAATATAATCAATAATTTATAGTTGTTTAATATTCTAATAGATGATGGCACAATTTTTTATCTAGTAAATATAGCGTCATCCAAGAATCTTGGCGAAGCTTTTACGAACTACTTTTACCACAGACGATTCAGGGCAGCTAATATGAATTCCCAGTGCTGTTGAATTTTTTACTTGTCTCTGTAGAATGATGATAGATAATTCATAAGAGTATTTAGGACATCTTCACGCTCTCACAGTATCAGTTTAATAGACTTTGAATGTTCAGATTCCATTTCTGCGACATTCTAACGTCATAAATCGCGGAATAAAAATTGAAATTTTGAAATATGAAGAGGAGAGATTGAAATAAATGTATTTTCAAAAAAAATTGCAAACCTTTAACTTTCATAAATTTGATCAATTTCGAAAATAGTTTGAAGAATATTTTGAACTAGGATTCCATTTGAAAAAAATGTTGAAATTTATTAAAATTTATAAAATTTAAATTACTCGATTTCGTTAATTTAAGACCAAAAATGTAGAAAAAAAATCTATTCTCTGATTGAAGGTAATTGTACTACATACTTCGCCGTTTATTCAAATTTTAAAGCCCGTGTATATAATGAGAAGGAAGAATAATAAGCCTGTGTGTGTGTATATAGTACACCAAGTAAATAAATGGAATTATAAATTGTACATAGATCGACGAAGAATATACGAGTTCAGAAACCGATTAGCCCGTCATAACTATGAGCAAAAAAAGAATTTACTAACGAGGCATAAATATGTAAGACACTTCGAAATTGCGCAAATATGTATATTCAGACTCTCGGTAAAGTTCGGAGGGGCGTTCACACCGAGTTTTAATCGGCAGGCACTACCCTGTGGCGAAATTCTGCTGTCTATGACCTCTGAGTTATTGCTGATACTTCAGAAATCGAATACCTGCCGTTTAGCGACCTAACATTCCTGGTTTTCAGTCATTGCAGTCAGTGGTTGTATAGGACTTCAAACTGGCAACTGTTAATTCTATTTTCAATTAAATGGGTAAGTAAATATGTTAAATTTTATCGATCACTGTCTGTCCTAATCCATTGCCAATATTTACAATCAATATGACTCGATTCTCTATTCACGCTCATCGTAGCTATACGATTACGTATATTTACTAACATAGCTGAGCACTATGATCAAAGATTTTGGAAAAATTGATGACAGACTCTGCTTATATTTCTGAAATTTTTTTTTTTAATTTGTATCGTATCATTTCCAGTTTTCTCTGCTTGTTTATAGCCATTCTTTTTTTCAAAGAAAGACTTAATAAAAGTCATTCATAAATGTGTTTTGCATTGTCAGGAAGAGATCGGATTCAAGTCATATAAGTATACCTACATCGCATTCTTTCACGTCTTATATAGTTTATCCCTGGCGCCAGCGACGTTTAATATTGAAATTCGTTTTTTCACAGTAGAATGACAGAGACGAGTACTGGACATACTGGACGTACCGCACGTAGAGTACCTTCCGAAGAATTAGACGAAATTCCAATGGACGATTATAGTACCAGAATTCAAAACAGTAAGTTAAATATACTGCAGCCTGTATAAAAGTTCGAAAGACAGATAATATTAAAAATATAAATTTTACAGGTAGGCCAACTGGTGAATATCAAAGACGTCTAGCTGCGGAAAATTGTTGGAGTTCTATGATCCGGAATCGGCTAATTGTCGTACTTAGCGTTTTGTTAACGGCAATAGTCATAGCTTTAATTGCGATCGGTACTTATTTGGCCATTGCACCAGGTTAGTAAAACTAGTTTTTAATATTTTTGGTTTAATTTACTGACCCAAAACTCTTCGGTGTTAATTTTTGGGCTAGTTTGTAACTGGTTTGATTCTTTTTTTATAAGCAGATGTACAGTACACGGAGGTGATCAACAAAGTAACAGAGGTGAAGTACCCACAAACTGAAGAAGCAACGGCGGACGAATTGGAAAATGAGATAGGTGCCCGAATACCAATTTTCAGCATACAGGATGAACCCTTCGAAGAAAATATGCTCGATAACCTCATCAAAGATACTTATAAGGTTCTCCCAGTTGCAGCTTATCAAGCGGGAAGAATGAAGCGTATGAAACGTAATGTTGAAGAAGAAACAAGCATCGAAACGTGCAAAAAAAGACACGATAATTGCAAAGCTCTACTCAACAAGGTGAAAAAAATGACTAGAAACGTTTCGCAGCAGGTACACCAGCTCCAAAGAATGATAAATCGACTTGGTATCGTAAACGAAGAATTACCTTCGCTGCAAAATGTAACTGCATTGGATTTCGCCACTTGTTTACGATGCGAGAGGCTGGAAAATCAGACTGCAAATATCAACGTAAACGAAACTTTACAGATTTTAAATTCAGAGACAACAAATAACACGAGTCAATCGCAGCTCTATGGAGATTCGAATATCAATGATACAGTACCTTCGATTTACGAGGAATCACTGATTAAGAACACTAGCTCTGTGCTGCTGCCTGAAATCAGTAATGAGTCTACAGAGACAGCTACCCTGCTTCCAAATGTTACCTATTCAGAACAAATAGTCAACGTTACAGAAAAGAACGCATCAGTTATCGAAGACCCTGAGAATTCCTACAAAAAGACTTTATCCTCATTAGTAAACGAGAGCACTGTCATTGGGAACAGTTCATCAGACTTGAAAGTCAATCCTGACAATGAGATGAATGACCTCAGTGAGAAAGCCGAAGCTTCAGTCACCGATTCTCACGCAAATGACGGAACAAATGATTTCTACTTTCATCATAGTTTAACTAACAGAAATTCTGCGTCGAAATTTGGACAAGTGGAGCCCACTGATGAACCGGAAGTCTTTCAGTCAGGCACTAGCACTATGAATGTCACAGAAGTTGTCTTGACCACGACGGAAGATAATCTGGCGGCAGTTTCTTCGACATTAAATCCTGAAAAAGACGACCGGTACTCAGTATTAACATCGAGTTCTATAGATCAAAGCTACTCACCTCAAGCAAAAGCTAATGGAGAACTAAATCCGTTTATCATACCGACTGCTGAGACTACGAAGGGAAGTTTGCAGGTGACTTACACGCCAAATGTAAACTGGATGCCATATCCTCTCTGTGTCTATGGGCCACCGAATCCTCCACCACAATCGGTAAGGCTAAAATCATCAGAAAGTATCACGTTTCCAGAGTCCACACCTTCCTATTCCTCGCAAAATATTAACCACATCCAACACGGCCAATCTTCATCATCATCAACGTCAAACGAACGAACGTTGTCTTACAATCTCAACTTTGTTCAGCCAATTATGCAGCCTCCACAACAAGGCATCCAGTTTCTACCAACGCAGTTTCAGCCTCCTTCGGGTCCCGTTTTACCACAACGATACGGACCCACGGGACCAGGGACCCAGTATTTTCCAGTAAATCAAGCCTATCATCAACCCACAGCAACAGGCCAGTCTCGGCCACTTTACTGCGCTTATCTTCCCACTCCAACTTTTCAATTCCCGGTGGTACCTGGAGTTTCCGAATTCCAACGAGCCGTACCGGATTCGGGATCTAACCCCAGCTCAGTTAATAGCGATAGCAATGATTTGGATGAGTCGTATCAGCAAGAGTTGAAGTCTAGAGGTAAGTACTAGCTTTTGGCAAACTCACGGGATGCATTTTCTGACATATCACGTAAACTATGTTTCCTTTTTTTCAGATTACACAGCAGGATGTCCACGGAATTCTAGAGCATGCAGTGATCATCGCCAGTGTATTCCAAAGTCACGATGGTGTGACGGTGAAGTCGACTGCCGTGATGCAAGTGATGAAACTCGGTGTTCTTGTAGAGATCGTGTTGACAGAGAACGACTTTGTGATGGATACTTTGACTGTCCACTTGGTGAAGATGAGCTCGGTTGTTTTGGTAAAAAATTTTCAAAGGCTTATTCGTTATTATTTTAGCTTTTTCCATAAAAAAAAACACAAACCATTATGATGCTTCGTATTTATTCTTCAGGATGCGATAAGCGGTCTTTCAGCTGCGATAACTCCGAGAATCGTAAACGCTGGGGAAATTGTGTCTCACTTCTTCAGCGCTGTGATGGTTTCGCTGACTGTAAGAATGGAAAAGATGAAATGGATTGCAACATCATCACACACTCTGTTGAGGAACGAGAGGTAGGTGTTAAATGACTGCCTTGTTCTTCATTCTTAAATCTTTTTTCTGTATCACAAACACTGATATATAATTTAACTTCACCTTCAGATGTTCACAGTCGGTTATACATCAGGATATCTTCATAGAAACTTGCGAGGAAAATGGTACCCGGCTTGTACCGCCACAAAAACATGGGCAAACGATGCTTGCCGTGCTGAAATAGGAGATGAAAATTACAGGTCAGTTTTAGTATCAAGTAGGTCACAGTTTCTTCTGAAAATATTGAGGATTTCTAATTATTATTATTTCTTACAGAGACTTTCCACTTGTCGAAACTGTCTCCCTTCAACAAAACTATAACGGACCATACGTCTCTCAAACATCGTTAAAAAAAATTCAAATAGTAGAAGCCTGCTCCGGCAAAGCAGTTTACGTAAATTGTCCAAAAATGCCTTGTGGTACCAGAGTCTCATCTCACGATGATACGTCACCCTTTGAAGTGCCGTATTCTGAACGGTTCCGATCTCGAGAAATGCAAGATGTAATGTCCGAAGTATCAGATAACTATGGTACCGAGGAAGTGAAATCAACGAAAGAAACAGACGGAAGAACTAACACCCATGAAGATCCACCAATTTCTGGAAATGACAAAACTCTTCACGCTCAAAATGCCACTGATAATAATGATGCCATCCTCGGTGAGTCTCGAGTAGTCGGTGGTCGTCCAAGTGAACCAAAAGCTTGGCCTTCTTTGGTCGCCATAAATAGAGACGGAAATTTCCACTGTGGTGGAGTTATTTTAGACGAAATATGGGTCCTAACGGCTGCTCATTGCATCGATGGGTAAACTTAAGACGATTTTTTTTCTGATTTGAAATCGACTTGGTGGATTCGTTGTTAATTTTTGTTATCATTTTTTAGCTATCATAAACACTACTATGACATTCAGTCCGGGATACTGCGACGTTTTTCATACTCGCCAATGGAACAGTCTCGAAAAGTCAGTCACATCGTTATGTATCCTTCATACGACAGAGCGGTTATGAAAAACGACCTTGCACTACTTCGGCTAGAAACTCCATTGAATTTTAACCGGTGGGTCAGACCAGCTTGTCTTCCGGAAATGACGACTGCTGGACCATATTGGCGAATGGGACCAGCACCAAAAACTACTTGTATTTCTGCAGGCTGGGGTTCAACCGTTGAACACGGTCCTGATCGTAAGTAATATCTTCAATTAACACAGTTGATTAACGCTTACAAAACATCGTTTATATCGTAAAATTTTTTCGACATTTCCAGCCGATCATCTAAGGGAAGTCGATCTGCCGATTCTACCGAACTGCAAATACTTGGTCGATCAAAATGAGGCAGAAATTTGCGCCGGAAGACCTCAGGGTGGTCGAGATACCTGTCAAGGTGACAGTGGAGGTCCACTCATGTGCAGGTGATTATATATCAGCTCTTTTTCGTTTTATTCAAGATGTGAGAATCTTTCTATAACTTAATGATCTTTAGGAATCCGAATTCACTTTCGCAATGGTACGTCGCTGGTATAGTAAGCCATGGGGAAGGATGTGCTAGGCCTAACGAGCCAGGAGCGTACACAAAAGTGAGCCGTTTCGTCGAGTGGATAAACGATGTTCGCAGTAAGTGAGAGAAGGAGGTATTCGACGTTGGGGTAGACAGTTTTCATCCATATTTATTTATTTATTTATTTATTTATTTATTCAGGTCGACATGAATTGCCGAAACGCAGACCGCTGCAGCGTTGCCCGGGGTACTATTGTCACAGTGGATCTGGTAGATGTTACTCTTCGAAAAGACGATGCGATAAAAGCGTTGATTGCATGGATGCCGAGGACGAACTTAACTGCCAAAAATTCACAGATTTCTCAATATTCAAAAGCGCTAATTCCGAAGATAGAAATTCGTTGGCGAGAAAAGTAGCAGATGATTCTTCTTCAACTAAAAATGAAACAGATGGACCTGAAAGTACTACGATAGCTTCATCTACAAGTAAGTAAAGAAAAAAGATGATTCGGAAGAAACGACAGAGCTTATCGTTCCTAATAATAAAATTTATATTCCAGCACCATCATCCACCGTCGAATCATCAAGCACATCAACTGAAGTGACGATTGTACAGTCGACAATGACCCAAACTACTGAAAATAACGAACAGTATAGCACCACAATAAAACCTATTCAGATCTCGACGACTGTCACGATGTCAACGATGAGTCAAACCACGGAAGAAACCAATCAGGAAATTACTACCATAAAATCTGATGAAAATTTGATGAATGTTACAACGGAAATAAAGACTGGTACAACACCGTCTGTACCCCTTCAACATTTCAGCTGCAGGATGTAAGTTTTTTTTATTTTTTTTTTTTTCCTTTTACAAAAATTCGTGTTCAATAACGAGAAAGGAAATTATGCAATTTGTGCTTTTAGTCTGCTACAAACCATCGCGCTAAGTAAACGCTGTGACAAAATAGTTGATTGCGAGGATGGTACCGATGAGGAAAATTGCACTTGTAAAGATTACTTGGCTAAGATTTCTCCATCTTCAATTTGCGATGGGCACATTGACTGCCACGACGTTACGGATGAGGAAAATTGCGGTAAGTATAGATTGAAAACGATCTTATAGATTTTTTTTTCTTTACCGATTAGTAACAAACGGCAACTAATTACCTTTTCAGAAATCTGTTCGCCGGAAGAGTTTCAATGCAAAAGAAGCAGAGAATGTGTTCTGCTTGCTAAGAGATGCAACATAAAAGGAGACTGTGAATTCAACGAGGACGAACTAGGCTGTAGTGAGTTAACAATTTGCCAATAATCAATAAAATCTATAAAAAAAAAATATTAGAACGATTATTATTTCAGTGGCTTTAACCAACGGCAAATATGTGATTACCGATATCGATGGTATGCCACATCACAACATGGAAGGTATATTAACATCTTATGAAAATGGGAAATGGGTTCCGTTCTGTATCGATCGAAAAGCAAACAGAGCAGCGACTTTGGGAAAACAGATGTGTTCGTACTTTGGATTTGTGTAAGTGAAACGAAGGTATTCTCATCGATTTAAATCTAAATTCATTAACAATAAATGATTTTTCAGAGGCTGCGAATCCTTCAACGAAACACGAATCGAAACCACGCCATTTGAAGTCCGGGCTTCTTCAGCTTCGAATTTAATACCTTACGAATACTCGACTATAATTTCTTTAGCAACTGAGGAAGAGCCACGTTGTACCGCTCTCTATCTACGCTGCCTACCAACGATACACACAGTTCCTATGGCATATCAAGTGAAGGGAATAGCTGGACAAGACGATACGTTCCTCTGGCCATGGCACGCTGCCGTTTTTGTCGACGGTCAATACAGATGTTCAGCCGTACTTCTGGAGCCCAGTTGGCTCCTGACGAGTATCTATTGCACCGACAACGTGGAGTAAGTCCTATGTTCATGGACTCTGAACAATGTTTATTAATCATATATACGTATAGCTGTATCGATGATGTCATTGCAAAAGCGTCACATTATTAATTCAATACGGACAATTCATATACTTATACGCATATGATATGCCTCCCTTGTTTACGGATATTTACAGTTAAACCAATCGATCATTTCGAACCATAAAAGAATATTTTTTTTGAGGTGCATGTATGAATAATTCAGCTAATGCTAAGAGAGACAAGACAGTTGGTTTTAGCATTGAAGATGGATATGCAATTTATACGAGTGGTGATTTCCTTTGGATATTTTATTGAATTTTTTTAAATATTTGATATTGAAATTTGTTGGGAATTTTTATGAATTATGTTTACTCAAATTTTCCGAATTTTTTAGTTCCGAATCCTGATCGTAACATGACAATAAATTATCCTGAATAAAATAACACAATTATTTACAGTTTAAACCAGAACTACACTACGGCTTTGCTAGGTGTGTCACGGTCGTATCTACAAGTTGATGGACCACATCAACAGATGAGTAAAGTAGACGGGATAAAAACCGTGAAGAATTCAGACGCCGTACTATTACACTTAAAGTATCCAGCAAATATGACGCGACACGTGCAACCGATGTATCTACAGAAAAGGTCGGGTCATTAGCTCACTCCCATAACTTGTCTGAATACTCGTTTGACATTCAAACACACGTTATGCTTTTCGAAAGTCAACATTTTTATTGTTCAGAAAAAAAAAAATAAAATTCACGAATTAACGGTCAAATACTTTGTCTTCACCTCATTTTATTCATCAATCAATTTTTCAGGACTCACGCCCCTGCAGAATCGGACACATGTGCTACTGTAGGTGTCGATGAAGAGCAAAGAACGAGGACAGTTTTTCTCAAAGCAGTAATTCACAATTGTCCGGACAATCATCGTTGTTACAAAAATGTCAAGACAGAAAAATGCCAGGTAAATTACTGATGAATTTTTTTTAAAAAGCAATCTGTGAAGACAAAAAAAAAAATCGGTGATTGTTAATCGCGGTTATTTCAGAATACTACAATGTCTCCATGGAGTGGAACCGTTGTGTGTTTTGGATGTAGTGGCTGGTACCCAGCAGCCGTATATCACGCGGATGCTGGACTCTGTAGTTTTTCAGAAAAGCAGAGTTTTTCAAGTATTGATTACATCAATACGAATTTGATAACGGGAATGCGTGAGTGAATGACTTATTAAAAAAAATCAGTAAAAACCGAACACGAAATTTTTTTTAAGAATTGAGTATATAAGTTCACAGCTATGAATTCCGCTTTTTAGAAGAACCTGTAAAGCCGGCTTTGCAAGAGCCAATTTGCGAAGGATTCCGTTGCCCCTTGGGCAAGTGCATAGAATTTAAAAAGGTCTGCGATGGAGTTCCACACTGTAGAGATGGGTCAGACGAAGACGCTGATTACTGCCTAAGGATTAAGGATAATTGTGCAAATGGCGTACACGACACGATCGGTTGTCGTAAGTGCAGTTACAATCCTCCTTTTGTTGAATCATACATACGGTAAATTCTAAATTGACTTAAAATTCTCCCATTTATTTTACTTCGTTAATTACATAGATTGCGCGCAATCAGAACTACGATGTGCAAATGGTCAATGCGTACCAAAATCCTCATTTTGTGACGGTCAGATTGATTGTGTTGACGGAACTGACGAGCCTTTGAATTGCACTTGTGCTGCTTACTTGAAGCTAACTGCTCCGGAAAGAATTTGCGATGGAAGACGACATTGCTTTGATAAATCTGACGAAAGCCCTGATTTATGCTACTGCAAAGACGCTAGCTTCAAATGTGACAAAAAGTGAGCTGGGTGATTTTATAAAAAAAAAAAAAAAAATAACAATGTACCTGCAACGTCAATTTCTTTCTCATTTTTTTTTTTTTTTTTTATAGCGAGGATCAATGCGTGTCACAGGATTTCGTCTGCGATGGTGAACCAGACTGTTCTTCTGGCGAAGACGAGAAGCACTGTCAAAGTTTAACGTCTCTTCCATCACATCCGTAAGTCCTCCACTTTCCATATTCAGAATTTAATCGATGTGTTAACTGGTTGAGTACAGCTAACATATAATATGCTGTGACTAAATAACATTCATGATGAATCATTGCAGACCTGGCTACGGTGAGGTCATTCAAAGGACGTGTGGAGTTTGGCACTCGAGATGTTTTTCTGCCGGTGATTTAGCCGATGATAAATTATTAACTGATGAAATTTGTCAGGAAATAGGTTACAGTTACGCAAATAATATAACCGAAAGTGATAACAACGGGATAAGAAATTCGCCTATGGTACCAAAGCTGGACAAATTTCACATGGTCAGATTAAATCCAAATACTTGGATCATCATGCGGGATGACAAGGCCTTCGTCAATCTACATCCGCCTCTGGAAACTTGTTATCGACACTACGTAACGTGCGTTTTATAGCCGATGGGTCACTTCTTCGTTTCCATATTTGCGATCACCGTCACTTTTTTTTTGTTTTTTTTTTCAACTATTTGGCAAACGTTTACCGGTATTTACAGACGGATTTGTTTATCGCAAAAAAAAATAAATAAATAAAAAAGAAGACTGTCTAACAAATTATATCGATACACGAAAGGCCACTATTGTCAGTGCAGTAGTATTACGCGAATTACGTAATTCGGTACTTCGACTTATTCCTCGTACTGAAAGGCGTTTGCATCCACTTATTGTATAGTTATTTTATAATTGTTTTTCATACAACTTTACGGCATCATTGTGTATTTCAATACTCACCTTTTGTGGCTTGTAACCAACCTAAACCATACGTAACACAACAATATTTCGATCCTAATTCTCATCATGAGAAATAATAATACTGTTCGTTATACATCGTATCTTATTGATATACGATTATTAGATTCGATTACAATAAATAATTTATCGTTCAATAAATATTTATATAATTTTATAACGTATGATGTTTATGTGTCCAAATTGTCGATTAAATGGGGTCTAAAAATTGGGTCAGAGAAATTACGTGTACTTTGAAAAACAAGTTTGTAATATTGTTGATCAATGAACTCGGGAAGAATTTTTATAGCCGATATTGTATGTAGGAATTATTTAATCCATGCGTATTTTTACTAGTTTTATTATTTTTATTTTATTTTTTTAGAATTTTATATGAATGTTTAGATTATATCTATAAATCACGCGCTAGATCGTAAGACTAGATTTAAACTATTCACTATCTTCAAAGCCTCTGAACTCTGGAGATAAAATTTTCTATTTTTATTTATTTTATTTTTTTTTTTTTTTTTTGTTTTTCTAAAGAATTTGTAATACGAATAAAAAAATTAATGAAATAAACTAAAATACAAATAAGGTACGGATCAATTAATACCCCGCAAGAATTAGTCACCTGAGAATGTGAACGGATCTGCGCGAGCTGATGGGATTGTTCAACATCGCGCAGCACAGTGGTTTACCTTCAGAAGTCAGGCGACCCCATTTTTGCCTTTACTCCTCGCCTAAGACTCAAGACTTCTTCAAATTTCTTAACTTTTATGCAGCTACCTACTCTTATCTTTACATTTTCAGTCATCGTCTTAACGAGGAATATCAGTTTCTGAAAATCTTCTACTCGCAGAGGCGCATCTTCGTCGTTGAGTATCAAATTTTAAGCCCTGTATCAGGTGAATTTCATGGCCAAAATCCACCTCGCATTGCTCAAGACAAAGATGTGTTTGAAAAACTATTTTTTATATTAGAGACAAAACTGTTAACCAATTTTTGATATTTTGTATAATTTAGTTGTTAAGGATACCGTTTCCTTGGTCCTTTGGATTTTTGACTTTTAGTGCAGAGTTGGAGGCCTGAGTAGCGATAACGAGAGTTTCGAGGTAACAGCCTCTTGTCAAGATTAGAAAAGAAAGAGCAAGATAAGAGAGAAAGCTGAAAGAATGAGGAATGCTGGACCGAATTATTACATGTCGAGTAAATTCTTGGGGTAAATTTTTGTCCGATGAGTTAAGGCAGCAGGTTAATTCTACAGTTAAAAATGAGTAATATGTCAGATCATGAAGATCTTGAATAAAAAAGTGTGGATTTTATTGTTCACTACATTACACTGTGGATAATTGATAAACTACAAAGTGCTTGAACACGTATATAAATCATAATGTAGGTATATATGTATATGTTAAAGGAATGCACGAAGAGCCTTTAAGTGCGGGGCCACGATGTCAGTACCGTTATACTTGGCAGTTTCCTGTCGGCCTCCACCTTCGTCAAGCGTCCACTTCTGCATACTTAACTCACAACCAGGAATCGATATCGAATACGTCACGTGCAAAATTGTTTACCTTCCATAGCCAAGTTGTGGATGTTTGAATGTGTGATTCAGGGTATTATTTCAAGAAATGACATACACTGATATCTTGTTCTCTAAATACCGTTAAAAAAATTCTTTAAAACATTAGAAGACAATCATCTATCGAATATACGTAATAAAGTAAATGGTAGATATAAAAGACAGACATTGTATAAATTTTTACTTCAAAAAGTCTTTCTTGTACTCTTCACGTTCTCGAGAACATTTTTTTTTTTTTTTTTTTTTTTGTTGTTTTTTCACCGATACTGATGATCGAAAATACGAGGTCGTGATTAGTCAAGGATCATTTCTTTCATTTGTATAAAAATGATCATCCTCAGGATCAATAAAAAAGATCAAAGAAATATCATACCGATATACGGATCGATTCATTTCATTTTTCATACAAATCTTTCATTCAAGGTGATAACTTTTGTTATAAGATAATAAAAAATTTACGATCAGTTATGGTCTTTGTGATGAAAGAAAAACTCGTATTAAATCCTATGAAGGTGATAGACACACGGAAATAATCAAGATCTTATTGTAATAAGAATAATTAAAAAAAAAAGTAACGAATATTGAATGTCGTTGAACCGTTATCCATTTACGGAAACGACGTACCAATATGGATGGAAAAACTAAAACGTGACGCGAGGATCAAGAACAAATGTAAACCGTATCAAATCGACGCACCATTCCTCATACATACATATAGTATTTGTCTTTAAAGCTCTTGGATTTTAGGTTACTTACTTAAACAGGTATATGGTTTGTTCATAAGTTCATAGTACAGAGTACGTCAACTATAACCATAATTTACACTACAATCTTTTTTTGTTTTCCCCCATTTTACTATACACCATTATAATTTACGAGTAGTCATTATCCTTATACCATATACTCTGTCTGAGTTTTATCTCACTAGCGTTATTTTCCCATTCGAATATCTACAGTCATACGGGTTATAGGTGTATTTCAAAGTTTATATTTCTAACGGTAAAATAAACGGCGTGATATGTATAAGTACGTGCAATCCTTGAATAGATCGTATAGTGATTCATAAAATAATTAGCAGAATTCTTTCAGTCGACTAGTGCAAACTTTTAGTGAAATTTTTCTTAAATCGGTTTAAATGGTAGACGGATTTAGTGTTTTACAGAACCTACTGACCCAAAATAGAATCAATCACGATCGGAAATGAGAAAGGCAGTATGCGGAATTGAGACACGTGGATTGATTACCAAATTAATGCATACATAGTGCGTTAAGGATTTTCGAAAAATTAGAAACAAATAGTCGTTTATATTTTATCTAGGTAGACCCGTACGTATGGTATGCATTGCATATCGTGGCAATGAAAGACAAAACGATCACTAGACCGAGTAGAAAGCAGTCAGATATACGCAGAAAATCATTCGCCATAATAAAAATGCAGTCTCGTTGACACGGATTCTTTATAGCTTTTAACGGAAGTCGTTGATTACGTCATAACAATCTTACCGAACTTGGCTATTTTTTTTATTTATTTTTTTTTTATTACTACTAATTCATGGCGAATGAGAAAAACGCGGGAATTTTATTTGGGAGCCAGATGGGTTGGAAACAGGTGAAAGAAAAGGAGAACCAGGACTACTAGGCTTCACCTTGCCTACCGATCACCAGTTTGTTCTTAGGTCGACAACCTGACGAAATATCGTTTCTCTAATCACGATTCGCGGTAAACTTGACTTTCTGAAAATCCAAGAAAACTGACTATAGAACTTTGATGTAAAATTGGTAAGAATTTGATAGGAGTAAAATAGACAGATGAGAACAAAGACGTGCTGGAATTAATTGCCCAGAAAATCGGTAATGAGATTTGCGCACTTCGTTTTAAGAGAGACTAATTAAGTTTGAAAAAAGAGGATTTCCGGACGTCCTCGACGTCAAGGTCGATCCATAACCGCAGCAATAATTTTTCCTCGCCTTCGAAAGAGTCTGAAGAAGAAGAAGAAGAAGATAACAAAAAAAAAAAAAAGAGGCGATCGATGTCTGAGCAAAAAGCTAACCAATAACCCGCATCTAGTGAGAAATACGTAAATGGATTCCGTTATCATCTATCTGGTTGGCCGCGTTGCAGCTTTACTTGCAAGGCGTTCAACCCGGCAACCGATGCGTTTCGTCGCGTTACGTTGCGTCGCGATGCACGCAATCCAGGGTGTATAGACTCCAGAACGTAAAACGGTACCGACTATCCTTAAGACGTTTATCAAGCCATAAAAATTCCTCAAATTCTCAGCAATTTTTTCAACATAATAGGTAGACAATCGTCATATTTTATGGTCTATTATATATAATGATGATATCCAATCATCGACAATCCCCGAATTTTAATTCTATCGATTTCAATATCAAACCGATATTTCGTTTAAATTTCTACACAGTAAATAATTATCGTTGTAATTTTCGTGTATTACGCTGTTTGTATAGTATCTAGTTATTCCTCTTCCTCGACTAGTCGTTATGACCGATCAAATCAATCGGCTATACCTATCGGTAAAACGATAAAATATCCGTTACCACATATCGATAAACCGATATTTGATATGGATTATATAAAAAAATAGTAAATAAATTGACATCGATATAGGTAGTTAGGTATATAATTATATATATATAATATGTAAGAGTATGTAAAACGATATTGTAATTTTGTTAAAAAAAAAAAAAACAAAAAAAAATTCACTGCACTTTAACTGTTTATAATGAAATTAACGAAAAATTTAGAAAACGTTGATATTATACAGCTTAGTAATCTTTTCTTCTCACTTATCATTAAACGATGATTTGCATGAACTATAGATTATTAATTAGAAATGAGATACTTTCATGACTGATTCGGGATGCTTTCCTTAACGATCAATAACATCCATCTTTCTTCCGATCTTTTAGATCACGTTGCTAGATGGTCACGGGATCCGAAGAAGAACCGGATATGCTTTCTTTTTCCTTCTTAAACATGTTTGTAGATTTCCTACATTTTTCCTATTCGATGAAAATATACGATTGTATCGGGATAAACTAAATCGTGGATTAAACCATTAAACGAGTATATCGAATAATAAAAATTTAAAATCTCTCTGTTGCTGCAGAACCGACGATTTTCCCTCAACTTTTCTAACTGGGCAATAAAATTGTGCAATTTTTAGTTTTTTTGTTTTCTCAGGCCAGAAATTTTTCGTATATAATCACGGCGAACTTTGTCTACAGGTGTTTAGCGAGAGGTCGATCTAAAGGACCAACAATTTTGAGACCTGGGCTGTCACCTGCAGCCCATACCATAGCCTTTCCTTTGTGCGTATCTAGGTAAGGTAAATTTCCACCTGACAAGGGGCAAAAGGCTTTTATACCTGCAAAGCTGAGCTGGTTGGTCGGTTGTTTGTTTAAGCCGGAGTTATATTTCAAAAACATGTCCCTCATAGCCAAAATGTACGCGAGGTGTAGCAGACTAGGACGGTTTTGAATTCGCGTTTAAAAGGGCGTGAAATGTCAGAAAAAAATTTTCATTTTATAAATTATAATCCTATACCTGATTTCAAAGAGGGTAAATAATACCTAAAATAAATTTACGAATATACCCAGTGGTCAAAATTCGTTAGGATTATTTTTTTATTTTAGAGTATCTTACAGTTTACTTAATGTTGAATTAGTTATTGTTATAAATTCGAATGTCGATATAAAATATCAAGGCTTTTGATCCTCAAGACCTTTTCTTCCGACCTCCAAATGACCGCGTTCTCTACTCCACTAGAAAGCGGAGAAGTAGGTAGATTAACGAATCATGCTTCGTTATAGCAGTTCAATCGATACGCTGCCCTTTCATCCCAAAAAAAAAAAAAATCTCAAATAGCAAGAAAAATAAAGAGAGAGAGACAAGTCAAATTTCCCTCAGATCTGTCCATTTCTATTTAACAACAACTTTAATCCATATAAACTCACACTTACAGACCACAGCTACAGTCTGTCGCTCGACGCTTACTCGGGCGTTGCTATCTCCAGTGAGAATACCAAAGCAAAGCAACAGCAATAAGGTATAAGGGGAAAAGCAAGGTAAGGCAAGGCAAGACATGATGGTAAGTCGCACCAGCGGACCTGCCGGCTTAAAGTTACATCCACAATGAAACAACCGTATTTTTATACCCACAATATATATACATGTGTGTATGTATATATATATATAAAACGTAATACATTCTTAGCTGCAGTATAAAGAGTGCTGGTTCTTGTAGACCGCGACGAACGACGATACGGGGTAAAAGAGTGGGGCTCGTGCACCAACCAGGTAACCGGCTCAGCCAGGCATCGAAGAAACTCAGGTAGCGCCGTTCACCTGGACGGAACCATCGACGTCCTATTCCGTAGTCTCGAGATGGTGGCCTGCGGGTAAAGAGCTCTTATTGTGACCCTGAATATAGTTCAGATAAGTTAATAAATATATCGCGAATTTTTTTTTTTTTTTTATTTATATTTATTTTTTCATTCATGAAAAAAGTGTGCAGTAAAAAATAAAAAAAATAAAAATTTTAAAATAAAACTAAACAGTGAGGACTTAGTTAATTATCACCGTAATTAGTCTCTAGTATTCATTAATTCATTTATAATAATTATTGTGTGGTGCGTATTATATACAATATAAGTCCGTCTTTTTACTGGACGGTAAAGAGGCAGATCTGCTTTACTGCTGCTGCCGGTTGGCCGCTATTCGTAGAGTGTTCATGTGCGCGAAAGGACTATACACCAGGATCTAGGAACAAGAAAAAACCAAAACGTGAGTAAAAGTTTTTATTTTATTTTATTTCATTTTTTTTTTTTTAACAAAAAATAAAAAAACCGTGCCATAAAGTAAATTCAGAAGGATTTATATGGTATATTCAAAAAGTCCGAGGATCATACAATAAAGGCGAAAAAAATAAGTTCTAAAATTTAATTTCGAGTAAGGATATTTTTTAGACCGTTCGACATTTTGGAACGGTAAAACCGGTCCTGTATATACCAATTAATAATTTTTTTAACGAAACTTGCTTTAGGTTTTTGAAACTCGTGTCAACGGTACCAAATTGTCGAATGAGTAGAGCGCCTTGGCGTTCTGCACTAGACTGTAAAATTACACTAAGTTCATTAGCCGTACGTATAGGTTTAATTAATTTTTTTTTTAATCAACGATTAGCAAATTTAGTTCTACTGTTACCTACAGAGACGATTTTTCAATCGGATATAAAAATAACCGTTAATATTATTCATTTAAATTTCAAAATATCATATCAGAAGTGCTAAAACTACGTGTTAACTACTAGATCTATGCTTTTCCACTTCCGCTATTACTCGTGTGGTTCGATTTCGTTACGTAAGATCGATACTTGCTTAAGCTTCTATCATCGTATTATATCGATTTTAATGGTTAGGTTATACCTAGAAGATGCAGGGCCGTAATTAACGTTGAGATAATTAGCTGCCTACAAAGACTAACGCAAAAAACTATAATCAATGATGACAGGCCTGTTTAGAAGTAGAACTCGTTATGCTTAACTCGTTGAAAATAGAAAGAAAGAAAAGAAAAAAAAAACAACATAAAAACTGCAGATATTTGTTGAAAGAAATTTGGTTTGTTTTTATACGATTGGTCGAAATCCAGACATTTACTCACACATAACACATACATAAGCATGTATAGGTATGTGTGAATCCGTAAATTTAATATACAAAATACATACTTTTTGTTGTTCGAATCGAGTTGTCCCTATCATTAGGATCAGACTGAATTGACGTCGGTAAAAATGGTAAAAAAAATGACCATTATTTTACTGATGATAAACCTTAGGTCAAACAGTCTGCAGGTATTTCGAAACGGGTTATTAAAGTTTTGGTGGTACTTGCTGCCAGTCGACGCCCTCATTTTCTCAAATAACCTTCACTACAAATTGTCGAGCTCAAAAGTTCTGCAGACTTAAATCCCTGAACCGAAATGATAAATGACCTGAAGCTGATCTTCGGACTTGAACTATTCCAGTAAATTTTTTCTTCTTCTATTTCTTCTTTTTTTTTAAAGCAAATCCGATTTTTCACCGTCACAATGATAATCCGATACAAAGACATTCCGAACCATACCTGCGCGTATAAATGTCAAGGCTGTTTATAAGTTGACAATTTATAGTTAATGAGATGTAAATCTTTAGGGTTAATCTAGTAATTCTTAATTTCTATTGCAAATAATTTTTTCTATGAAATTTTTTTATAAATATATTATATAGTTTATATAGTTTGTGGGTTTATGATAAACAAATCGGCCAACGGTATATTTCTTTCTTAATTATACACATATACATCGATTTGTCGTACGTACCTACAATGATGATAGAGTGTTTCGATTATTTTTCAACAGCTATATTGGCACCGTTGACCGTATACTAAATATTAAGTACGCTAACGGTATTACGTAGGCAATTAGTGTACGGAGTTAGACACATGCGAAGACGAACCCTGTGATTACTAACACGTAAGCAAGTTACAGTTAAACAAAGCCAGGTAATTAGTAACAAGCCATACCTACGTACGTTAAACTAGGTGTATGAAGAAGGGTATCCTTTAACGAATCTTGTAAAACTTCGTTCCAGCGAACTAAACATCGAGATTATCTCCACCTATAACGGATTGTGGGTATTAAACGTAAGTGGGATATGTGTCAGATCAATCGCCATTAATTTACTCACCCCCCCCCCCCCCCCCCCCCGCCCAAAAAAAAAAAAAACATTTGATGATGAAAATCTTATACATTTCGTAAAACAAAATTAAAAACTAAAAGAAAATAGGATATAATAATCCAAGAAAAAGTATATCTCCTTCTTTCGTTTGAGAAGAGAATGCTTCATTACTATGCTGGCTAAGAGAAGAGACCTTCGATCTTTTTTTGGCTATGTATCACTTGTATACTTGACATCATGTACGGATTATTAATTTGCCTGTAAGATTAAACTGCGGTTATAAAATCTGTCCATGAAACTCACATGCAATGGCATTGGCCATCGGCCATTGGAAGAACAAAAAAAAAAAAAGTAAAAAGTGTAGGCGTGGGTATACCGCACACAAAGGTGATGTAAATTGAAAGGACTAGACGAAGTCAGGGCCGTGACAGACGTTGTGAAGTCCAATTACGATGATAGCAGGAAAGGAAACTGTCAACGTCTCATTGTTAGATTAAATACATATCGGGAAAGAAGAGGATTTTAAATTCTATTTATTTTTTTTTTCACAATTTTGTACCCATAAATTTCATCCTTCAAAAAATAAAATAAGTGGAACTGTGTAATCCGTGTAGTAATATCCTGTTTAATATCTCACAGACGTGATGATGACGAATTATGAGCACAAATTTCTCTAAGTTTCCGAGAAAGAGATGAGATTAAACGGTCAATGTGTGTGAATGACTATTCCTATGCATTCACAAACGAAGAATGTTACACACATGCTTAAAAGGTATAGCGAGAAAAAAGGAAGTAGACTTCCAGGTCGTTATAAGTTAAGGCAATAATATTCCCAAGTTTTTACCTCACGATGATATGAACCATGTCAGTTTGACAGTACATATGTTCAAAAATCGTGTATAAAATTTTTAGATATTATTAAATTATCAATGGAGTGATAATCGGCAAATGGTCATCAAAAAGTCTCGTTAAACTAAATAAGTTCAAGTTTTCGATTAAAAATTCGAAGCGTAACGTTGTACTGATTTATGAAACAACGTAGTGGTATGAGACCGGTAAAGTAGAGCGTTGGTATGAAACAGGTTGCGTTCGTTTTACCGCTATAAAATCTGAAATTAATCCAGTACCGTTTGAATCAGTTCATTCAATTTAAAATGAAAAGTTAAAAGAAGTGGTAAAAGAATTAAATAAAGAATAGATCGAAAGATGACAAGATCGTGAAAAGAAATCGTTAAAGAAAAAAAAAAAAGAAAAAAAAAAAAAAAGTAGCTATTTAAAATCGTGGAAGTAACGAATCCAGACAAAGTACACACGTCTGTAAACCTCTATATAGACTCGTTGACCAAGGGCTTCGTCCGAGACCATCTAAGGAGCCGGAAGCGACGAATGGAGCCAGGTAGACAATGCCAACCTGATCGTAGCATGGGTATCGTCTCGCTTGATATTTTAGCTGCAGCACAGTCGACTAAAGCCTATCCTGTAACTTATCGTTTTAGTATTACGGTGTAGTAGTTGTATGGTGACCATAGTGGACATTCGAGTACATGTGCAGCGTTCGTACATAATCCCCCCCTAAGAAATACCGTATGCACCGTATAATACGATACATCCTTTTATCTTTGTACGCAGAACCCTAAACGGGATGTGACTAACCCAACGTATATGTACACTTGACGGTATGATATTTTCTGACAACGTCGTGAAACATCCCCACGGGAAGCCGTACCGGACTTAATAATAAAACAGCTAAGATCCTGATCATCATCCTTTTCATAAAATTTATGGATTATTATTTTCCATCGACACGATTCCTCGATTGAACTTGAACTTCTAAAATTTCTATTAGTATTCAATTAGGACGTGATAATGATTTGATTGGAAAGTGTAGAATTTCAAAATCGCATAGCATATAACCATTAGGAAATTAAATCAAGATATAAGTCCCCGATGTCAACTAATTATATATTCCAAATTAGAAATTTCGATCGTATACCTACTTCCTAATAGATTGACTTCTACTAATTATTATCCGTTCGTTAATGAACTACTTTCGTTAATCACTTCTTCTTTTTCACTCTGTATGCAGAAATGATCATTGATCACTTCCTGATGCCTATAATCGTATTGAAACACGTACGTGGGTTAATTCGTTCCAATTCTCACAAAATCTAAACTATAAAATTTACTCGCCAAATTCTTTTGGGTCTAAATAAAACCTCTGACAAACATAATTACTTAAGTTTCTTATTATCAAAAAAGAAATTCCAAAGGCGTGGCTATGTTGAGTAACACATTACATGTATCTAAGTTATCTACGCTTATGCTTTCATGTGTGGATTAACGTACCCAGGATAATTACACATCATGCATAATATAGTCACTATAATAATATTATAAATTGTTGACATTTCCATTTCCATTAACATTTTCATTTCATCTTATACTATCACCTTACCGGTTTCTGTACTTATTCAAGTTATATAACATCTTGGATATGGACGAATGTGGGGGTCTGTAACATGTCGATAATTTTTTTAAGGAAAACCTGAACTTAGATACATATAAATTCGTCAAAGGGATTAGGAATTTTTGTTTAAAAAAAATAAACTATGCTTGTACCTTAGCCTGTACTGGAAGCTTTCTCCCATTGAACAATCTCCGTATGCACAACCTACTACCATACATAACCATTAGCTTTAGCTTTAGCTTCTACGGTGGGAAGGTATGCAACTTGCGTATATTTATACTGCAATTATTCAAATACCTTAAGCATTTGGACATTATAGAGTTTAGCAACATGAAGGCTTACTATAGTCTCGTGAAATTTATGATCCAATGATCAAGTAACCGATGAGTAAATATCACCAAGCTTGACCTCCATTCACGCTAATAGTTAACATGCATTTTGTGTCACATATTAAACTTCTGGAGAGTTTATTCTTATAGTTAGCATATCAGTATTACTACAGTGATCGAATCACCGTTGGTTGTCCCACTGACTATTCGACACTTTATCATTTGACGTACGTTTCTTGGTTTCTGCTTACCGTATGGCGCGGGTTTTATAAATAATGATTTACACGTGTATGTATATATATATTCATAATTATGTGTCGACATGGATAAACATGTGTATATTTTATGATATGTATACCTTATACACGTGTATATACATGTGTTTGTAGTTTGTGCAGTTCTCGGGGAAACTTAAGCGTCTACTGCTTGCATAAAACCGTGAAAGGAAGCGCTAGATTTTTTCTTTTATATATGTATGTGCCTATAACTATCATACAGACGTTACTCACAGGCTAGTGACCGATTTCCATAGCTTACTTTTTAGAATACTTGTTCCATCTCAATTAGCAGTTGTTCAAATACTTTCTATTCTTGACCTAGAGCGTAAAATACGTACGAACACCGGACCGGACTGAACGATCAACGAAATGAAACGCCCTGAACAAATAGTAACACCATTTGAACACGCCATGAAAGGAGAATATATATTCATACACTTGCACGGTTTTTAATAATCATTTAAATTAACACTAATAAAAAAAAACGATCTTTCGATTTTAATTAAAGGTTTAAGACCGTAATAACTTGTTTATCACACTTTTATGATATACTTGAAATCAGTTTTAGTAGACAATTGGTATAGTTTCATATACTTTTACAATTAAACCATCAACAGATAGACGTGAAATATTCTTCTTTCATTGTGAAAAAAAAAAACACAATCGTTTTAAAACCAACAAAATTATTTCATGCCGAAAAAACTGTAATTTACAATCATGGGATAAAAAAAAAAAAGAAAAAATTCAAATACCATGTGAATGCGGTTTTATACTATCGATGAAAGTGTAGCGCTGTAGTAAATTGAATGATAATTAAATTGTAAAACTTTTCTTTAAGATTTTAATACTCAGACATACATATAGGTTTATGGTTATAACGATTAATTATCGAGATACGTACCTCGTTGTCCACTACTTGTTCGTTATCCCGTAACTACAAAGCGTTCTTTTCTCTTCGCTCTAATTCCTCTCCTAACGAAGATTAGCAATTAATTAAATTCACCTGCAGAATAGATATAGGGGGATATGATTATGGTTGTGCGTTATGGTGATATGGATAGGGGATAGCAATTCTTTCATTCGATTAATACTAGCAGTTGTATTAATATTTTTGCAGGCAAATTATGTACATATATTTTTTTTTTAATTTAAACTATTGTAGGTAGTTGGGTATATACCAATACCTGACTATTAAAAACCCTTTACATTCCAACCGATAAACTGACTTCACCAACCGGTGCTACCAACCGGTTCTTTACCGAAGGCTTTAAATACTTACTATTAAACCTTGCCTGCGGTCCGGCAACGGATATACAAACCCAAGCCCCGTTACTCCTTCAGATACTCTAGCAAAGACAGTTTCACTTCGCTATAATGACAGGAAAACGCGTTTTGAGATTAGTAAACGTTTATTTCGTGTCGTAAGTCTGTTTTTTATTTTTTATTATTTTTTTTTTTTCCAAACACCGTTTCCTTATCAGCTTTCATCATCAATGTCATATCAGGAAACAGACAAAACAATTTCTAAAATGAAATTGCATTCTATGAAAGATACCACCGTGACAATAATACCAATTATTTAATACCCCGTTTTCTTTATCACTGGAGAACAATATTTCGAAATATTGTTACACCGTTTTTCATTAATAAAAAAAAGAAGATACAAAAAGACAGAATAATTTCCCAAACGAAATTGCTTTCCATGATAGAAAACACCGCGACAATATCGCATTCTCTACTATCTTCCAATACTCGTTGTGGTTGTTGTTATACCTATAACTATCGAGCACGTAACAACTAAGTTTAAATAGGAATTGCCGGTAAACTTCCTGGTTAGATTACATCTAACGGACCATGTCTCAGAAGTTGGCCAACCGGTGACCAACTATTATCTATATTTCTGCATCATTTTGTTCCATACTTTAAACAAAATAAATTAAATAAACAGTTTCAAGTTATACACATTTTTCATTAAGATGATAAATTTTAATCAAATTTTTATGATACATTTTATATTATCCCAAGACTCGTGTGATATATTCGATAATTATTCCTTTAACAGAATATATACCATAACAATGTTTCGTTTTTACATCATTTATACATAATTCTGTTGAAACAATGACGTATTTTCTATATAAATAATCCAACGGAAATTCGTGAGATAGTTTTATTTGCCTGTATACATATATCGCTATGGTGGCAATAACCGGGCGAATGAACAATAAGGCAATTGTGCCAATTGTAGGCATTGGTATATATAAGTGTAATACATACTTATACATATTTATACATAGATACAGTGGTTTAAAACAATGCATAAGGAAATTAAGTTACGTAAAGGAAAGCCTGCATGTGGGGTAGACATTATATTATCGGCGGGAAAAAATAAACTAAAACTCAGTGAAGATGGGTATATATAATGACCCGTTATATAGGTGGCATTAAATGAACTAAACTTTCGCAAAATTCACACAGGATTTAAATTCATTGTAGTATTATTGCGTGCCTTAGACAATCCCACGCGCAGTAGGGGCGTTATTCTTTTCAACTATTTTACCGCAAAATAATTACGTCACTATATATAGTGTCTTGACGTAGTCGCGAATTTCTCATCAAAGATCGAGTTAAATTTATATCATAATTTTGACTATTTTATCCCGATTTTTGATATAAAAAATCTTTTCCTCTAATTGATTTTTGGATCAAAGAAATAAAAAAACAATTTTTTACGTAACATATTTCTGATTAAACCGAGTAAAGTGTTTAAGCTAAAAAGTTCAAGGGTCGTTTTATCGTTTTAAATTTGCCTGTATAACCGTGCTTGAAAATCACCTGCAAGTGCTAAGTAACCGAGGTCAAGGAACGGATAACTCCGACGCTAAAAGGCCCCAGGTTTCGTCTCGGCTTGCGGAGGCTGGATATCAGGCGCGCCCGTAGAAAGTTAGCTTGGCCTGGTGGAATCCACTTCGTTGAACGTGCCTGCTCAGGATTCTGCGTAGGTATATATAAAACGTACATAAGACTGCGTTAGTGAATGCGTGTCATTATAATCATTGTAGAAATTAAAACGTACAACCCGAAGGCTTGGAACTTTTTAAGCCGCAAGCTCATACCCGGTACCATTTTTTGTTTTGTTTTTGGTTTAATTTTTTTATCATAGATATCGGACTGTTATATAGATATTTATTTTCGAAATCAAAATACTATTAGCTGATATTTTCACAATCAAAATCGTACAGTCACTATTACAGTAATAAGTTACTTGATCAAAGATCTATGATAAAAAAAAAAAATATAGGGCAAGCCTGGGGCAATGGTATAATATATATATATATTTTATTTTTCATAACGTCAATCGATCAGGCAATGGGCCTGAACGCGTTTCTCTAAACGCAATTTATATAAAGGGAATTAATTATTTATATCTATATATATATATATATATATATATATATATATATATATATATAGCTTCATGCGTGGATAAATAGTATACCATGTATGTACAAAAGTGTTTAAATGTCATGTGTTAAGATTGAACACGTAACGTCGTATTAGCTGCTGTGAGAGAATTGTAATCAAGCCCGGAAACAAAGTGTACTAGTAATTAATGATTATGTAGTAGAACTGTTCAGACGTGGATATATACATATACGTATGTATGTACGTATACATTCCATATGAATATGTGAATATGAAGGTGCAAAGTAAAAAGGATAAAAAAAAAAGGAAATGACAAGACCTCATTACTCGAGGTGTAGACAACGAGTGAAGAAATTTTCTCTTACGTTATATACCAGAGTTAGAAACTTGTAATTACGATCTATACAATCGCGGGTTAATGTTTGCTTAATAATTATCATATATTACCTGACTTTTCAAAATTTATTCTTACGTTATCGACGAATCTAACCAATAATTCCATTCATTTATTTTTTCTTTTTCAGAAATATGCTGATAAGAGAATTGGCGATCATATGGATCGCCATCCTCTTATGTCACCTTCGGCCATCGAATGCTCAGGTAAGATATGTCATTATCATTTAAAAAAAATTGGACTAGAAGGACTAACGAATGTCCTTTGATTATCCAATTTAAAGATAAACTGGATCTGGATCTCTACGTCGTGGATATGCGCGTTTGTACATAACAAAAAAAAAAATTAAACAAATTAAATAACATATACGTATACCGACTAAGGTAGTATAAAAGTGAAACTTTTTTCACCTGGCTGAGAGCTAATCCACCTGTGTGAATGCCTGCATTTGTAAAGACTAATAATATATCGTAGTTACATAATTTAATGAAAGATAGACTGAAAATCGGTTATCCAAAGTCGCCATATACATGTTCGTTATATGTGCCTTATACATTCCATTCTGATCGTCATAAATCTCATAATTTTTATTATTTATTATTTTTTGTATAAATTATCTCGTCGTAGCCTCACCTTGTCGACATTCTTTGACTTGATCGCGTCCCACTGATTATTATAAATAACGTAATATTTTAACTATACGAATTGCACCAGGTATAATCGGCTTTAGTGTAATCCATGTTATAGCCCGTTACTAACTGTAGCAACAACTCGTTGAATTTACTTTGGTTTTGGTTTAATTCACCGCTATAACTGCTGTGGCAGTATAAGAGAATGTACAGAAATAAACCAAGTCGAAAATGAACCGCTTCAACTGTAAATATCTATTCAATGATTTGCCATCCTTGACCCGGTATACCCACGTTTATCTCAAACCACATAAGAAAAAAAAAAAAAAAGTAAGATACGTAGATAACATTTTCCGGTATTTTTTTATTTCATTATTTTTCAAAATTTCAAACGGGATTATACTTGAGAAATTTCATTTCTCTCATATCGTAATTAGCCTTCAATTATATTATATGATAAAAAGAAAAATAATCGCAGGGTCTGTTAGCTACGAGTTGAAGGTACTACATACCTACACATACTTTAAACTATCTACTGCAGAGTGAAAGTAAACCTGTATATCGCTTACAGCAACAGTACTATTGCCTCTTGTGCCAAATGCCGTTGCATATTAATACTTGCAATTTTACGAGATGCAGCTTCCGTACTAATTCACGTTAAGTCAATTAATACGGTATAAGTTTGTACATTTTATAAGACATTTCCGATAGGGACAGTCGTTAAACTCGCTTGGACTTTCAGAATTTAATAAACGGTTGGAGAAAACGATAATTTGCTTTACCAAAACCGAGAAAAACAAAATATATATATTTGCGGTTTAGTTACAGACACGTATACAGTCTCTGAACAGTTTCTTTTTGATATTCTTTCGACTTTTCGCTTTCGCTGTAAAATTAAAAATTCATTATTACTTTTGGTAATTATTTCCCAATTCAATTCTGTGAAAATTTATTACGAAAATAGATGTTATAGATCAAATCGCAGAAATAATTCAATTAAATTTGGCCAAAATTATATAAAGGGACTACTTCGGTCTGTCATGAGTCATTATATCTAGAAATTAAATCGATTTGGTATTTCCCAGAGAGATCGCAGTGTCACATATCGCTTATAATTTTATTAGCAAATCTAAATTTTTCTAATTTTTTTTTTTTTTTCATTTCAGGCTACCGCTTCGAATGTCTTCACATGTCCAAATGGTGAGTTGAAAGAAAAAAAAATTTTTTTTTTATTTTTTTTACTTCATTTTATTTTTAGCTCAAAATTAATTTACAAGTAAAAAAGAAAAGAGACGAAATAATTTCCAGTATTTTCGAATACTTATCAGGAAAAAATCGGCGAGTTAAATACTACAAAGTCTTCGGTCTCGCCGAATAAGGCCGACTAAGAAACAAAGAGAATTGTTGTTCAGTTCAACGGCGCCAAACTGGCGGAGATAAAACGACGAATTGAGATGCGAGTAAGAAAGCACAAGGTCATTTCGCAGGAGCAAATCCTTGGATGTATTCGTCTCCTCGTTATTTTCAGCTGCAACTTATACAGGATACCAAAGAGTCCAAGAGAACCGGGGGATACGGACGCCCAAAAACGGAGGATCGTAAAAGAGAAGAAGAGAATGAAAGAAAAAAAAAATAATAATAATAAAAAAAAAAAAAAGAAACTAAAAGAAGAGTAAAAAAAAACTGCCCAATGCAGCTACTTCGGCCATACCTTAACATATATTCCACGTTTAGATGACCTTCGCGAGTCAAGGACGACCACCGAAACTACAAGACATAAAAAAAAATTAACTGCATTATCCTTTCCGATCGTTTGATTTTACAAAAATCGTTAAACAAAAATTCAATCAATATACATAAATAAAATAACTGACGTTATTCCCAGTCACGGATTGGTCAACTAATTGTTTCTATTCTTCAAGGATATCAGGAGGCATAACTACGATCGTTATTATTATAAATAAGCATACTCTGGTTTATTGACGTCCTCCAACATTTTACTCTACAGTGTTAAATCGGAATGTGAAATGCAACGGTCTGACAAGTCGGTCAAGCCCAATGATGCAAGACAATTATATCACAGTCCGAGTAAAAAGCATAAAGAAATTAACAACTGATGGAATAATCGATAAATATAAAAGACAATAAAAATTGGATTTACATATCCTGCGGGATAACAGAATGAAAATACCTTTCAAATGAAGACTGAATATTGGATTGCGATTAATCAACGAACTTGCAGTAAATACCTAACAACGAGCTTTTCTATATAGCGCAATTAAATTAATTAAATGAAAAACGTTAATGTAATTGCAGTATCTTTCAATTAATTTTACGGATCAGATTAACGATTATACGTCTCGATCTTAGATACACTGTGGTTTAAGTAAAGTGGGACAGTGAGGCTCCAATGCGCATACCTTGTAAGTTATTCGGTAACGGTATCGAATGTGAAGCAACGCGCGGTTTCTACGGAGGATTCCGTATCTCGACACGCCTTCGCCCTCCTTGCGGATATAATGTACCTACTCTCTCGTTGTGCGGCTGCACGTGGTTATTCGTTGTCGAACAATTAACATACTTGGATATACGTGTACCCTATACAATTATAATGTATTTGTCATTTTTCTATTCGATGCTAAAATTTGATCAAACTATAAATTTCAGAAGGAAAAAATTCCCCTGGACCAAAATAAAAAAAATCGTAGCTCTATAGCACATTTATTGCAAAATCGATATACCACTGGTGGTTTTTATTGTTAAGAATATTTCATAACGTATGTTGATTTCGTTAGTGAAAACGACTTGAGTAAAATCAAAAATAGTTTCTTTACAAGATGAAGTATATATAGGTATATGTTTATCGATTTTTCAATAGCATGCCTACCGGTTTTAAGAATAAGTGATAGTCAAATAAATTCTTACGTAATTGGCAAATCAAGTCAAAACTTTTCCCACGTCGTGATAAATCGTATGTATTATACGTACGTATAATTATTTAAAGACGGTAAAACGTTCGTTGGCTTTTATTTAAATTAAAATACCTACTTGTTTTAGCACGATGAATCATACGGTACAGTATTCGTATTTTACCACGTACATACCTACTCGTTCAAAGGTCAAATATTTTGCCACTCGTTTTAGACCAGACATATCCTGTTCGTAACGCGTTACGTAATTAACAAATCTATGAAAGTGGCTAATCTTATCCCGTGTATTCTAATTATTCTTAAAAATATATTACTTCTTTTAAAATCGATCCGATCTTATCTCACCTTCGTCAATTTTAAATAAAGAACAAAGTTTTCTGTAAAATTGGTAAAAGAAAAAAAATAAAATATATTCGAATCGGTAATCGATCGTGAGGAAGGATATGACGATTGAGTAGACTGCATACTGGGAGTGGAAAGCTCTTGTTAATCCTGTTAATTTTCACCGTTTTCGTCCGGTAATTCTTGACGGTTTATAATTATAACTGGTGTTCGCGTTGTACAGGTTAATATACGTAGGTATAAATATTATTATTCAGGATGCGAGTAATACGAGCGCAAATAAGCAAACGGTGATAATATACCTGAAGAGAGAATAAAGAAACACGAACGTATCATGTATGTATGTACGTCGACGCGCCTCGAGACAGTCTTGAAACCGGGAGGACAAGACTGCATTCCTGAACGATGAACACGCGCCAGTTCTCTCGAAAGACTATCATCATCACGAAACTTATATGTCGTAGATATCAAAAAGCAAGAAAAACAAAAAAAAAGAAAAAAAAAATAACGATTCATTCCCAACTTTTGTCGAAAATATTAAACAGAAGAAACTCCGAATTATAAAATCCGATAAAACGATCAAAGGAAGTTAAAAAATCGGTTTCAGTATCCAGCTCCAGATTTCCACGACAAAAAATTTCGTAAGGATCGGTAAACAGATCTGTAAAATATCTGGTGAAGTGAGTTTCTTTTATTACCAATACCTAGACAATGAATGAATTTATTTAACAACGTAATCAACGACACGTAAAATAATAAAGACAGAAATAAACTCGACTCGCAATTCGGTGCGTAACATTACCGATTCTAAAGAACCGCACGAGAAGTGAAAGTAGGTAGGTAGGTAGGTAGGTAGGTAGATACGTACGTACGTACCTATATCTCGGCAAGTTTGCTTCGTCGACCTTTTGGACGAGTCATGAAAATTGATTCCCGGTTCTATCTACTATAATGCCTATAAGTAATCTTCACGATTTATCCGCCATTACGTAAAGGCATACTAGTTCTGCCATAAAATCTGAGCTGTATAATACCGCAAGATCGTTACAGAGATGATATCACCTGAGATTATCTTATACTATCTGCGGTAAAAATCGGTTGACAATAATGGTCAAGAAATATCGTCTTGCGACCGGCTTGATGCGAATAACCAGATGGCACTAAAAGGCCGTCGACCATTTTGCGCGGAATAACTTTTGAAAGATTTGAATATGTAGATAATTTTGCACAACAACACGTCGCGAATCGACTGGTGATGGAATACCGATTTCCTAAAGCATATACCGTTTCACTCACAAAAATTTAACACTAAATTAGCGTCTTAAATTGTTACTGAGAAATCTAATCCACGGCGATTTTAGCTACCGATCTGAATGTGAAGGTGCATTGAATTCTTCTCCGATCTCCGTCTTGTTAAAAAAAAATTGTTTCTTACGTCGGATCGGGCCTTTCTCAACACACCGATTTACGGAGGCTTGGAATATCGCAGAACGACTACCGTTAATCGAACGACGTGATTATAACGCCGTCGCAGATTCTTGGATTAAGCCGTAAAATCGGCGGGAAGAAAGACGTACACGAAAATTGTCGTTTTACTTTCAGGGACTGAAAGTAGATTTGACCCGAAGCTATAATAGAATTTTTCAACCGATTCCAAAGCGCGTTTATTTTTCTACAACCACCATAATGGAATCCGATCCGGACTGACCGGTCCGATGTAAACCGATCCGAGATACACAAGCTGTACAGATCCTTATCTCTGCAGAGCTTTATTTCAAAGCAAAATTTCTTTAGTTTTTGTGTAAAAAGAGAGAAAACCAAAAAAAAACAGAAGAAAACAAAAATCGAATCCTTGTATTATACCCTGGACTGTTACATATCTTCTCGAAGAACATCCTCAGCGTGGGATACAGTCCAGACATTACCTGGGTGTTGGCCAGGTACTGGACCAGGTATGTGTCTCAATGGGGCTCGCATACCATCTTAAGCCGGGTTCCTGACACGGATAATTTTCCCAGAATACTCCGATCTGCAGCCTTATTCTTCCCCGCTCTTTTCTTCATACTGTCAACCATCGTAGACACTGTTTCTCTCAGGATTGTAACCGGCATTGACTGCAGTAACGTGTAGTAAAAGCTTACCTCCGTAGCTCCCTTGGGCAATGCAATGCAATGCAATGGTGACGGAGATCAGTCCAGTCCAATCCGAATAAAAACAATTGGGGTCGAACATCCGTCCAACCCAATAAGTGGCGTATGTATTTATGGCTCTCTGGACAAGGGCAGACAGACATTGACAATTTGGAAGAGTAAATTTATCCCCAAAAAGTTGATGTGTATTGTTTATTTGTCGGTTACACAAACGAATCTACGAATGCTTTTCAACGTATTTTATTACTATAAATTCATAGGATGGGATATTATATACCCTGAAATATTTTACAGTTAACATACATGCGAATAAAATTTCGAGCCTATTCCAGGCATAGGCAATGACATGACAAACAGTAACGCGTACTGCTAGCCTATACTGTACGTGTTTATTGTGTGAAATTATTTCCTCGCTTCTGCTGACGTGGTCATTAAAAGTCTCCTCAGCTTTATCTTAGACTTCGCGTTGGAATTTTCTTATTTTCGTTATGGTGGAGGTCGAATGAATACGACGTCGCAATATCTGCGCAATTATTTGTCGTTTCTTTCAATAATGTATATAAATTTTTTCATTTTCATTTTTCTTTTTCATTTAGTTTTTTTCGTTTTGTTACAGGTTGGGAACTGCGCGGTATTCACTGCTACAAGTTCTTCAATATCAGACATTCTTGGGAAAAATCTGCCGAGCTATGCAGAAGGTAAGAAAGCTTTTAGCCATGGGTATGGGCATTATTATAAGAACCGTAACGACCCAATCCCCATTGTACCTTCTGATCCTTTGATAAATTTTTCTACCATTATGGTTATACGAGATCCGCTTTGGCGGCAACCCCTCCAGCTGCTACTGACTATTTTAGCCCCTGGCTATACTGCCGAAATGACCAATTCGCAGAATGATCAAGCACTACTATTTTTTCATTCTTAATCACAAACTTGAATAGATATATATTTCTTTCAGTTTTGTGATCAATTGAAAAAATCAAAAACGTTATTTCGTCTTCAGGCTTAATTGTACTAGAAAAATTTCTTCTGGTAGGTATCTCGAATATCTATTTTCTATAGAAATTGAATAGCCAATTATATTTATGGTCTATAGTCGAATCTCGATTCTTAGTTCCAAAGCCAACTTAAGAACTAGGTAAATTCTAATCCGTCAATAGAAAGACTGGGCATATATATACATGATCTTTACTATCGTTAAGAGCGTTCTTGTATATCTAGGTGAACATGTACTTCGACTACGGTTCTTGTAAGTCAAGAATACGTTGACCTCGATAGTGCCGATCAGGTCTCGTCAGCATTTCTTTATAGTCGTAAGAGTGGGAACCCCCGTATCAGAATAAAGTACGTTTTAAGTTTATATTTTACACGAATGTAATCGTGTAATTTCCAAGACCTTATGAGCTAAAATATTTGTGCAAAAATGTCAACAATCTATTTTCAATTCACAATGAAAAAAAAAAAAAAATCAAGAAGAAAAAAAGATAAAGTTCAGGTATTACGATACTTGATAATAAATTATCTTAAATCGGATGAAATAATTGTCAGTCATTCCTAATCCACGTATGATTGGGATAAGTACTTATACCTACGTGTGTGACTCTTAACGAAACACGTAAGGCACCTACTACCAAAGCCTCAGCGAAGACGAGGCAAGGAGGTCATTCCTCCCAGAAACCAGGTATGCCTCGTACGTACCAGCGTCGATCCACAATCCCTTCTCTGTTACTGTTCTATGCTGTAGAAACACACATACCTACGCATATATTAAATATGTATATAAACCCGTGTGACTACGAGTAATAAACCGATTTTTTTTTCATCTGAGATAAGTGAAATGCGGTAGTTTTGACGATGTCAAAAAAAAAAAATTAAAAAAAAATCCAAATAGCCTTGAATTTTTGAATTTTTAAACTGGTTTAATCATCGTTTAGTTTTCCTCATTTCTATGATATTCTTAGAAGATAAGCAAAGCCATGAAGCGATTTCGAGTTGAAATTTTAACAATAAAATTTTAACTATTCAATGAGCGTAGTTGTACAGCTATAACGGTTATTAAATATTTTCGAGCTAGATATAGACGTATGTCTATTTCGTTTATATACAACGAGGTAGGTACATACATATCTACTGTGTGTTACGCTTCATTAAACAAACAAGGCACGAGTTAGTCCTGAGTAAGCAAGTTGCGGTATACAATGTACGAGGCAGGTCTAACTAGACCGTGTACTATTATCCTATGAAAAATAGTAAAAAATTAACTCGGGTTTGTTAGTCGTAATTTAGATATTAAATTATCCACGTCTCGGTTCCGAAGACGCGCCTTACCCATACACTAATGGAGAAAAACTAATCACGGAAGTGGTTAAACTCGACTCGATATGCTCGGTCATAATTAGACGAAAAAACGATATTTCCAAACCAACGATAGATAAAACACGTTATGATTTATCAATCTTTTAGATATGGAAGCGAGTTGATGGTCGTAGAATCCTATGCGGAAAACAATATGACCGCAGGGATGGTCGGACGCAACCTCAACAATTTCTGGCTGGGTCTTGCCTCTTTGGATGATCTAAGAACGAACACCTTAGAATCTGCTGCTGGAATGCTTGTCTCTCAATATGCGGGTTCGTATATTAACCTTTTTACAAGCTCACGTAAACCCTGGCATGATATAATCTAGCAATACGAAGGAGTAGGGATCAGACACTTTATCGAAAAGGGAATGAGACCAATCTTGGATTTTTGATGAACCTTATTCCAGAAATCTTTGTGCATTTTATTCAGGTTTCTGGGCTTTAAAACAGCCGAATCCTAAGTCCGGGGAGTGCGTGGACGTTAATATATCCGACGAGCAACAATCCTGGGAGTTAACAACGTGCGAATCTCTTTTGCCGTTCATGTGTCGAGCCCGGGCTTGTCCAGCAGGTAATTAAACCACTTTGTTATTATAATTTTTCACACCAAGTAGGTAACAGCTTTCTACTGCAATCAGCTGGTAGCTATTTTAGGAAGTACACATCGCGACTTTAAGTCTAGACGAGACGATGTCTGTATTATGAATCCGAAAACTTAATTTTAGGGTCTTTTCATTGTTCAAATGGAAAGTGCATCAACGCAGCTTTCAAATGCGACAAACAAGACGATTGCGGCGATCTATCAGACGAATTGGACTGTCCTGCTAATTGTCAATACTACATGGCCAGCAGTGGTGACGTTGTCGAGAGCCCAAATTATCCGCATAAATATGCGCCACTTAGTAATTGTAAATGGACATTGGAAGGACCACAGGGTCACAATATCCTGCTGCAGGTACTGAGCTGCAAATATTTATATTTTATTGGTAAAGTCCAGCGATTTTTAAACGATTTGTAAACGTTTCAGTTCCAAGAATTCGAAACCGAGAAGAGTTTCGACATCGTTCAAATTCTTGTAGGAGGAAGAACCGAAGATAAATCTGTAAATCTGGCGACACTATCCGGAAAAGAAGACTTGAGCAACAAGCTGTTTGTCTCCGCTTCAAATTTCATGATCATTAAATTCAGTACTGATGGTTCTGTGGAAAGGAAAGGATTCCGTGCTTCGTGGAAAACCGAACCACAAACCTGCGGTGGTACTTTAAGAGCTACGCCCCAAGGACAAGTCCTCGCTTCTCCTGGATATCCACAAAATTATCCTGGAGGTTTAGAATGCTTATACATAATCCAGGCCCAGCCCGGAAGGATAATCTCTTTGGAGGTAAAAAGCAAACTATTTTCTCGTAAAAATTTCAACCCTCTGATAACTGTCTTTAACAATTCATGTTTCTCAATCTTACAGATCGAAGATCTCGACTTGGAATTCAATCGCGACTACATGCTCATCAGGGATGGAAACTCTCCGATGAGTCCACCAGTAGCCAGATTATCCGGTGGTATCGAGAATAATTCGAGAGTAATTATGTCAACGGGAAATCAGCTGTATCTATACTTTAAAACTAGTCTTGGAGACTCTAAGCGTGGCTTCAACATTCGGTACACTCAAGGATGCAAAGCGACAATTATTGCGAGGAATGGCACCGTTCAATCGCCGGCTTATGGTCTTAGTAATTACCCAAACAATCAAGAGTGTCTTTACAAAGTAAAGAACGTAGACGGAAGACCACTGTCTTTGAAATTCGACAACTTTAACATTCATCAGACTGACATAGTCCAGGTAATACTTTTTTCAAGAGACATGGGATCTCTAACTGCTATTTTTGATTCTGTAAAATTTACGATACATTATCTACTTCCCTTCAGGTATATGACGGAACTAATACAAACGGGCTTCGACTACATTCAGGGAATGGTTTCACCTCAAACACCCGACCAAGGATAACGCTCACCGCCGAAAGCGGAGAAATGTTGATCAGATTTGTGTCCGATCCTTTGCACAGCGGTATAGGATGGCAAGCAACTTTCTCTGCAGGTTGGACTTCATTTTATGTTACGTTAACGGTCTAGAAACAAAAATTACATACCTACTGTGATTAAACGATCCCTTTTTAACATCATCACAATATTTTAGACTGTCCACCACTTCAGCCAGGAGAAGGAGCTCTGGCATCTAGTCGAGACACAGCGTTCGAGACAATTATAACCTTCTCTTGTCCATTGGGTCAAGAATTTGCAACTGGAAAGTCTAAAATTGCCACCGAGTGTCTTGCGGGCGGTAATTGGTCCATAACATACATTCCAAAATGTCAAGAAGTATATTGTGGGCCAGTACCACAAATTGATAACGGTTTTTCTATCGGCTCAACAAACGTGACCTACAGAGGAGTTGCTACTTATCAATGCTACGCCGGATTTGCATTTCCATCTGGTAGACCAGTAGAGAAAATTTCTTGTCTAGCCGATGGAAGATGGGAAAATAAACCATCATGTTTAGGTACTGACTTCAATTTCTCTGTTCAATTATTAATGATATTTTATGAATACTAATGATCGATTAATTTCGTTTGCGTTTTACCCAGCTTCCCAATGCGCACCTTTACCCGAAGCTCCACATGCAAATATCACAATTTTGAACGGAGGTGGCCGCAGCTACGGGACCATTGTGAGATTCGAGTGCGAACCAGGTTACATAAGAACAGGTCATCCTGTCATTCTTTGTATGAGTAACGGAACCTGGTCCGATGACGTTCCGATATGTTCTCGTAAGTACAAATCGTTCGGTGAATATTTTCGCTGTTACTTTTTCGTGTCCTAAAGCGTTTGCTATTTATTTTCAGGTGCAAAATGCCCGATTCTTCCAACGATAAAAAATGGCTTCATCGTTGATATGTCTAAGGAATATTCATTCGGAGATGAAGCTCGTGTTCAGTGTAACAGAGGCTACAAATTGACCGGTTCTAACATCATTGAGTGTGGTACTAACCAAGTATTCAATAACGTTCCATCTTGCGAAGGTGAGAAAAAAAAATTGTGATCATTAATGAAACTAATTTATTGTATGTACTATGTGCTCTAATCATTTCCTCTTTCTGTTAGATATCAACGAATGTGTTTCGAGTCAGTGCGACCTAGCTTCTACCGAATGTGTTAATACCCCTGGAGCATTCAGCTGCAAATGTAGAAACGGTTTTGCAGCCACAATGGACTGCCGATCCGTTGGTGATCTCGGATTAATTAACGGCGGTATTCCTGATGAATCGATAACGGTTTCCAGCTCAGAAAATGGATACTCAAAGAACGTAAGGATTCTTGACGATTATACAAATACTCTTCTTTCTCGATTCATTACATGTTATTGTTAATTTTGAAATCAATTCTTAGGGTGTCCGTTTGAACAATGGAGGTGGTTGGTGCGGTAACAGTGTAGAACCAGGAACAAACTGGGTAATGATTGACATGAAGGCTCCAACAATTATCAGGGGTTTCCGAACCCAAAGTGTCACTAGAAACGATGGAAATGTCGCTTTTACATCAGCAGTGAGGATCCAGTACACCGATGATTTGACAGACACGTTCATGGATTACACAAACCCAGACGGTACTGCTGTTGAGTTTAGAATTCTTGAACCAACTTTGTCTGTCCTAAATTTGCCGGTTCCAATCGAGGCGAAATACGTCAGATTCCGGATACAGGGTTTCGTCGGAGCTCCATGCGTGAAATTGGAAATTATGGGTTGCACTCGTCTCGAATGTAGTGACATAAATGAATGTGCGGTAAATAACGGTGGATGTGATCAAAAGTGTGTTAATACACCTGGCAGCTCGTCCTGCGTATGTAACACAGGATTCGAATTGTACAAAGCGAATGGTACGGCTGGTTATTACATTGAAAAATCTGAGGATGGCGAAAGAGACGGTGATATATACCAGATAAATAAAACCTGCGTTCCTGTGATGTGCTCTGCTCTGCCTCCACCAGAAAATGGAAAAATCTTATCCACGAAGGTATGTCAAATTATTATTCGTAACTCAGATTATCGCATCAGATATGCAAATCATTTCTAATTCTTAAATATTCCATTTTTCGTATAGTCACAATACCACTTTGGAGATCTCATCAGATTCCAATGTAACTTTGGATATGTACTGGCAGGATCAACATCAGTCGTTTGTACTTCGACTGGAATGTGGAATGGAACTACACCAGAATGTCAATGTAAGTGTTATCTTTTATAAAATAATTATTCTAAGCCCTTTGACCTCTAGCCATTAGATTTGTTTTATTTGCTCATCTTCGGTTTTACTAAAACTTTTAACTTCGCCCCCCCAGATGCGAAGTGCGTGTCTCTTCCGGACGACAAGAACGAAGGACTCTCGGTGATCCGGTCTAACGAAGCAAGCGTACTGGTACCATTTAAAGAAAACGTTACCTTAACCTGCAGCAATAATGGTCGATTATTAAGAAACACCTTAACGTCTGGATTCCGTCAATGTGTCTACAACCCTACTCCAGGTTTACCAGATTACTGGCTATCAGGTCTTCAACCAGCATGTCCTCGCGCCGATTGTGGCATACCTTTACCGACCCCAGGAGCTGAATATGGAAAATATGTAGACACAAAGTACCAGTCATCATTCTTCTTCGGATGTCAAGACACGTTTAAATTGGCTGGTCAAACCAATCGACATGATAACGTTGTGCGCTGTCAAGCCAATGGCGTATGGGACTTTGGAGATCTACGTTGCGAAGGTCCAGTTTGTGAAGACCCCGGAAGACCCAGCGATGGAATACAAATTGCTAGAAGCTACGAACAAGGATCTGAAGTACAATTTAGCTGCAACAGACCAGGATATATTCTCATAAATCCACGACCTATAGCCTGTCTCAGAGAACCAGAATGCAAGGTGGTGAAACCCCTGGGTTTGGCGTCTGGCCGGATACCAGATTCGGCTATAAATTTCACTTCCGAAAGACCAAACTACGAGGCTAAAAATGTCAGATTAAACTCCGTGACAGGATGGTGTGGTAAGCAGGAGGCATTCACGTATGTGACAGTGGATTTGGGACAAGTTTACAGAGTCAAAGCCATCCTGGTAAAGGGTGTCGTGACTAACGACATAGTTGGAAGACCTACGGAAATTCGTTTCTTTTATAAACAGGTTGAAAGCGAAAATTACGTTGTTTATTTCCCAAATTTCAATCTGACGATGCGTGACCCAGGAAATTATGGGGAACTTGCCATGATTACTTTACCAAAATACGTTCAAGCCCGCTTCGTGATCCTGGGGATCGTGAGCTACATGGACAACGCTTGTCTAAAATTCGAATTAATGGGATGTGAAGAGCCAGCCGTCGAGCCACTACTTGGTTACGACTATGGATACTCTCCATGCGTTGATAACGAGCCTCCAGTGTTCCAAAACTGTCCACAACAACCAATAATGGTGCAAAAGGGATCCGATGGCGGTTTACTTCCAGTAAACTTCACGGAACCTACGGCGGTTGATAACAGCGGAAGTATTGCTCGACTGGAAGTCAAGCCACAAAATTTCAAAACACCTATCCAAGTATTTGATGATATGGTAGTAAAGTACGTAGCGTTTGATTACGACGGTAACGTGGCCATCTGTGAAGTGAACATCACAGTACCTGGTGGGTACTTTATATTATCTTTTGGCGTTAATAACGTGAAAATTTGAATATGTGAATGTTGTTTAACATGTGATTAACCGTTTCAGATGTAACACCTCCGAAGTTGAGCTGTCCTCAAAGTTATGTTATCGAACTTGTCGATAAGCAAGTAAGCTATAGTGTAAACTTCAACGAAACTCGTCGTCGAATAAATTCATCCGATGCATCTGGACCAGTAAAAATAACGTTCATACCTGAACGTGCGGTTATTCCAATGGGAGGTTTCGAAAATGTGACTGTAATCGCCACCGATTCTTCTGGGAAC
Source organism: Macrophya annulata (assembly GCA_963924015.1). NCBI lineage: Eukaryota > Metazoa > Arthropoda > Insecta > Hymenoptera > Tenthredinidae > Macrophya > Macrophya annulata. The sequence continues at coordinate 15,130,899 of OZ001263.1, read as the reverse complement.
AGAGCATCATGTCATTTCCAAGTTTCCGTACAAGCTACGCCTTGCGTTGATTGGGAATTAAAACCTCCTGCTAATGGTGCGATAAATTGTCTAAATGGCGATAAAGGAGTACAATGTATTGCTACTTGTAAAGCTGGATATAGATTCACCGACGGTAATCCTGTAAAGACTTTTTCCTGTGATCCGAAAAATCACTGGTCACCTTCTTCCGTTGTTCCCGATTGTGTGTCAGAAAGTAAGTATAACTTTGAGTTCAATTTTGATGAAGAAGTTTTAATACTGAATGAACATTTTACGTCCCCTTTGTTCGTCCATGCATGCAATTCACTTATCAAATAAACTCCTTCCAGATACTCAACAAGCCGATTATCACGTTGTTGCATCTGTGACCTATCGTGCAAACGGTGCTGTCACTAGGTCATGCCTTCCACATTATCAGGATTTGATGTCTCAGTATTATTTGGGTTTAAACAACGTTTTGACTCAACGCTGTTCTGCCGTGAACGTTAACATGAATGTGACATTCATCAAGTCAATGCCAGCTCTTATCGAGGAAAACGTTCTCAAGGTATTTACGAGTAGTTTTAGAAATGAATGATATGCACAATGTTTTATCGATAAATAAAATAATTTACTCAAATATTCTCAACCTAATTACATTTACAGATGGACTTCGTCTTGGCGATTGTACCAGCCGTGCGACAGCCGCAACTTTATGATCTCTGCGGTTCGACTCTTAACTTAATTTTTGACTTATCAGTTCCCTACGCTAGCGCGGTGATTGAGCCACTATTGAACGTGTCGTCAATCGGGAATCAGTGCCCGCCATTGAGAGCTCTCAAATCTACGATCACGAGAGGGTTCACCTGCAGCGTTGGTGAAGTACTGAACATGGATACAAACGACGTTCCTCGCTGCTGTAAGTTGACAGAATTTTCATAACTCAATATTCAACAGCTGATAATGAAAAAAAAAAAATCTCTAACCATTATTATTATTTCAGTACATTGTCCGGCGGGTACATTTGCTGGTGAGAAACAAAAGCAGTGTACATCTTGTCCGAAGGGTTTCTACCAAAACAGCGATCGTCAAGGGTCCTGTTTGCGCTGTCCTTTCGGTACTTACACCAAAGAAGATGGTTCAAAGAGTATCGACGATTGTGTTCCTGTCTGTGGCTACGGAACCTATTCACCCACTGGTCTCGTTCCTTGTCTTGAATGTCCTCGAAATAGTTACACTGGTGAACCACCCACAGGAGGTTACAAAGATTGCCAGGCATGTCCTGCTAGCACCTTTACTTACCAGCCAGCAGCACCAGGCAGAGATCGATGTCGTCCTAAATGTGCTCCCGGCACATATTCCGATACTGGTTTAGCCCCATGCGCCCAGTGTCCAAAGGACTTTTACCAGCCCCAACACGGTGCCACTACTTGCTTGGAATGCCCTACGAACATGTACACAGACAGGAATGGTGCAGTCGGTCGAGAGGAGTGTAAGTCGGTTCAATGCACAGAAAAAGCCTGTCAGCACGGAGGACTTTGTGTCCCGATGGGACATGGTGTGCAGTGTTTCTGCCCCGCTGGATTCTCTGGACGTCGTTGTGAAATTGATATAAACGAGTGTGCATCTCAACCTTGTTACAACGGAGCAACCTGCATAGATCTTCCTCAGGGTTACAGATGTCAATGTGCTAATGGATACTCTGGGATAAATTGTCAAGAAGAAAAGTCAGACTGTCGTAATGATACCTGTCCTGAACGAGCTATGTGCAAAGATGAGCCTGGAGTTAACAACTACACTTGTCTATGTCGGTCTGGTTACACCGGTGTCGACTGCGATATTACGGTAATTTTGGTTATTTTTCTACTTGCTATTCTATCAGAATGATTTAGATCGTTACCATTGTTCGTTGAACAGTCATTACCATGTATATAATTTTTACAGATAAATCCTTGCACCGCTAATGGAAACCCATGCAAAAATGGAGCAGCTTGTGTAGCCCTTCAACAAGGAAGATACAAATGTGAGTGTCTGGCTGGATGGGAAGGACAAAGTTGTGAAATAAATACCAACGACTGTGCTGAAAAGCCCTGTCTTCTCGGAGCCAACTGTACCGATTTAGTAGCAGACTTTAGCTGTGATTGCCCGCCAGGATTTAGCGGAAAACGTTGTCACGAAAAGATAGACTTATGCTCAGGAAATCCATGTTTGAATGGAATATGCGTCGACAAGCTATTCAGGCACGAATGTATATGTTATCCAGGCTGGTCTGGTCCAGCTTGTGAAACGAACGTTAATGAATGCGCGGATAAACCCTGTGAAAATAACGGTCAATGCATCGATGGTATAGACAGCTACACTTGCACCTGCGAGCCCGGCTACACAGGAAAACAGTGCCAACATACGATCGATGACTGTGCTTCAAAGCCTTGTCAAAACGGTGCCACTTGTATTGATCAACTGGATGGATTCGTGTGCAAATGCAGACCTGGTTTTGTTGGACTCCAATGTGAGGCTGAGATCGATGAGTGTTTAAGCGATCCATGCAACCCAGTTGGAACTGATCGTTGCGTTGATCTCGACAATAAATTCGTGTGCCATTGTCGCGAAGGATTTACTGGAGCATCTTGCGAAATTAATATCGATGACTGCGCGTCTTATCCATGTCTGAACGGTGCTACCTGCAGAGACGAAGTAGGTGGATTTAAGTGCAATTGTCCTGATGGATGGTCAGGAACTAACTGCGAAATTGATATCGGCACTTGTCTGAATCATCCTTGTCAAAATGATGCAACGTGCATCAATCTATTCCAAGATTATTTCTGTGTGTAAGTATATATGCGAGTTAATTTTAACTTGTAAAAAAGGATCAGGAATGGGACTAGTGTAACTTACAATTTTATTTTGCCAACAGCTGTCCGTCTGGTACTGATGGTAAACAGTGCGAAACTGCACCCGAACGTTGCATCGGTAATCCTTGCATGCACAATGGTCGCTGTCAGGACTTTGGATCAGGATTAAACTGCTCATGTCCAGAAGATTATACGGGTATTGGATGCCAGTATGAATACGATGCTTGCCAAGCTGGAGCATGTCAAAACGGAGCTACATGTATAGATACCGGTCCTGGTTTTACCTGCATTTGTCCTCCAGGATATACTGGTAAAATTTATATTAAATACTTCGAAATTTAGTGACGATCAACGCATTTATATTCATGAAGAATTCTGTTATTCTCGCTGTTTTCATTCACGCTATATGTTAATTTTCAGGCAAAAATTGTGCCGACGATATAGTCGACTGCAAAGAAAACTCCTGCCCACCATCAGCCACTTGCATTGATTTGACTGGAAAATTCTACTGCCAATGCCCGTTCAATTTGACTGGTGACGACTGCAGGAAAAGTAATTATACATTTTTATACATGAAATGGTAATCGTCGTATACTCACTTCGAAGAGACATTATTAAGCTATTGTATAACGTTAATTGTTACAGCTATCCAAGTAGATTACGATTTATACTTTACGGACCCAACACGAAGTAGCGCATCGCAAGTCATCCCATTCTTTACCGGTGCTAAAAAAAGTATAACCATAGCATTATGGGTACAATTCACTCCGAAGGACGAAGCTGGTATTTTCTTCACCCTCTACAGTGTCAGGTAATAATAAATGATTGATTAAATTTTAAGAACTTGATATTAGGAAATTAATTCGCGACTACAATTGAATACTTTTTACTCACAGCTCTCCTCACGTGCCAACAAATCGTCGACCAATGGTCCAAGCGCATAGTAATGGTGTTCAGATATCATTGTTCCCGGATCTTCAAGATGTTTATCTTGCGTTCAGAGAATATGCAACGATAAATGACGGCCAGTGGCACCACATCGCAGTCGTATGGAATGGTGAGAATGGAGGAGAGCTTATTCTGATTACAGAAGGATTGATTGCCAGTAAGACAGAAGGATATGCGAGTGGAAGGACTCTACCATCCTAGTAAGTATTGCTACCTGGCATGATCGAGGATATGCATTTCTCAATTTGCTTACAAAAATGATTTTTCCAGTGGCTGGGCTGTGCTGGGAAAACCTTTAACCGAAAATTCCAAAGGATACACAGAATCTGGATTCCAAGGTCATCTAACGAAGGTTCAAGTCTGGGGTCGTGCACTCCACGTTACAAATGAAATCCAGAAACAAGTACGCGATTGCCGGACAGAGCCTGTCTTGTACCAAGATTTAATCTTGACATGGGCTGGCTACGACGATATTACAGGTGGCGTTGAAAGAGTTGTTCCATCACACTGTGGTCAAAGACTATGTCCGAACGGATATAGTGGCAACAAATGTCAACAACTTGAGGTAGACAAGATTCCACCTAGAGTAGAACATTGCCCAGGTGATTTATGGGTCATTGCTAAAAACGGATCAGCCATTGTCACATGGGACGAACCACATTTCAGCGATAACGTTGGAATAACGAAAATTCAAGAAAAAAGTGGTCATAGATCAGGGCAAACTCTTCTTTGGGGAGCTTACGACATAAGCTACATTGCTTATGATCTTGCAGGAAATTCTGCTACGTGTAATTTCAAGGTCTACGTCTTGTGTAAGTGTAATAAAATGTTAAGTCCACTAAGGATTTTATAATTTCTTATCAGATTCGACGGATTTTTATACTGAAATGAAATTAACAGAACAAAATATATTAATCTGATTCTTATTTCCAGCTGATTTTTGCCCGGAATTATCAGACCCTGTTGGAGGCAGTCAGCAGTGCAAAGACTGGGGATCTGGAGGTCAATTTAAAGTCTGTGAAATATTTTGCAATCCGACCCTTAGATTCTCACAGGAAGTTCCTCCCTTCTATACTTGCGGAGCTGAAGGTTTTTGGAGACCAACAAATAATCCAACACTACCGCTGATCTATCCTGCCTGCACGAGTAAGTTGTAACGATTTATAGTCATGTAATTTACTTGATAAAATTTCTTCAGTTTTAAATAATTCCATCACATGCTAAACGGATTTTCAACGTTTTATTATCAGGTGCTACTTCAGCGCAGCGAGTCTTCAAGATAAAAATGAACTTCCCAACTTCCGTTCTTTGCAACGAAGCTGGCCAAGGTGTGCTTAAGCAGAAAGTGCGAAATGCTGTTAACTCGTTGAACAGAGATTGGAATTTCTGCTCGTACTCATTCGAAGGTATGCATTTGGAATTAGAATTGTTTAAGTTTGAGGTTTGTACTTTAAAAACCGAAGTTTAATAAAATTCGTAAATTTGTTAAGAAATGAAGTATAATTACTTTTCAGGAACTCGAGAGTGTAAAAATTTGACCATCGATGTGCAATGTGATCATCGAGTTCGTAGCACCAGAGATACGAATGACGATGATGGTGGAACTTACATGATCTCCGTTGCTGTACCAGCCGAAACGTGAGTATTAATCGGTTTTTAAAATGTATCAAATCGTTATCTCAGATAATGAGAGAAAATAATCGTTTTAAATCTTTGACGATCGAATATAGAATATTGGTTGAAATTTCTTCTAATTATTCAGTTTATCTATTATCGTTACTTATTAGACACATATATTATAACTTTTTTTTACCTTTATTTCTCTCTATTCTACACGCAAATTTTGTAGTCTTCTACAGTGGTTTATACGTAGTAAAACAAAAAGCATGACAAATTACTTATTTTATAATGTAGAACGAGACAAGCCCGCCAAGGCAGCGATACGTACGAAGTGGAGATTTCGTTCCCAGCAATAAAGTAAGAACCCTCGCAAATCTCACCAAAGCAAAAAAAAAAGCAAAAAAACAATACATGCGATTTCATTGATCGATAATTTTGTCTATTGAAAACTATTATTAATTTCATGATAATCTCTAATACTCCCCATAATTGTAATGGTCATTCCCAATCGCATAGTTATCGCATGGGTAACAATATATTATATATGCACGTTTAATTATAACTTTCAGGTACAAATGGGATGCATGAGCTACGACTAATTATTATGAATATAAGGGTTTCCATAATTAAAATGCTAATCGCTAATTACTTAACTCTAGTAGGAAATTAATAACAAACTTACAAATAGATATTATTATTGGAGTATAGAATTATACTCGTAATACAGCTCAGATGCTAATTTCCAACATTCAATTGCAAATTCAATTATGATTCCAATTTTTCAATTTTCGGATTTATGAAAAAATCGTAATGATTATCATTGGTAACAATTAATAACGTACGTGTAGTAATAATTTTTGTTGTGAAGTATCTAGCATCTGTGTCTTATGAAAAAATTGATATTTTCCTAAAGCAATTAGTATCTAGCTAAACAATTTATATATACCTAATTCGAATTTATTCTTAAATTGTCTACCAGTTTACCGCAGTTCGTAAATAATATTTCCATTGTAAATATTTGTAAATATTTATTGTACCTATATGAATTATTGGTACTTATGTGTAATCCCTTTGCTTTAGTATTTCGTTTTATTATTGAATTTTTACCATTTTAGTGACCCGGTGCAGAATACGAATTCAAATGAACGATCCAACGTGCAAAATCTTCTCGAAAAACTTATCCTCGAAGAAGACCAATTCGATGTTCACGATATCCTTCCCAACACAGTCCCAGATCCAGCATCTCTGATACTTGAATCTGACTACGCCTGTCCAATCGGTCAAGTAGTCATGGCACCGGATTGTGGTAAGCTTTTTTTTTCTTTTTAACTAAGACCAAAGCTTTTTAATGCTGAAATTAAATTACCGCGAATTTTTAACTTTTTTCTTACAGTTCCATGCGCGGTGGGAACTTATTACGACGACGTAACAAAATCCTGCAAACACTGTCCTGTCGGTACGTACCAAAGTGAAGCAGGACAACTTCGATGCAGTTCATGTCCAGTTATCGCCGGACGTTCAAGTGTAACAATCGGACCTGGAGCTAGGAGTGCAGCTGATTGTAAAGAGCGATGTCCAGCTGGAAAATATTACGATGATGGAGATGGTTTGTGTCGAAGTTGTGGCCACGGTTTCTTCCAACCAAACGAGGGAAGTTTCTCGTGTCAACTTTGTGGATTAGGTAAAACAACACGTACAGCTGAAGCTGTCTCTCGTGAAGAATGTCGGGACGAGTGTGGATCTGGACAGCAATTGGCTGTTGAAGGAAAGTGCGAACCTTGTCCAAGAGGAACTTACAGAATGCAAGGGGTACAAGCTTCTTGTCAGGCTTGTCCTCTGGGCAGAACAACTCCCAATATGGGATCAGCTACCATCGAAGAATGTTCACTACCGGTTTGCATACCAGGAACTTATCTGAATGGAACTCTGAACGAATGTGTCACCTGCAAGAAAGGAACTTACCAACCAGAGTCACAGCAAACGTCTTGCATTCCATGTCCACCTAATACGAGCACTGAAGGACCTGCAGCTGTAAGTATAGCTATAATAACGTATTTATATAATGAAAATGATTAAAATAAAAATTGCTAATAAAAAATGGAATCGATTTGTTTTTTATTATTATATTACAGACAAGCAAAGCCGAGTGTACAAATCCATGCGAAATGAATAGTAAAAATATGCGTTGTGATCCAAACGCTCATTGCCTACTGATGCCTGAGACAAGTGAATTCAAATGCGAATGCAGTCCTGGATACAACGGAACAGGAGAGGAATGCACTGACGTCTGCAAGGGATATTGCGACAATGAAGGTACCTGCGTTAAGGATTCTCGAAAGCAACCCTCTTGCAGATGCATCGGTAGTTTCACTGGTAAACATTGCACAGAAAAATCAGAATTCTTTTACATTGCTGGAGGAATTGCTGGTGGTGTTATACTCATCATTATCGTCGTATTGCTCGTCTGGATGATTTGCGTTAGGTAAGAAACTAGATATTTAATTTATACAAGTTGAGTGCAGCATAAGATTTGGTTATTTCAACATTACGATGATTACTTGATCACCAAACATTAACAAAACTATTTTACCTCCGTAGATCATCCCGTAAGAAGGAACCCAAGAAGATGCTGACCCCTGCAACTGATCAGAACGGTTCTCAGGTCAATTTCTACTACGGTGCACCAACGCCCTACGCTGAATCAATCGCTCCCTCTCATCACAGTACTTACGCACATTATTACGACGACGAAGAGGATGGCTGGGAGATGCCTAATTTCTATAACGAAACATACATGAAGGGTAATGTCCTAATTTTTATTTAAAATAAATATTGATTTTATTTATACATATTTCTTGATATGATTAGAAATTATGCATTTTTGTTTTCATTCATTTTTTTTAGAGAGTCTACACAACGGTGGTAAAATGAATAGTCTTGCACGATCGAACGCTAGTATTTACGGTACTAAAGATGATTTGTACGACAGACTGAAAAGACATGCTTACCCTGGAAAGAAAGGTATATAATGAATGGTTTACGTTGATCATGCGATAAACAGTACGACTTTGGCACTGTATTTAAGTAAGAAACTGTTCTACTAATATGGAGTTTCTCTTACAGACAAAAGCGACAGTGACAGTGAAGGCCAGTGACTTTGAACGTAATGTTCTGTAAGTTTAAAAAATTAAGTTGTGTAGAAACAAAAAAAAACAAGAAAAAAAGAAAAAGAAAGAAAGAAAGAATAAAAAGATAAATAATAAAAATAAAAAAAAAAAACATTGGAGGTGACATGCTCAACAACGAACAATTATTAATTAATATACATTCAACATTATAGATTCTATACATTCATTAGGACAATATAATAAATTGTATTTATTCTGTCATTGTATTCGCTAGAAGTTTATATAAAAACTCTTTAAATCACTGACTTGAAATTACGCTAGAGTAGATTATCGTATAGGTATACGTAGTCTTATAGATTAATAATGACGTGTTTGGATTCAGGAAGATAAAAAAAAAAAATAAAAAAGAAAAATAGTATTTTAATGTCACAAATTTATTAATAAACTATCAGTGAATACAATCAAAGTCCTGGAGTAATGATTGTATAAATACAATCATTACTTTGGCACGTATATATATTTCTCGGCTCAATAATTATACATACTGCACCTATTATAATAATAGATGAGTTATAGATTGGGCCATGTTTATCAATTTCAATAGTTTATACCTATACCTACCTATATGTATTCTTATATACAAATACCGAAAGTAAAAATGATAGTAAAAATATTCAAATTTAAAACATCGTAATGAATATCTATAATACACATATATATATAAGGTATTATTTATATAAGCGAGGATTTGATCATACATTTAACTGCAGATGTCATGATTAACGAAATTTTTCGCTTTCTATACATATTTGTACAAATCACATATTTATTTCTATTGTAAATATGAGATCTGAACAAAAAGTAAAATAAAATAAAATAAAATAAGATGAAATGAAAATAAATACGAAAAAAAAAAAAAAAATGAAGACATATGAACAATGAACAGAGACTACACTTATAGATGTAATTTTTGTATTTAATATGAATTATTTGTCAAGATAATTTTTTATTTTTTTTTCCATTTTTTTTATTATTAATTTTATAATATTATGTGCGAATGAGAAACGTGTACAATATTAATACGTAAGTGAATTTATATTTTGTTATTATAAATATGTATTTGTTTGTATAATACTTATTATTATTATTATTATTATTATCATTATATGTATGTGTGACTTAAAAATCATTTATAATAATATATATATAATTAAGAATTTACCTTATAGTGATTATCTTTTTTTTCAATACATATAATAATTTACTACCTTGCATTAATAAGACAACGAAAAAAATTCTTATTACGTAAATCCATCATGTATACGAATAGTTACGAAGAATTTTATTTTCTTTTGCAGAAATACAATTAACCAATTCCTATTCTCAAGTTAACACTTCGTTAACCCTAGCGAAGCGTAGTGTATCCCTTTATTTCGTGTTCGATGATACAATTGAGGATTATCGTTATTGCCTGCAGGAGTAGGCCAGCGTGAAAAATATCGCTACTAGGAATTGCTTCATCCTCTGTTTTTGAGCGGTTAAACTTTGAAGTATCTAAATATTTCATCTGTTCTGAATTCACTTCGAATTTTTCCATTCATACTATGCGCGAGATTTTTGAAATGAATAATTCACGATCGTCTTGTGGTGTAAAGACCTTCTTGGCTACCGTCTTATCGGTGTTATATCGCCTGCAAAAAGAATGTCGTAAATTTATACCGGGGAAAATTCGAAGGTGGATTAGTTATTTTGAAAATATACACCGAGATAGTTTCGTATTACGTAAACGTTTGGAAGCGGAATTGCGAAGCGTGCTTATAAGCATGATACGAGTTGCTGAATTTAGTGATGTGATAATTATTTTGGAAGTGGAGATCGTAAGGAAGAATACGCAATTAAAAAATGCAAATCAAAGGAAAAAAAATGCAATCTGAATATCTTCTTCATTTTTCAAGGCTTATCCCGTCAACGACTTCACATTGGAGCTCTGTGACGACTTTGATAGACATCGCATTAGAAATATTCCGAACGTGGAAAAGTTGTCGAATAGATATTAAACAAGCAGTATGTGAATTTTCAAAATTGGGTTATTTATGTCTGACAATCGAATCACTGACGCAACTGGCAGACAAAAATCGAGAACAGAATCTTTGTACGACGCAATGTAGTTTATATTATAAGAACTTGTCTAGCAGTAAGCAAATGAAGATATACTTGATAATTTGTGCTAGGTATATGCATATTTATTTATAAGAAATAATTAAAAATTGTATGACGTTGAAAATGAAAAATATTGTATCGATGCTACAGCAATAAATTTGCCAGATATACCTATAATTGATTATTTCGTTATATTCCACCCTCCCCAGCTTGTAGGAAATTTGAATCGAAAAATTAGTTCCGCCTAATTATATGCAATCACGATTGGAATATTACATGGATGACATGCGGGTTGCCAGTAATTCTTCTTCTTCGCATACAAATTTTAGAGATTTTGAAATTTTAAGTCGAAAAATCGCTCCTGGTATCAGGAGAACATCTGGACCGAGGAGGTGTGCTGAAATTTTTGGCGGGAAAAATCAGGAGCATGTGTCTGAGCAGGCATGCATTCCCATCGATGTGTCTCTCTGCATCTCTCTTTCGCTTACGAAATTTAGAGTTTTTGAAATTTTAAGTCGAAAAATTGCTCCTGGTATCAGGAGAACATCTGATCCGAGGAGGTGTGCTGAAATTTTTGGCGGGAAAAATCAGGAGCAAGTGTCTCAGCAGGCATGCATTCCCATCGATGTGTCTCTCTGTATCTCTCATTAGCTTGCGAAATTTAGAGTTTTTGAAATTTTAAGTCGAAAAATCGCTCCTGGTATCAGGAGAACATCTGACCCGAGGAGGTGTGCTGAAATTTTTGGCGGGAAAAATCAGGAGCATGTGTCTCAGCAGGCATGCATTCCCATCGATGTGTCTCTCTGCATCTCTCTTTCGCTTACGAAATTTAGAGTTTTTGAAATTTTAAGTCGAAAAATTGCTCCTGGTATCAGGAGAACATCTGATCCGAGGAGGTGTGCTGAAATTTTTGGCGGGAAAAATCAGGAGCATGTGTCTAAGCAGGCATGCATTCGCATAGCTATGTCTCTATGCATGCCTCATTCGCTCACGAAATTTGGAGTTTTTGGGATTTTCGGGAGTATGAAGCAGGATGGAGAAAGTGAAAATAACAAAACAATTGAATACAAGTATATTAGGGAATTTATTGCTACAGTATCTCTTACATATGTAATTGTTTCTAAAAAAATTAATATATAGTATCACAAGTGTTCGAATCTCTTCATTTGCTTCCTGGCATGCAAGTTAAATTCGTATTACAATAATGTACGAATATAATTAATTTTACAAAGACTGAGTTCAACGTGCACTCGTTCGTTGAAATCGGAACAGACTCCTTGTTTGGACTCTGATGGAAGTTTATTCAACTGTAACAGAAGTGTAAGGGTTATAGTTTCACTAACATACAGTCAATTACTTGAAAAATTAGACAATCTAATTCTGTTCACGTCACTGAGTACATAGTTTGGTTTGTTACAACTTCTTTGCATTCACAGTATTTCTATTGAGATGCTTGTCGAATTCGTATTTCGTCAACATAGCTCACAATACTCTTTGGCTCAAACATCTACACCCCAACACCACGCGAGCTACTGGGGCACTGACCCCACTGTAGACGCTTGCCCTGGTTCACTTTCACTACCGCTCTGTTTCTTAGGAAGTTTGTTACATGTATTCATATAATTTTTCTCTATTCGCAAAGACATCCCCACGAAGGGCCGTGAAAAATGTGTGCAGCCCCAGGCCCCTTACAAGTTAAGTTCGACCCTGATCTGACCTGAGTAGCCGCAATTATTTCTACACAATTCTACTTTTCTAATTCCTATTAATAAGCAATAACCGTATTTATTGTTATAGCATCGATACATTATTACTCATTATCAAAGCTTATATGTATACAACTTGTAAGTGTTTTTTAAAAATAAATACATGTATCCATCGTAATTAATCAAGTCTCTCATTTGTTTTTTGCCGTACAAGTAATTATAACATCAACAACATTCTTATTGCAGTTAAGTAATATGTAATATAAAAAAAAATATTTTTTTAATTTGTACTTTTTTTTAGGTTAGTATTTAGTGGTCGGACTGCGTACAGATACTATGCATCTCTGTAGAATACAGTAATATATCGTTAGATTACTATGTAACCATAAATAAATACATAAATAAATATCTGCTGGGAGTATTCATATTGAATCGCGTTGACGCAGCCCCCCATGTTGACTGTTTAACGCCACGTGGGCCACTGAAAATTCTACTGCTGGTAGAGGTAGTCAACTTGCGGTCGTTGCTGAGGGCTCTAAAATGGTATCGCCATCTCGCGATCAAAGTGATGAATCTTTTTCCCGGCACTCGTGGTAAGTACCGGTCTTATCGACAAACGGTAAGACGGACCGACCAGCGGTAAGACCGGTACTTACCACGAGTGCCGGGAAAAATAATAGAATAGACGTGACACTACGTGCACCATGTTGCACGCAACCCGTTTAACAGGAATGTAGCACGGGTTGCCTGCAACATGGTGCACGTAGTTATCACACCTATCCTAGATGGCGCTACCGTCTTTCATCCCGTAAACTAATTTCAGGCGGCAATCTGTTTGAATTCTCCGCATCGTAATGTCTATCAATTAATTATCCTCGTAAGATGTTTGAATGGAATTTCATTCCCCGATATTAACGATTCCACAGTTGATTAAGCGTATTATCCTAATATTGAGAATCTATAATAGGTAGCTTAAGTTTATTGAGAACTTTACTGAGTTTGAAATAAGATAAGCTATAAACCAGCTTATAAGCTATAAGCGATAAATTATACACAGGTATAATTTACATAGGTATTTACCTATTATATACCTATATCCCTAATCCTATACAAGGGTAAAATTACAAAGTAGATTCATTGTATATCGGTCTTCGATTTTTCACACCGAAATACTAATTGAGTATAAAATAATTACTTTTAATATGGTTTCTGTTAAATACAACAATCCAACAATGTAATATTACCACGTGAATAGTCAAATAATTTGTTACTGTACGGTATTTTTAATTACGATACATACTATTAAATAAGTAATCTATGTAATAATGGTAATGATGATCATCACCTACTCACCATCAGAAAAGAAAAGAAAAAAAGAATTAATTGTAATTTTTTTTATTACACAATAGAAACATGTGAGAGTATGATAATCAAATTATACCTTCACACGTAAAATTCCCTAGTAATTAGATAACTTGAAAACTTGATACCTATCCTAAAGATTTCTATTATCCACAATAAGAATAGTTTTTTTTTTGATTTACTATTTTTCAATCAGCTAATAAGACAAAAAAATACATTAACAGCAAATAAAAATGGTATTTAATATGAATTATTATTGTTTAAATAAATTCTGAATTAAGTTAATAATATTATGTGCGAATCAGAGACTTATATGTATATTACAATATATTAATACATACGTAAGATGGATTTATATTTTATTATAAATATTTATTCATTTGTACAATACTTAATAATATTTATGTATTTACTTGAGAAACATCTATAATATATACAAAAGAATTTATCTAGCTTTTAATTTAATTCAGAAATATTACCCAGCTGCTTCAAAACAAGATAATTAAAAGCAAAAAAAAACTTTTCAAAAGAATTCCCCAATAATCGATATACGCTGAAGAAACGGTTGCGATTGACAAGACAACAACTGATAATCAAGTTTCATCGAAGCATTTATCGGATACATATTCCCATTTCTAATATTTTCCAACATAACATGAGGTTCTAGTTTAGTTCTCTTTGAAAACTGAGTCTTATGTGAAGACTCAGAATTATTTCTATCCTCAGATATCGAGGGATACTCTCCGTTAACTCCAGCAGGTACTTCGAAAATTTCAATCGTATCGCTATCATCAGCTTTATATATTGTATTAGGAGGAGCAACTACTTCAATTTTTGGTAATTCAGACTGATTAATATTGTCGCTAAAATTTTTGGCCTTTGTTTCCTCATTATCAATCTCTTCAACAACAACTTCTTCATTTTTAATCAAAGATGGTTCTTCAAGATCAAGTTTAATCTGTGATAATTTGATAATCTCAACCGGACTATTATCAGAAGATATCAATCCTTTCCCAGCCTCTGTTCTCTCCTCGTTCTTAACGACCATAAATTTCTTCAGCAGTGATTTCTTTCCAGGAAAAATTCCTTCTATTTTTTTACAGCATTGCAGAGATCCAGGATCTATCGGATGAGCTTCGGTATTGAATATGTAGCCACCAGCGTCGATAACGCATTGACCCCATTGAGTTTTTACAATAGTTCCTCGCTGACCGTTGTTATGAATAAAATTATCGGGATCAAACAAAAGATATAAATATTTTGTAGTTTCAGCCAAAAAAAACGACTCCATTCTATCAGCCTTTCTGTGATCTCTAACGTCGTTTATAGTCGCGTATCCGCAACTAGTTTTAGCACTGTGCTGTAAACTTCTAAGAATATCAACACCAACTTCAATCAAATAAGGATCTTTAGTAGCTCTGTAAAGATACATAACAGATTCAATAAGCTCCGGCCTCAGAGGATACCCTTCTCTATTAGTCCCCGCATCAGCTTGTGGAATGTTATAAAATTCAGGAGTAAATCCAAACTGTTTCCAAACTTGATGATAATTATGTAATGACTTCATCCCGCTGCTAACATCACCAAAAAAGCTCAACACTCCAGGCCAGTAGGCATCAAGGGATTGAAAGACAGGCAAAGTAACTTGCCCCTTAGACATAGAAACCCACAAATGCCAGTCTTCTTTCTTTATATACTTTTCAATAGCGGCTTTATTGTCATTAAACATAGCGACTAGCAATGGACTTTGCAGCAGTAAAGCTCCCTTGGCCAAATACTCGAAATAAGAATCAATCCCAGCCCCTATTCCAGAATCTTGAGCGGTCCAATGCCCGGTTAATACATCAATATGATTGCCAAGTAGTCCTATCTTGGACCGGTGATGATGCAATGCTTTCATAGCGTTTAATGCAACTTCTTCATAAAGTGGATTCCCAGTGAGTCTAGACAAAGTCCCAAACTCTAAAATGAAAGTTCCAATCCCAGCAGTGCATGTTATGCTAGTTTCTCCATCTGGTACTCCGTACTTTAGATTCACAGTCCCATAAGGCATTCCGGTTGGAGTATCAAAAGCAGGGATTATCCTCTTGGCAAGATCTTCGGCAAGTCTAAGAAGCGGTCCACTGCAAGGCCAACCGGGTTCGAGGTCAATACCAGCCTTATGAGAGAGAAGATGAGCGCTAAGAAGACCGCCAACAACTCTGATGTTAGTTTCGAATACAGATACGTTTATATTTTCCTCGAAATCAATTCTTGAGTTAAGAATATCTGCCACTCTTCTAAATTCGGTGTAATTTCCTATTACTACTAAGGTATCTAAAGCGTCTATTAAAGTCAGTGAGTAACTTCCCCAAGTGTCAAAACCATCGCAGCTTAAAGATCTTAGCTCGTCGTAGGGATATGCGTATTTTAAATAACTTGAATACGCGTGATTAAACATTGAACGAACCTCTTCTCTAAGGGTTAAAAGTTCGTTTTTATCGTAATTTCTAACTCCTTCTGTGATTAGAATCACGGAAGTTATTAAGAAAGACAACTGGCTCGGTATTCGCATTTTATAACCTATAAATTACGGAGTGGTTTTTTTTTTGTAATAGTGTTAAGGTTGTATCGTGAATATTGAAAATTGATTAAGATTATAATTGATTTAAAGTATTTCATGGTATTTAGAATGTGTTAGATATTGGCATTAGAACAAATTCATTGTGATAAATACAGTTTTATTAACATCACTGACAGTTAGGTAGACGCGTATCTACGATTCTATGCAGACGACGAGACACTGATCGCCACGTGGCGTTGTAACAGTCTACAAGCATTGCCGTCTAAAGGCGCTACTGTTGATGAATAGAATGTCAATCTACCGATGATAAGTGATACGAAATTACTAAGAAATTTTTGAAACTTGAAGATAATATTCGAATATTTATGTCAGGGGATTTTCAAAATCAAACAGATTATTTCAAAGTCCGGAATTCGTATTATTATCAGTTTGATAAATAGCGTGATGTTCGAACTTGATATGCGCCTGATTGCAGGCAACTTGATATACATTGATGCATGCATGTAAGGACTAGTTTGGGAGCGTGCATTAGCGGCAAGAGATTTTTCAAATTTTTCAAATCACGTATGTTGAATAGTATAATTGTATTACTTACAGCGTTTTCAAAATTGATAAGAGTTGGGAACGATTGAATAAATAGCTACAACCAACCTTCAAAATAATTTATTAAAAATGTTGCGCACTTGATATTTTTGAATCAGTAATATGGCATAATTATATTAGTAACTATGCGTGTAGTGTGAGCATGTGTGTTGGCTTGTGGCTGTATATTATACGGTATATACCTATTATAAATATAAATATACGACTGGCGATAATTAATTAACATTAACGGCATCGTTATCATTATTGTTATTATTATATTATTATTATTATAATTATATTATTATTATTATTATTATTATTAATATTAATGTTATTACGATTATTAATATTATTATTATTATTAGTATTATTACATTATTTTTAATCATCGTCGTCGTATGTGTGTGTAGTAATAATAATAATTATTATTGTTATTATAGATCAATTAGTTGTGAATAATTAATATATACGGAATATTGTGTGCGCTTTTGTGTGTTAATTAGTAACGTGTGCAAGTGCCTGTAAGTATGTATACGTCTGTCTGTCTGTCCTATGTCTTATTGTCAGTATCTCCTGACCCCACATCCTGCACCGCAACCCAATTTAAGATTTATATATTTTTTTATATTTTATTTTTATTTAAGTTTCTTCTTCTTCTTTTTTTATTTTTCATCTTCGGGGATATGCTGCTCGAGCGATAATTTAATAATAAACTAATTAACCAATATCCTCTTATTTTATTTTTCATTTCGTAATGTTATATCATATACAATGATCGACGCGTGTATATTAGAGGACAATAAGCCTATTGCAGTAATTTTCTCAATCTCAATTTTTCTATACATTTGAAAATTAATTGTATTCAAAGAGCCGAAGAAATTTTTTTTATAGGTATATTGTATATAGTAATAAGTGTAGTCGCCTCTATAGAAATAGTTAAAATAATTAAATGCCCGAAAGCTTCATTAAATTTCTTTCTTTCTTGTTTTTTTTTTTTTTTTTTTTTTTTCAACGTATAAATATCAATTTTTAAAACTATCGCGTTTCATTCTCTTATAATATCCAAAAACTCTGACGCATTCGCTTGACATCTCTGTACATATAAAACGTAGTATATCTTTTCGTAACCCCATTTTATTCTTAAAAATTCAATCTCATTTTGAAACCTTAACGCATCCATAGATATGGTTTATATATTAAATATATATATATATATATATTTATTTTATAATACTCGCTATAATTTTCTACGTTATATAATATTATTGATTTATATAATTTTATTGTTTTTTTTGTTTGTTCTTTTTTATTTTTTTTTCTTGGTTTTCATTTTCATTTTTGTCTTCTATAACTTTTAAAATCCATACAATAAATTCATTTATATATTTACAATCGAGAGTTTGAACGCGTTCGTATACATATTCCGTGTATAATATGTATAGTTCGAAATTTCGTTAAGCACTCGCGATGTTACTTCCGTTATAATAATAATAATTAACGGTTTTTTGAGACAAGTGTTTATTCAAACTTTTTTTTATTTTTTAATTTTTTTTTTTTTTTATTTCTCTTATTTCTGTTTTAATCTTAAATAACTTTACTTGAAAAACTTATGCTGAGATTGGCAGTATCGGAAAGCATCGATAAAAGTATCTCAACTATTATTCGCACCAGAATATATATAGGTATACTTATATACTGTTGAATTGTTTCTTTAAAAAAACACAAGATTCACTATAATACATTAAATAAACATCGATTAATATCTGACCCAGTATAAGAGTCAGGCGATTTCTACATCTCTTGATAATTTTTTGTTTGTTTTTTTTTTTTCGTTTTCTTCTTTTATAAGTCAAATGAAAAATTTCACCAAGATGCAGAAATTGCAAATTTCTTGTTTATACATATAACGAATAATATTTGAACATTTTTCTATATATGGGATTAGGTGAGGTTCATCATCATCATCATAATAATAATCATCATTCATCACACAAGAAAATTTTCTTCATATACAGAATGATCGTCAGAACCTTAAAGACAAAGGGAATATGAAACAACAATGCGATGTGTGCTTTCGTATATTTTAATTTTTTCAATATAAAAAAATAACTATATATTGTCTCATATTCTCCTTTGACGGTCGATTTGACATAAACTACATAGGATATATTGATAACTTAATTTACAAGAACAGTAAAAATGAAAAAAATAAAAAAATTATATTCATATAATACCGCCACCCGGAAAACTGTCTTCACTTTACGATATTTTTTTATTT
This sequence comes from Macrophya annulata, assembly GCA_963924015.1. Lineage (NCBI taxonomy): Eukaryota > Metazoa > Arthropoda > Insecta > Hymenoptera > Tenthredinidae > Macrophya > Macrophya annulata. Next base: position 15,111,697 of record OZ001263.1, on the reverse strand, counting down.
TTTATATATTATATTGAAATTTATTTATTACTATATTTTCTAATAATATATATAATATTATATACTTCCAAGTATCCAATCAAACTACGTTTGTTAATGAAATTAGTTTTAATTAGTAGGTGTACAGTCGATAAATATAATAATTAATTATACTATATTTCGTATATTGATCAGATAGTCGTAAGATGAAAACAGTTGGCCGGAACTGAATATCTTAAAAAAATAAGCTGAGTGATATTTAATTAACTATTAGAATATAGGTAGGTATGTTAAAAACTGTCTTAATTCAATAACTATAATAGAAACACTTGGATATATTATAACGATTGTCTTCTTCTTTTTTTTTTTTTTTTTTTTTTCTTCTTCTTCTTTCAACATGGGATAACTACATAATTATATAGTTATAATAATATTTTGTAAATGATCATTATTGTATACGCACTGTCGATGGTAAAAGATGGCGGTGCTTGCGGCTAGCTGTTCCGAAATTCTCTCTTTTAATTTTAATTTTTTTTTCTTTTTTTTTTTTTTTTTAAACAATACTCATATAATATTTATATACCTATATGTATATTTCCCAAATTTCTAATCTTATGAACTAATAGTAAGCAGCTCGACAACTCTGCTTCCATGTGCAAAATGAAAGAGCCAAAATTTCTAGACATATACTATATCTATATAATAATAGGTATGTATACATATAATTATCTCACACTTTTGATAATTATTTATATTAATTCATTACAAATTTGATATACCTATATATCTATACATACTTATATACTTACCATTTTTATTTTTTTCTTTCTTTTTTTGGTTATATATGTATATAGGTACTTTTTTTTTTTATTCATTTGTCGATAAAAAAAAATTTATTAGAAATTTTTCAACGTCGAACTTTTCGATCAGGAGCGAAACAAGTATTTATTTTAAATCTAATATTTGTCTAACGGAATAAATAGCGATAGTTTTTTTTGTTTTTATGTTGAAGGAATTACGCGAATGCACGTGGAAGCAAGTGTACAACACGCGTATAAATAGGATATTAAATATTTACAAGTATACCTAATATGAACAAGGATATATGAATCGAGGTGGAGGTTTTAGTATAAATTTTAACGTATTTCATTTACAAGGGATATAGATTTTTGGAAAATCTTAAATCCTTGATTGATTTAGATCCAATTGTTACGTTATCAGTCAATGCTAATTCCTCACCTCGATGTAACAATGATCGAAGCTCAACTTCGAGGAAAACAGCATATCACATAATTTGAGGCTACTTTATACTACGATTCATCAATATTTTTTTACCTAAACACTGCATCGTGTCGTCCTAATAGTATTATCAACTTGGTCAGTACCTAATTAAATCTTCTCTCTATAATCTCTGGAATAATGATCATATATGTATACAATATCATAAACGGGAATTGTGGGACTCACATATGTATAATCGATAACCGTCTTCAATCATATATTTATATATTATATACCTATATATTTATATTTACCTAGATATATTATAATGTACAATTTAACGAGATTATAATGTCTGTTTTTTTTATTTATTTTATTTTATTTTATTTTTTTTATTAATTTCCTTAATTTCCTCATTTCGTTCATACGCTACGGTACTGAAGTCTAAAAAAAACTCCATACCGAACGATGCGATCGTTCACTCGTACAACAGAAACTCTTCTCACTCAACACACACGTATCTTTCATACTGGCATAAAAATTCCAAAAAAAATCAGATTCTGGGTAATAAAAAAATAAAGATAATTAGAGGAACTTGATAGAATTTCATTCTGAATGTGTCTCCGATCTTTCAAATGACACGTCTATCCATTTTAGAAATCATTCAATTGATTTTTAAGAAATTCTAATACGTCGGAATTAGAACAGATAAACAATTATGAACCAAGATCTGAATCATTAATTCCAAAAATCCGCTAAAAATGTTCTTCAAATCAAAGTAACACCATCTGTCTTCAAATTGTGAATTGTAATGGATGTAAGAAATGAGGATAGATTTTTATTAGGGAATAGAATTTTTCTTCGTCGTGTATACGTATACCAGAATTTCGATACACATATGTAAGAAATAAGCCAGAGATTTTGGTGTCGAGTGATCGTATATAATCCGTTATTATATTTATAAAATATCGTATTCGTTGAATATAATAGAATCAGTTCTGTACGCTTCGCTGAGTGGTTTACTGGCATAGTGACGTATTTATACCTTCAAGGATGCAGCGTGCATTGTGAGCAGTTTGGTCCCGAGGTTAATAATCTCATGCCTGTAAACCATGGCCGTTGACAGTCGTCACACAGTGGTGACACGGTCGACCTCAACGTATCGTACGGAACTGTCGCTTTGTCAGCATATCACTTCTTTACCGTCAATTATCGCAGTTTCAGATGAAATACTTTTCAAACGATGCTGCGAAATCGATCGATTACGTTTCTGTCTACATATCCGCCATGTAACGAACACCAAAACTCCAAATATCGATACCACCGCCAATAGACCAAGTCCTAAGTGAAGTGGAGGCAGTCGTAAAAGCATCGAACAGTGAGTCAAAGCCTCGTCATATCCCGAAGGACAATGTGAAATACCGTCACACCATAATGAAGCGTTTATACAAGCGTCAAGCTCAGGACATCTCTGTTCACAATCACGAGGCATTTGGAGACCAGCTGCTGGAGTAGTCACGCTGGGTCTAAGAAACGGGAAAATAAATTGGCAATTATTGAATTTACGCAACGTATATAAAATGGCAAAATATTTTTTGATATTTTACCTTCTGGTAAGTTCGAGCCATGTCACGGGATACGAATCTGCTTCCTTAGCGATAAATTCTACGGCGATAGTTCTCGCGGGATCTTGACCCGGTGCAAGGATCATCGCATTACTTCCAACTGCCCAACCGTCACTGAAAATTTCTACCACATGATGCCGCAGGTCAGTCGGTGGCTTCGGACAAACCGCAACATGGATTTCACCCCCGGTGTGGACCACTATACGGTTGTTAGTCGCACAACTTGTGCCGTTTGTGATAATCGTACCTCGCATTTTTACGTAAAGATACTGACCCGGTCCGGGATCAATCAGCCACGGATGACTCTCGCAGTTTTTCTGTAATTAAAAGAATTTCAAACGCGTAATTCGGCTCAGATTTTAACTCCCCTTATAATGTTTGAGAGTTTTTAATGTGGTTTGAATAGTACCTCTTCCTGATCTGCGAGGGGTGAACGAAATATTATTTCACCGCTGGGTCCTCTGAGACGTTGTTTTCTGAGGCAAGGAACAGTTTTTACAAAATCCCAGACTCCTTCAAAGTGGAGATTGTTGTAATCGTCAAGAGCGTCCATACTGTTTACCATAAAGTGAACTTCGACGATGTTCGATGTTGACTTAATGTTTATGGGAAGTGATCGATTTGAGCAAAGACAATCGCGCTGTACTGGAGGATTGTTCGGCCAATGTACTTCGAGGATCTGTGAATGGAATTGAAACGATTAAATTTTCACGTGGTATTTCATCAATTTGAAATCTTTTGGTTATAACTGAGGAGATCTTTCCTTAACAATTAATACGACACCGTGTGAGAACTGCTCATAATGGTAACCCAGTGACGGATATATGGAGAATGGAGAACCAAATGAAACGTGGCAGAGCCATTTGTCTTCCTATGTATACCATCCCCGGTATGCGGGGGCCACGCTACCCTAGCTAAACGTACGGATGAATTGGTGAAGGAGAATGATAATTAATCACAAACCAGACTAATCCTTCGACCCAAAGCTGCACCAACCGCTATTCAACAATGACAGTTGGCTAAACGATCTGATAGAGGAAAATTTACCGGTTGCTTTTCACTCTATGTCAACTACAAACATATCGATAAATGAGTATAGGTATATTTCTGTATCTGTCAAATGTCAGCGAAAATAATTCACGAATCATTCTTTCATGGATAATGAAAAAAATAATATAATAATAATAATGATAAAACGGTATATACCTTTAGCGAAAAGCTGTTCGATCCAACGCAGAGAAGGCGGTTAAAATCCGAGCTAGAAACACTGCGACATGAACGATTACCGTTCAACAATTTGTTGAATCTCAATTTTACCACCTCGTCATGTTCACCCTCGAATCGGTACACGCAACTGTAACAACAACGCATAAGATGTTTTCAGCGTTGCGTAAGTATACATCATGAATGAGATTACAAACGACTGGGATTCAAATGTAAAATGAGAGACAGGGAGATAGAAAGAGAGAGAAAGAGAGAGAGAGAGAGAGAGAGAGAGAGAGAGAGAGAGATCAGAGGGGTGGAAGAAACTTCAAGAAAGTTGAAATACTTTGGGATTGTTTCTGCAGTCGTGGGATTTGCCTAAATGTGTTTGTGGAATGAGATCTTGGGACTGAGGAATGTGACTTCAGCACCCACTGGATACCAGGCATGGTTTTTGAAGTATTTTCCTTTTATTTTTGTATATATTTTTTTTCTTCTTTTCTTTCTAAAAACAAGAATTCGTATAGAATAATTTAAACAAGACTGAAGTCGATACTGGGGATAGTTAAAGCAGCACTAGTACCATGATCGATTGAAGGGGCTTCGGTTAAATTCCCTACCTCTATGTGAAACGGGGAACAGAAGCCCCTCGAGGTTATCACTCACCCCGGTAACTTATAGTACATAAAGAAAGTGGCCAAGTCGATCGCAGGTTCGTACCTCAAGTTCTTTGATCCGCCCCTGCCGTAAAGGAAGATATCACGTGGCGCCTGAAATTTCCTATCCGCATAATGATCCCGGTTTCGGCTGTAAAATATTCGGGAACAAGGACCGTTACCGTATGTGTCCCCGTCCTGATGAAGGTCCACAAATTCGTACAGAGCACGAAAATTTACTGGCCTAAAAATAATTGTTCAATTAACTAACTATTTTGCAAAATAAAGAAAGATAAAAAAAAAAAAAAAAACAGTAAAAAGCAAATACAAAAATTAAAAAAATTTAATTAAATTCATGTAAATGAACTTGCCTAAGTGCCGTCGACTCCACCATTCGCATTTCTATTGTCAAAGTGCTTCCGGAAGAGATAAAGCTTTCGCCTAAGGAACAGGGCCGACTTGTATTCTGAAGTATGGCATGATCGCATGTTCGGGGTACTCTGTCTTTACAGTAGCGTGCTAGAAGGGAGGTATTTCCGGCTGGACGAGCAGCAACGGCTTGAACTGGATCACCGGTCCTCTCGACGTTGCGTTGCCGCTCTTTTTCGCTAAAGAAAATGACAAAAAAAAAGAGAGAGAAAATACTCTGCGTTAAAGACGGGTGTTCTTTTCTGTTTTTTTTTTTTTTTACCGCGGTCAATTTTAAAAGGGTGGCAAAGCGCTCTACAGACTATTTGTTTTTTTTTCATTCTTTTTTTTACAGGTATATATATATATATATATATATATGTATGTATGAATATAAAGAACGAGAAGCAGGCGTGCACTGTAAAGCGGTGTTTATTAATTATTAGCTGTGTTTGTGAAAAGAAGCGGCGGAGGTGGTTTTTTTTTTTTTTATTATTATAGAAGGAACTCAACTGGCTTCTGCTGCTTAAACTAGAAGGAGAAAAAACAAAAAACAAAAAAACAAAAGTAAAATTAGTCTCCAGAGGTAAATATAACCACAACTTTTCATTTAACTAAAACAATTCGTTAAACTCTTTACATTATCATATTTTTTACACCTTACTTTACACATTCACAACCGAAATTACACACAAACTAATAAATAAGTTACAACGACCCGCACGCTGCAACGTTCGCTAAAGAATGAGCCACTCGCTCCCCCCACTCATGAGCCTCTCGCTTCAATCGCTGATAGAGTAACGAGTGGGGGAAATAGACGGCTCATTCTTTAGCGAGCGTTGCACCGTGCAGGTTGTAGCGCACTAAATTTTCTGATCATTAACCAAACCTGGTAACGATTTCCGATATTTAATTTTAGTTATAAATAATCGCCAAGATATTCTGCTTGATTATTATGTATTCGTTAAAAATCTCTATTACCTAACCGAGTTGTTTATAAACTGTAAATAAACTCACCAAAAAATATCGTTGCACTCTGTCATGGGTCTCATTTGACCGTCCCATATCATCAACGTTGTTGCACATTCCTCCTCGGTAACAGCCGGATTAATCGTGCTTCCCACGTGGAATTTTAGCACCGATAACCAGACGCGAAATTGAGGCTGCGGAGGTCGTGGAGCCGGCTTTCTCCATACCGTACCAGGGCGTTGCTCAGGAAATTTTGGCAAGGGTCTAGGAGGGGTAGGGCTTGGTTGAATTGGCCCCATACCCTGGAGGTGGTAGAGACACGTGCTGTTCCTGGGAAGCGTGTGCCTTGGTGAAGCTAACATACCGCCACCATTACCTTGGAGCCAAAATTCGCACCGTTTGTTTCTCGAGTAGGTGGCGGAATTAATGTCGACAAATTTAACCTGGGGAAAGGTCGCGTTAATAATTCTTCAAAAAGAAAATATAGGAGGGAAAATTTTTGTCGTATTGGTTGATTAATATCGCTTTTAAACTTCATAGCATTTGTTTGTTTTTTGTTTGTATTATTTTCTCAATTTACTTATCAATAAAATTTATAATAAAATCAACAGATTGACGATATTATATTAAAAGGCTAAGAAGTAGTTGAAAATATATAACTGTGAGGATGAGAAAAGGTACATAAGTTCGATTGTTACGAGTATATTTGAAATTGGCTTGGGATTAGTTTGTACAAGTGATCTTTTTCCCCTGAGTAAAAAACTACCCTTCGAAAAAATCCTAAAAGAGCTTGAGGCTATGGGTTAGAAAGCGATTTTCTCTTCTACCAGAAAGTAGTACAATTGGGAATTTCTACTCTTGGTTCTTCCGGAAATAAAATAGTTCAAATGGCAGAGATCTCTGCGGGGGTCTAATCTCGAATCGATTTTCTCACCCGCGAGTAAAAAAAGAAAAGAAAAAGAAAAAAATAAAACAGTGAGATGAGGAAAATATCCATCCTGTAGAGAATATTTTCTTCCGGGAACTATAAAGCCCTGTAATTAGACGATCTTGCAATGATTAAATAAGAAAACTTTCTTAAAACAGAAAAGCAAAGAAAACAAAAAACAAAAAAAGTTTATGCTTTTTTCTTCGTGGTGTAATAAATTAAAAAAGCACAAAACTGATACCGGTTAGATTAAATAAAATTCATTAATTCCTTTCTGCCATAATTATAAATCTTGTGCCATAGTGGTACGAAATATTTCAAGTAATTAATATTCTCGTGCATAACTTTGAATCCCTTTTTTTTTTTTTTTTTTATTGTCTGTACATACTTGAACCTCGAGTTGAAAGCCGTGAAGTGAATGCGGCGGAGTAGGATGTAAAAAGGTTCCAAACGGTGACGTCGTGAATTCCACCAGGAGTTCTGGCCCACTGCTGATGGCTTCCGGGACCGGTTCACCACCGCCACAGAATTTCAGTATCACAGGATCCCTAGTTGTGTAGCCATCGTATACGGTCACGTAGTCCTGAGTAAAGAGAAAAATTGAAAGTCATCCCGTGTAGGGAAATAAATTGTTTCCTTTTGGGGGAAAAAGGTCCTTCACTTACATTCTTATATTCTCTAACTACGCTAAAAATGGAAAATCCAATCTCTTCATACTACCCGAAAAAGAAAAAAACCGTAGAAAAAAAAAGATGCTCTCGAATCTGAAGATCGAATCTTACGCCACAGAGAAGATTTTTGTTAAAAATATTTTGACTCTTTTGTTAAGTTTCGAAAAAAAAATTTTGTTTTTTTTTCTTTTTTAAATAGTGAAACCACTTGAATCTTCCGAGTTACGTTGATGGTGGAATATGTGCGTTCAATATCCATAGCCGTTACCCATATTTAGATGAATGTTGAGTTTTCTGATAAATTTGCATGACTTTATACAGTCGGCGACGCAGAGGGTTGAATTGAATTGATACAGTTTCGTGCCATCTGGCAAAGGGTCTATACCCGAATTTGCGTAACTGGTAGTAGTACATATCAAGGATGAAGGATTCATCTCTTGTTAGTTAATCGTATACCTACCTGGACCACGTCGCAATCTTGCCAAAGGCGTAATTCCCGCGGTGGAGGTTCGGCTTGGGTGGCTGGTCTCGCCCTGACAGCGACCAGCTGTCCTCGGGACTGCCGGACGGAAATCAAGGCATGTTTTCCCGGAGGTACTTCGTGTTGACGGACCTGTCACAGGAATAATTTCACCCTTGTAATAATAATAATAATAATAATAATAATAATAAGTAAGAGAATGAAAATGAGAATGAGAATGAGAAGAAGGCCTGAGGTATTCCGAGCACGAGATCCCAGTAGATCGATATTTTTAATACCGAGAGTAAAAACTTTATTCATCAAGTTTTAAAAACTTACGAAGAAGATGAATTTTCGCTATACGTTGAAACCCCCCTCCCCATATCGTAGTAATTGCAAAACGTGAAGAAAAAATAAATAGAGAAGGAAAAAAGAAAACACACCATTTTTAAAACGCGATTAAACGCACCCCGCGCTAATCCTCATCAAAATTCAAGCGAATAACTAACAACGTCTCGTTTAACTGGCACCTAGTTCTATTAAGGATGCGGTCAGGTCGTCCCTCAATTAACTAAGAACCGCAGTCCGTCCCTCGTAACCAAATCACCGAGTCTTGTACCCAACGTTAAGCTCTAAGTCTTAAACCCACATAGAAACAGAATCGACCCTCAAAGACCTCGATAAACCCTGAGCTACTCACCGCGTAGTAACACGTTAAATTTCTAGGATATAATCCAGGAAAGTTCGGAGATTGAAGTCTGCACTTTTTTCTATCACAGTCACTGAAGATTCGAGAACAGTATGTACCGGATATTAAATCCCCTAAATACTGTTCAACACTGCTAGACTTAGTGGGTTGAGTATGAGACGGATGGTCAGCTGTATGGCCGGACATAGTCTGCACCGATGTGTTATCAAATTCTGTTATCATCTGCTGGGCTATGGTAGGCATCGAAGTCGTTATCTGGGTCATTCCTGAGAGAGATTTAATCCCTTTTAATTAACACTGATTTATACAAATGTTGAGGAATTTGAGTAAAAGTTTTACTGGAATGTTAATATAGTTTAGCCAAAGCTTGCAGGAAGGGTAGCCCCCTAATCGAGGTTTAGTGTATGAGTTTAAATCAATTACACCAAGTACAAATTTTCAACCAAATTCTATTGATTTTAATAAAAATTTATTCAATTATCAGCTGGATGTTTGAACGATGTTAGGGTATATACTTAAATATATACTTTGTTCACGAATGGAATCATCAATCATATTCTTAGTTGATTGATGTGAGTTTGGAAAAAGAAATAAAAAATTTCATCAGTTTATAAACAGGTTAAATTTTTATTTTTTTATTTTTTTGGTTTTGGATTCATTTTGTTATGAAGGAATTTTCTAATCGACAATATTATTTACTTACCGACAAATGGATTTCCGTATCGGACTACAGCGTCTGATCTACGGATCATTTTGTACTCCATTCTAAAGTCAAAGTTGTAGCCTGTCTGGTCCTTGCTCAATCTTAGAAGACGGAGGGTAATGGAGACGCTCGATGTCTCACTGTAGTAAATGGCCGGTCCCCAGGATGTTCCACACCACAAACCTCCAACGTCCGGACGTTGGGCCTCCGCGATCTGGAGGGACCCATCAGGACATCCCTCAGCCGTGAAAGAAACGAAACGTCCCAAAGTAAAACTGTCGAATGTCAACTGAAAGCGGAAAGTAAAAGAGGTATTTTATTTTAAATCCCTCCTCGGCCATAACTAACTCACAAAAGAAAGTAAGAAATAAGAAGAAGAAGAAGAAGAAGAAAAGTCATTCATGCTTTAGTTGATCCCGAAGAGAAAAAAAATTAAAAAAAAAGAAAAGAATAAAGAAAAGTAGACGTAAAATTATTCGGTTTTTCTTGTGAATTAATCGAGTTGACTGGAACACTTTTACTTTGATGTCTGAGAGATTTATTTTTGTACTCTTTATACTTGAAAAAATAAATATAATAATTCTCCAGAGAAGGAGAGAGAGAGAGAGAGAGAAAAAAAAATAATGTAAGAGCTTTGACGGGGATTTTCTTGTTTTAAGTATACATAAAATGACGGATTAACTCTTCCAGCATTTTTTCGTCACTGGACTCTTTCACTAACAGCTGTGGGATCCTCTTGACTCTACATCATCACGTATATACGAAGTAATTTTCTTTTTACCTTGTCCAACAGTCCTGCCATGATCAAAATCCCTCATTTTTTTCTAAAAGAGATCAGAGAAATTTTTGAACAAAAATATAAATTGATAAATATGTTTAACCTTTTACTGATCATCAATCGTTCGTCCTTTTATACATATACCTTCGTATAAGCATATTGATAAAAATAATAAAATTACCTACTAATGAACAGACCTACTACATATGCAATTTAAAGTTGGAAGCTCCCACTTCCAGCTCTTTTAACTCTTCAACTGATTGTGAGAACCAAAAGTTCCCCTTTTGTGAGGAAGTTGTAGAATTCCACAAAAGGCTTCCTTAATTGTTCCGAGCGATCAGTCGGGCTAACCACGGCGCGTTGGCAACTCTGTAGCATTTAGCCTCCTACTGGTACTAATTAGTTTTCAAGTTAAAACTCCGCAGCCACATTATAGGTACGTATGTACATACCGAACTAGCTGGTTCATTTTCACGATAGATACCAGATATATAGATAAATGAATAGTTGGAGTTAGCGGATAGATGAATCGTGGATAAAATCAGACCGAGGAATAATGAATTCTAATTTTGGTTTATAAAACTATTGGACGGATTCCAGCTCCCGATATTTTTTTTTCCCTTGTACAGTGAGTTCGTAGCTCTGTAACACGACCTGGTTTTACGTCAATTCCAGACTTGGTATTTGCAGAGCAGCTTTATCTCGGTGCGAAAAACGGTGGAGTGGTTAAATTTCAGTTTCATACATCGCGCTCTGATACGATAAGATTATAATTTGACATACCCGGACTATTTCGTAATTCAAAACTATAAATTCTGGTAAAGTTTTGTCAAAGATGATCGTTGGCCTTAGATCAATGTTTGTAATTACGGTACCGCAATAAAATCCCCGTTATTTCGTATGGAGTAATCGCCATACCATATAGTAGAGCAGGGGCTTTTACTCGTTAACTATAGATCAGAGAAAAGCTTGGCTAATTGCCTTTTCGACAGGCCATAAAACACCGCGGTAAATACTACATGTATATATGTATATATATATAATATATACCTATATGGGATAAAGTATACTGTACCTACCTGAACGATGTCGCCAAAATCTTCGCCAGGGGCGTTAAACGTGAGTTTGCAGATGTAGGGCACCTTGTCTTCCTTTGGTCGGTGGAGTTCGAGTTCATAAGTTTTACCGACGTTACCGTAGTAAGTTTTGTTGCAAGCTAGAACAAAAACCCCGTCATAAGGTATATAAGATACGTGCTTCTAAAATCCTGAGATAGACCCTCACTGTAATCCGTTTTCCGTTATATTTTTGTCTTATTTTATTATTTATTTGTTTTTCATTTTTCTTATTCTTTAGGTTTTATACTAGGTAAGTATATTATGGAGAGCGTTTCCTTTTGTCTACATCCTTCCTCCGTTCTTGTCGTCGACAAAACTTTATACAAACTGCTGTAAAGTTGTTTAAACGAATCTCCGTTTGTTTTCCCTAAGATTTAGATAAAAACATTCCCGTATATATACGTTTGAAGAGAACAACGGAATTATATTATCTCACTAAAGATCACACAATGCGAAAATAATTTAAACAGTCCAAACTATACTCCAGAGGACATAATCTGGACTAGTACGTATACGTATTAATACGATGAAGGAAATGGCAACACTATATAAACGGAAATCGCAGATCATTATCACCCGAGACAATGTTACCATTTAAATTTTGACTCCGATGATGGGTCACTTAATGGTCAGTTATAGTGGAGATCATAACTCGTTTAATAATTTCCATAAAGAGAAAATTTGTGTGTTCATATTGAAATGATACAAAAATGTCAGAAAAGGTCAACCGGGTAGCAGAGTGGCCACTTCATATTCTATTTAACTGTATGATTGAAGGAAAGAAGAGGGTGATTCTCGTCGTTTTAATTCAATCATGGATTACGTAGTAATTCAAAAAAAAAAAAAAAAGAAGAAGAAGAAGAAAAAAGAAAAAGTAGGATGGAGTGGTGAGGGAATGGGGGATGGGGAAGAAAAGAAAATAAAAATAAAAAGAAATAAAATAAGAGAAGGAAGAGTCTCGCGATTGGTTTAAGCCCGTACAATATCGATTTAAGTAAGCAAAAAAGAGCTGAGAGTTACGTTGGAAACCTCGCAAATGAAACGTCTTTGGGCGAGTACCTATATAAGGTACAGAACCTTAAAGGTGAAGTATTTTATTTATTTCACGTGTGAGACTGAAAAAAAAATTAAATTAAAAAAAAAAAAAAAAAAAAAAAACAATACGATTTGAACAAAATATGAGAATTCTGGGTTTTATAGGGAATTCAATTCTGAATACTTTTATCCAATAGCACGTAAACACGGTCTTGAAATTTTTGCCTATAGTATTTATATATCATATGGATTTTGATTCCGCGAAAAATATGGAAGGAATAAAACCCTGTTTCGGAAACGTATCGAAAAGTTATACCGAGATATTTTTCAATAAAATACCAAACTGCTACAAGTTTAATACTTTCTCTCTTTCTCTCTCTCTCTCTCTCTTTTGAAAAAAAAATAAAAAATAAAAAAAGAAAGATTTTTCTCCGTAAAAATTACACAAACGGTTCAGGAGGCAATAACACTTGTTTGAAGAGACGTATTTCCGTCCCTATACCATCCCCCCTGGCCAAACCCTCTCGTCAAATTTTTATGAAATTCAATATCCGGATCTAGCAATCTATCGTTTTTTTATTTGTTTGAGAGAGAGAGAGAGAGAGAGAGAGGGGGGAGAGATCGAGGTATACGATATAGAATATGGAATTTAAAATTCATTATTCGAAAAGAGTATCATACCGTTTATACATTCGTCCGTCTGGACAAATTCCCAGACATATATATATTTAGCGTATCGTGTAGAGTATATATGTATAGGTATCCAGATAGATATATAGATTATAGAATATAAAACGTGGGAATTTTAAGTAAAGAATATATACCAGGGAATATATAAAATACGAAGTAACGCAACGCAGCGATGAGTGCTTTCTGGCGAAGCCTTTCATGTTCCGAGAACGTCGAGGGGTGTAGAAGGGCGGGAAATGTATATCCCTTCCTCGATGGGGCCTCCGCCCGTCTCGACATTTTCAACAACCCGATCACATTGCGTGTAATTTTATCGCTTTGAATAGATTTTCAAGTGGACGATATGCACCGAGCAATAATTTACCTCCATTTTTTATTGCCCCTTATACTCGTCGTACATATCATCGTCATTATAACTTTATATACATATGTATACATATTATAATATATAATAAAAATCAGTAAAACATATAAGAAACCACAATAATTATAACTTTGTCTTTTTGTTTTTTTTTTTTTTTTTTTTATTGTCTTTTATTAAATCAAATTTAAAATTTTGAAGGACGAAACCAGAAATATATATACATGTTTTGAAATAAATGAAAAATATTCGAAAGAAGAACGAGGAGAGAAGAAAAATTAAAATTAAAATACATATAGCTAGAAATTTTTCAGAGGGTTCTAGCTGTAGTGAAATTGTATAAAGACAGTTTCTTTTCTGACTTGAAAACCCATCCCGTTAAATAAAATGATCTTTTTTTTTTTTTTTTTTTTGTTTCAGTATACTAACACATCTGAATCTATTTGCAAAGTTGTTTGATACACTCTATAGAAATATGCGTTATCCAAGCTGACGTATCATGTAATAATGACGTCAGACCATCCCTTGTTAGTCACCTCGTTAAAATATTTCAGTTCATGCATATACCTGCATAGGGAAGTAAAGTTACAACGTATCATAAACCTGTATACTTTGACGAATTGGCATTTTCCCGTTTCAATTATAATACTGTCAAAGTCAGCTGTGTACAAATAGACGAGGTCAGTATCGTCGTAAAGCTCGTATGCATGGTATACGATTTGAAAATCTTTATTTTTCAATTTCTGAACGGAAAAAAATAATAATAATAATAATAATGAGAAAATAATTACCGTAAAACGTTGAAAATTGTGTCGGAAGTTACGTTTAAAAAATTTACTGAAAACTTAGCGACATGTTTAGCGTGTTTATACCGCAACTCCGTCGTCAGCCTGGATTAATATTTTATTCACGTTGAGCAATCACCCAAACAAGGAGTAATATACAGTAGAATTAGTTAACAAGGTGCTTTTCGACTGTTAGTTAAGGACTCCTTAAAGCAGAAAAGACGTTACCTTCCTGCATGCGTTAAAAAAAAATTTTTTAAAATAACAAAATATAACAAAAAAAAAACTGAATTTCAATAGTCAAACTGCGTATGGGCAATTAATTTTTGAAACCTTTCAATCAGTCCAGTTCTCACAATTAGACTCAACCACAACGAGCAAGCTGCAGCAGTATTGTACATACCCAGTTGGTTGATTTTATCGGTATACAACCCTGTTTGTATTTCAAATTTTTGTTTTCGTTTTTTTTGTTTTTCAGTGAATAAAAATGGCCCAGATATTCCTTAGGGATTTTAGTATTTCACATACCTATACCAACCTCTCAATATTTACTCGACCACGCTTTTAGCCCTCTGCACTAACAGCAGCAGCACTCGCAATTTTGAAAACACTTTTAGGTATATGTATACATATGTATATGTATGTATATGTATAAATGGTTTTTATACGGAGAGACACTTTGAGGACGAAAAAAAATTTATCTTTAAAAATAATTATGCCCATCTCGGATCAGAACCAGACCCTCCAAAAATGGATATATAAATTTACGGCGAATTAAAGAGAAGAAGAAATTGCTTGAAAAAAAAAAAAAAAAATATAAAAATAAAAAATATTTAAAGATCAAAATTCAAGGTCCAAAATATAGAAAAAAATTTATCCCTGTTACACAATTATTACCGAGATATTAAGGTAATATAAAATTTATCCTATAGAAGAAAATCGAACTTTAAGAAGAGCGATAAATCGAAGTATGAAAAAGAGTTGAACTAAATTCTTTCCATCGCATCGTTTTCTGCAGGTATATATCATTTCGTCTACGAGATGCTACGTCCGCGTTATACGTGACTGCTTGGGCGTCTCGCTTCTCTTCTCTTCTCTTCTCTTCTCTCCTCTTCTCTTCTCTTCTCTTCTCTTCTCTTCTCTTCTATTCTATTCTATTCTCTTCTCTATCTCTTCTCTAGCCTCAGAATCTGCCTTTGTCTTTACCTCGTACCGTTATACTTATATACCTACATGCTACATACCTACGTCTACATGCGCATGCAGCGAGTTTGACCCAAATGCGGGTCAGTTGGCGAACAGCCAGCTTGCTGTGTCTACCTGAAACGGCCCAACGTCAACGGCCTTATTTTGCCCCAATGTGTTATACCTAAACATGTATACCACACATATACATTTATCAATATTTCTATATATATATACCCTAATCGAAATTTTTTTAATTAAAAATAATAATAAAACAAGAACCCCCGGAATTTTCATATCAAATTTTACGTCTGATCAAATTTTTTTTCGTTCTTTCCTTCTATTTTTCATTTACAGTGGTTCGATTTTTTCTTAATTGCCATTAATTTTCATGAGTTTTTGACGAGTAATAAAACAAAAGAAATAAAAATACTGGATTAAGACGGTGCTACATCTGTTTTCGAAAACTGACACCTCAGTTTCACCCTCGAGTGCTTTGAACACGTTCAATATATAATTGGTGTAACGCTAAGGGGTGTAGGAGGGGGGAGGGGGTGCCGAAGGGCAACAACGTTTAACGGAATTACGCCTCACGTTTCAAGATTAAAATTCAGTTGGGATTTCGTGCTCCAATTCACGGCCATTATTTAACCGAGCAGCCGTTATCGAGCTGACCTACCGCTCCCGGCCCATATTCCCTGCAGCCACTCTCAACCCCCTTTGTCCACCGCCAACGCCATGCCTTCCAACTCTCCGGGATCCCTGACTGCGCCCACTATTGTCCCTTCACTACCGTTGTCATGATTATAATAACGATAATAATAATAATAATAATGATGATAATGATAATAATAATAATAATGATAATAATGATAACTATAACAATAGACCGAGTACAGGCATAGGTTCTACGTAATTCTACTATAAGGAGGATAGCAAACGTGATTTAGGAAATACAATAGAGGGAGCTGTTTCCGGAAAATAGGCACATACATTTATATATATATAAGCCCATATATGTAGAAGCTTTTCCGGTAAAACGTACTATTCTATTAATTAGATTTTGTATTTAAACTTACAATTTTCGATATTTTAATAAAAATATTAGATATATAAATCAGTAGTGGAGCTAGAAAATGTAACGTATTTTATATAATAGGATAGATTTGGATGTGATGATTAGGAAGATTAATTAAATGAATAAACCTATCATAAATCCCCATTTATTTATTTTTTTTATTTTTTTTTTTATTTATTATTATTATTTCAACGTTAATCAGATATAGTGGTAGAATTTGTATATTTACTTTCTGTTATATAATCCCTTGGTAGCTCTACGTGTAAGCTCTAGCATCTCTTAATTGCGGTGATATGCAAACGAGGCAATTAAAAGATTAGGACAATTTCATATTCATGGGAATTAGTTACGTGTATGTGACCATCATAACCGAAAGCAACGCTTTTTAACGTTGAATCGTGTGTTAGGTACACTTATATCTACCTATCTTATATATATACCTATACATATATACTTCCTCGCCTGCACACAGTAGCTAGAGTATAGCTACCCCCAAACCCCTTTTGTAAAAAAGAGAAGATTTCTTTGACGAGGTACTTAACGCCGGAAAAGACTACCCCTCCACCTTCGCCTCTTCATCCTCATCCTCTCATCTACTGTGGTCTGCCAAAAAAATAAAATAAAAAAAAAAAAAAAAAAAACAACCCCGTTGTCATATCTTTTATATAGAAAAACTTATGGGGAAAGAAAATAAATAATAATAATAATAATAATTTAAGAACACAGACTAATATACCTACTCTAAAAATACTCCATCCATTCTAATCGTTAAAGGAACGAGTATTTCTCGATTTCCAATCATTATGTGACTGTCTTTAGAAGATAAAAGCTTTGTAAGACTTTCTACAGGCATTATTTCGATTCGAAAAATAAGAGGGGCGGGGAGGGGGGAAAAAAATAAAAGGAAATTCACTGTCGCAGACAATAACCAGTGTACACAAATATCAATTTCTTTTATCAATGTGTATAGGCATACAATAATTTCCTTTCAGAAGGACATCGAGTATCAATTTCTTTGAGATCGTGCACCTATATACGATTATTTTTTTTATTTATTTCGTTTTTTTCTTATGCAGTGTCAATTAGTAATCCACAATTTTTATATTTTCGATTGTCAATTCATTCTTCGCTATTATTTTCATTGATATAGTAAATTTCTGTAATCATTAAGTTATTTGAGCACAAAATCGTACCTATGCATACTGATAAGGACATCACTTGCAAGCATAAGGATGATAACGTTCGTGAAAATTTTACACCAACGATTATAGTATGTATGCTTGGCGCACAATAGTTACGCAGAAATTTAGCATCGTTTTCCCCCGAGGTCGTTTTCGCTTGAATGTTTTCCAAGCTAGCTCTGAGGTTCGTTATTGTTTACAAGAATATGGCTGCGCCCCCCCCCCCCAGTTTCCTATTCCAGTCACGTCGTCTCCCGGATCTCAGGGGCTGTTCACCGTTTCAAAAATTTAAACTCCACGTTTCAAGAGTTTAGGTTGATAAATAGACACACACAGACACACACACATGTTCATCTTAGTCTTCCATTATCACCATCAACAGCCGCGTTGAAATAAGAAATTTATAAACAGAAACTAAAAAAACCGAAGGGAATAGAAAAAAGAAAAATTTTCCCGCGTTCAAACGCGATTTCGGGAAACTATTGCAAGTTGATTTTTCGATAAACGATTCGTGTCTGGATGATCGAGAATATGGCCAGCTCTTGTACCACGGCAAATATTACCTCGTGTAAAAAACGTTCAGTTTTATTCGAATTTACTATTATTGGCGATGAGTTTCACAGTCGATTCCTGCAATCTCTATTCTCTGATGCTACGTCGACAATTTCCGGGACACGCCAGCGCAAACTTAACAACGTAGTAGAATCGACCGGTTATATATACTTTGGTACACGGTACAAACCAGAGGACCAGGACATTGAACGGGCGTAAAGCCAGATTTTGGCCAGAGCCAAACGAACTTTAAGTTCGGAAGCGAAGCAATACCTTCGAATTAACGAGTTAATTAACCAGCTGTGCCCTGATATAACGGCGCCCCCCCATTATACTTCCAACCAACACGCTTAAGCTTAAGATACTAAATTTAAACGGTTTACCGTCTTGCTATTAAACAACTTGAAGTTTGCATTATCAAAACGGTGAGGACCGAGATATCGACTAAGTAGTTTTTAAATCCGGGTTAAATATTATTTTATAAAGTTATCAAAATTTTTTATGAAAAATATCCCAACGGTGTTATTAGAAAAAAAAAAAAAAAAAAAAAACTGAAACAGTGGTTATAATTTACACTTTTTCGATATTTTTCATTAAAACTGATATACTTATATATATATATATATATATATATATATATATATATATATATATATATATATATATATATATATATATATATATATATATATATATATATATATATATATATATATATATATATATATATATATATATATATATATATATATATATATGGGATTCGTTCGTGATATAATTCTGCCTTGAATTTTATACTGCAAATAAATGAAAAGAAAAGAAAAAAGAAAATGTAAAGTACTGGCGTACTTCATGATGGGCAATTTATTGTTGTTCAATGCAGTGTCGACTGTATACGTACAGACGACAAATAGAAAAGTCGACAAGGTATACTGGCATCGAAAAGAATTGCGACGAGGGGAAACAACACCACATCAATTACAGCGTCGTTCAGTTCAGATCGGACACAATGGAGGTGTAGTATTTTTTTTTCAAAAATCACGTATGGATTGAGTCTATGTCATCTGTAATTACGGAATGTTTCATCCGTACTGCACGTAGTATAGTGTACGTCTGTACCGCAACGCGAATGAAATGAGAAGAAAGAAAAAAAGAAAAAAAAAAAAAGAATTCATATAGCCGACGGTTTTTCGATAGGTGGGAAACATCAATCTAGTCAAAACTCAAAGCGTGGTATATAGGTAGGTATGTACCTACTACCTATAACAAACTTTTTGCATGTATTAAAAGAACCGGTAAAAAAAGTTCGATGCATTAATCTCAATCAATTTTCGATTTAACTTCGTGGTAATGAAATACAAAATCTAATAAATTAGTTATCGAAAAAGCAACAAGATAAAACCAAAAATTATAATAAAAAAAAAAAAAAAAAAAAAAACGGGTCTCATTAATTATCTAAACAATTCAGAAAATTTTGTAACGAAAAAGAAAAACAGAAAATATTGTATATAGAAAAATAGAAAAAAAATGATATAGAATAACTTTCATGTTGAACAAATTTTTGGAAAATTTTTGACAAACGTTAACGTTCATTCTGAAACCTGTGTACTGTTATACTGTACCTACTGTATGTATGTATGTATGTACACATGCATTATACATGGCGTATAAGGCATAAATCAGCTCAAGCCCAACGCAGTAGAACAAGCCCTCACGGTCGAACGCGCCAGTAGTCTCACTCGGCGTTAGCTCGGCCGTCGAATAGCCGCTAACAATAAGTCAAGCGCGAAGTAGACAATTCGTTGGCTGACACAGCACGGAGCTAAACTACTAGCTAGTCCGGACACGGGCGGTTCCGCGAGGTCTACCGCTACGGTTGGTTATAGACGAGGTAATTTATCGGTGGATATTTATATAATTTATAGTATATAATATGTATAAATATACAATTTACATATTTTGAAAATTCTTATTTAAATAATAATAAAAAAATATAATTTAAAAAAAAAAAAAAAAAAAAAAAAAAAGAAGGAATTTGAAATTTTACTTTAAACTCGTACGTCGAACTATTATTCTTATTATTCTTAATTAGACGGGTGTTGGTACAGATTCAAGTAAGGCATGTTATGTCAGGGTTGGTACTGTTATACTTACGTGAACACTGTCGAGCCTCGTCCGAACTATCACCGCAATCATCCAGACCGTTACACACCCTGTTAAGAGGCACGCACCTCCCGTTACCACAATGAAACTCACTCTGTTGACAGCAGGAAATAACCCTGACGAAAATATAGATGCAGAGAATCCTGGACCACATTTCTGTAATCAAAGAAACAAATAGATTTCATTAAATAAAAAAAAAAAAAACAAATTTGAGTTTGTAAGGCTTTTTTTTTTTGTTGTTGTTGTTTTTTTTTTTTTTTTTTGACAATTTTGATTTCTAAAAAATGAATTATATAGAAAATAGTTGCGATCATTGAAGAAGTAAAATTTGATTCTTAGATAGATGAAGACAGGAATAGTTTAAAAATAAAAATTTTTACGGTTACTAAATGTTGAGATTTTGAAAATTAAAAAAAAAAAAAAAAAAAGGAATAAAGAAAGCTGTATTTTATTTGAACGAATTTTGATAGACATGTAAATTTAATGGTTCTGTCTGCTCGACTACAGGCATCATCGACCCCAAAAGTTACTGTTTACAGGAATAGTAGGTAGACATCGCGCGGGCGCGAGCGTGTTTTGTTTTTGAAAGCAGACAACGTTGGACTCGATAGTTTCGAAGCGTCGTAAAATTGATCACCGTATACCACCGACGCGACGCGACGAGACAAGACGAGACGAGACGCGATACGACGCAACGATGGTTGGTTGGAAAACATCTTTACGAGAGGTTCTTGTTGACGTCAACGTCTCTATGTAGTCAGCAGTTCACCAGTTTGCCCTTAACCTCAGTCACCGTTCACCTCAATCAAGTGAAAGAATACTAAAAAACGTTAGTATAAGTCAAAGAAGAAGAAAGAAAAAAAAGTTCACGACCTCGAAATCCCTGATATAAAAATAATCTCACAATCGTACTATAGGTATATGATATACATATATACATATAGCGTATATATATATATATATATACCTACATATCGATAAATTTGACCAAAATTTAATTTCATTTAAATTGATTAAAAATAAATTGTTAATTTTAAGTTAAAAGCAGTAATGAAAGTTGAACAAATTGGAGTAATTAAAACTCGTTAAACTGTTCGCGTTTTCTATTT
This sequence comes from Macrophya annulata, assembly GCA_963924015.1. Classification (NCBI taxonomy): domain Eukaryota; kingdom Metazoa; phylum Arthropoda; class Insecta; order Hymenoptera; family Tenthredinidae; genus Macrophya; species Macrophya annulata. The sequence continues at coordinate 15,090,130 of OZ001263.1, read as the reverse complement.
AACAAACGAAACATTGCCTACCCCACAAACGCGGTTAGTTCGCTTTGAATAAGGGGCAAAAAGTGGCCTGCAGCTAGCTACACACATATAGGGGAACTTTGTCAGGATATAGAACCATGAGTTAAACTTTACACCCCGTCGGACTTAACACGACCAAATGGTAAATGCGAAACACGTTAATGTCCCAAAAACTTTCATTCCATTTGCAAAACGTTGGTAAAACCCTTTGTTAACGAATTACGATTAGAATGTCAAAGATCTAAGAACGCAGAGAGTAACATAGGACAGACTACGAATCTGCAGGATGAAAGAGACTCAAAAAAAAAAAAAAAAAAAAAGAAACAGAAGAAAAATGGTACAAAAAAAAAAAAAAGAAAAAGAAAAAACTATGTGCTTCGTTTCGTTCGACGCCTGATCCACCCTGAACAACTCACCACTCTATCCTCACACATCACCACTCTGAACAAACTTCCAACTCATCCAGCCTACCCGAAGAAGCCAGCCAACGCCTTTCTGGCGTCGCTTAAATTTACATATCTATTTTTCCCCCAGGATTTGCTATCCTTAGACGCTTTAAGATTACACAGTATATACATATATAGATATATGAATGTATATACTTACTAAACAAATATACATTGGAGAGAGAGTTACTCGACTCAATGGAAACTGAAAACGCCCTCGACTTGTGGCTGCAACTAATCCTCCCTACAGAACTTTTTCCATTTCAAAAAGTTGTAATTCATCGTTGAAATGTGGTAACTTTACTCATCTTTAGTTTTCTGTAATAATATTTAACGAACAAAATGACTTTCGTTTATAATTTTACCTTTTTTTTTTTCTTTTTTCTTTTTTTTTTTATTATTTTTGTATTTTGTTTTTTTTTTTTTTCTTCTTTTTGTATTTCGAGCTTCTTCAAAACTTCTCTGCAGAGCTTTCTCGCTCTCGGGTGTATAAGTAGAGAGTATCAAGTTGATGAAAATTAAAAGCGAAACGGATTGGATTAGAAAATCCCCATCCCAGAATCCCAGTGCCGTAGAAACGACCCAAAGCTAAGTCGACTGGTCCCTTAACCGTAAACCCTCCTCGTCAGAAATGAGATGGCAAATATTTCGAAATGAAATTACCTCCGGGCAATGATACGGAGCGTGAAACAACTCTACCTGCGCTTTGCATAGACCGTACCTAGAATATATATATATATATATATAGGTAGATATACAAAATTAAAGTCAAGATGTAAACGTATGTATGTACATACATACATACATACGTCTTTGCTCGAATATTACATTGTGTATGCAGCAACCCAATTTCTTTGAGAATAATTTCTTCATCCCATTTTAAAACCCGTCATTGTTTTATCTGTAATTTCATTTCTACGTGTATAAATACGAATTTAAAAACCGGTAGGTAAGCAGCAGGCTTATTCTTCTACGAAACAATTATATATCTTTTCATCAAGCCATGTTGATTTGAAACCCGGAACAACGTACTCTTCATTTTCTTTTTTTTTTCTTATTTAAATCATATCACGGATGAATGATCGCGTTGTTCTTCTTATACCTTTCTAACTTTTAATAATGAAAATATTTCATATAATTATAACAAACCTCTGATAAATTCTCCATAAGCAAGTAATTAATTTCAGAAATTATCTATAGTTTGTCGTTGTTTCCTTATTGGTAAAGCGATAGACAGACCGGGCATGATTACGACTATAAATTTACGATTGAGTAACGTATGTGCAATACGTCGTTGGTCGGAGCAAGCAAATAGTAACAGACTATATTCCTACTAGCTATATTATTCCCATTCCTATTCGTATATCCCGAGGGTGAAATTGCTCCATCACTAAGTTTGCTGCTGCTACTACTTCTGGTGGTGCAGTCTTCGTAGTAATATTATCGCTTGACTGGTTACTCGCATGATTTGGTACATGTATTCATCGTTGGATAGTTAAATGAAAAAAAAAAGAAAGAAATAAAGAAAAAAATAAAATAGAAGAAAGAAAAAATCCTTCAGCTTCTTTCGAGTTCAGACTCCATTAGTGCAGAGCTGTAGAGCATAGTGCCGCGTTCTTTGTGCTCAAAAACGCAGTAAACTTAACATTGCAAGGCTCAATGCCCACTAAAAACTTCTACCCAGTACTTATACATTCTGAACGGGTTATACCTTAAAAATGTAAATGGAAAAAATTTAAGCCGAATAGATGAGAAAGTCTGGATTTTAAATTGAAGCTTTCTCCTCTTTTTTTTTCTCTATTTTCTTTTCTTTGTAAAATAGAAAGAAATCAAAAATCGGGACTTACGTGGAAGCGTTTCATAGCAGTTTTGGCTTACACGTAAACCCCAAAGTTTCCAGAAGGTAGCAATCTTGTTTTAGAACGATCGACCTGGTCCAGGGTGAAATTTTATAGCTACGGGGGTCGCGGTGCTTGATGCCCTTAGCCTTCTGAGGTAAGAATAGTAGCGGTTTGGTGTTGGGATCGAGGTTATAGTATCAAATGGAAGGTAAAGCAGTTTGTTTTCTTATACACGCACTGCGCACATGACTTAGCGGGTTTCGTTTCCCGTCATCTCTTACCAAGCATTATGTATGGCTTGTGCTTTTGGGCTTGGCGATAGCTCATACTTAGTTACACACACCCTCCTTCGCATATATCTAACCCCTAATGTAACATACCTTACATTATTATATGCATAAAGATACATCAGATATTCCATATATACGAGCTGACATATCGTGTATTGATATACATCTCCGTTACCATTCGAATGAAAGAAATATGGGCAACAACCATGGTATACGTGTATAACTCCTGAATACCTAACTCACAATTTTTCGTTGGCATAAAAAAAAACAAAAAAAGCACCGACATTATCTCTACCGGAATCATAATTCTTTGGAAATATATGTATATATTTATAATATATATATGTATGAGTATTTCACAGAGTATACCGATCCTGGTATTGACTTTTTTACTTAAATTATAGTAGGTATAGGTATATGTAGTTTCACATATGTTGTATAACTGTAATGTAAGATTTCGAATAGTGGACAAAGTCAGTTCTGTACATATAATACCTTAATGTGTAACGGACCACCGCACAAACTCTTATTGATATACGAAACCACAACCTTTACGAAACGAGCCCTTATTCCTCGCCAAATAACTCGAGCGTTCTTTTCGTCGTCTCCCTTCTGACAAATATCGAATTTACTTTGCCAGTGCGCAGACGAGGCTATTTTCTAACTCATGTATCATCGAATACTACCAGCACGAGTCTTTGAGGTAAGAAAAAAAAAAAAAAAAACAAAAAAAGAAAAAAGCTCGTCTCAGAATTGAACTTGGATTTTTTAGCTCAATATTTTCACATTTTTATAACCCTTTCATGACTGTAGACTATTTTCAGTGCTTCATTATTTTCTATTTTTTATTTTTTTGTTTTTCAGGATAATTGAGTTTCATTTCGTGTATGAAAGGGTTGAAACAAAGAACGAAATAATAAAAAAAAAAAAAAGAAATATTACTCTTATAGGTAAATTGGTTGTAAGTATAAGCTTAGCTTGAATTTGATGATTTATGTTTTCCTGCAACGATCGCGGTAATTCAATTACCGTTTTAAGCGTATATGATAAAAAGCTTAAAGAATAGCCTGCAGACGTAAAGGCTAAGGCAAAGCATTACGCATTGCTGTAGATATAAGGGTCGGCAGACTGGCGTACTACAGGGTGAACTTTAAGCAGCTTTACTACCTCTGAAACGTCGTTGAATGTTTTGCGAACTTGCAAAGGGTATATAGGTAGGTGCCTCGTTCAAAACTTTCATAATCGCAAGATCCATTATATTTTCATCACGACCGTGTCGTCCTTTGCCGACCGTTCAGTCCCTCGAGGCTTTCCCGCGCGTCGTTTGACGATGAATACTTTTTCTTCTTCTCTTTCATTTTTTACTTTTTCTTATTCTCCTTTTCTTTTTTTTTTCTCTCTCTTTTTGATTTCATATACTTCATTGTTATTCGAACAAGTTATCTCTCCGCGCTAGCCACCATATTTCAACCCCCACGTAGAAAATACCTTCTACTTCCTGAAAATTCTTTCAAGATCAAATCTTCAGGGTAAATGTCCTTTTTCTTGTTTTTTTTTTTTTTGTTTTTGTTTTCTTTTTTTTTATTTTATAAGGTACTATTGCTTTATTTATTTCAAGGCCTTCTGCACGGCCAAGTACACTTTAAATTTAGCGATTCACCCTCTGTGTTTTTAATCTCACCCCTAAAAATCGGGATTTATCATCAACAGCGAGGCTGTAGGTACAGCTGTTAGTGTATATAAATGACACAAAAAAACAGATAAAAGAAAAACATTTTCTTTTTATGTATAACTCGCGTATTATTCAAAATTGTCATCTAAGGATTGACAATTTTTTATGTTTTTTTATATTGTATATATAACTCGAGAATTGGCAAATTTCATTACACATTATACAAAAATGGTAGTAAAAATTTTAGAAAAAAATTTCATCATTTTATCACGGTTAAAATTACCACCCGCCAAATGAAATGACGGGTTTTACTCGAATGGCATACATATTACTGTTGCAGGGTAGGTTATACAGCTACATAAACTTTTTCCCTTATATAGTATATATACTGAATTATGTATTACGAACAAAATTTCAATTTGAATATACTCCTGCGTATATATGTATGCATGTATGTATATATTTACCTATCCATAGAGTAACAGTTCGTCGACTAGTATAGTTGGATGTATGTATGTATGTACATATACGTAACGTTGTACATATATATGCATTACGTTTAGAAATTCGAATTGGATCAAGTAATTTGAATATATTTTTCAAATTCAAGCTCCAGGATTTTCGCCACGTTTTTATCCCTCTTTCATACCAAGCAACTGAACATGTATATATATATATATATATATATATATATATATATATATATATATATATATATATATATATATATATATATATATATATATATATATATATAGTACACGTACCTATTTACTTACTTTACTGAATCGCGATAATTATTTTTAATTTTTTTATTTTATTTTATTTTTTTCGTGATTTCACTCCCTTTACACACTTTTTTTCAAGGCCCTTTCACAGCACCCAGAACCATTCAAAATTGGCTCTACAAAAACAAAGACTTGCTCTACTTGAAAATGAACACGAGTACCTACCTACCCACTCCTCATTTTCTAATTCCTCTTATTCTACACCAGTCAGCTTCATTTACTATATGGCATGCACACTGCCCAGTAATCGTGATAATTTAGAATGAAGAATGAATTTACGAATTCATTATTATGATGAAAAATAACTGGATTTTTTTTTTTTCGTGCGGATTGCGTTTATACTTATTCCGAAAATTTTCGATAAGAATATTATTATTATTATTTTTTTTTTTTTCTTTTTTTATATTTTCTACAACGAGGATTGATTATAATGAATATCTTGAAATTTCGTTGCGGGTTTAGAGTGTATAATCATTTTTAACGAACGCATTAATCCTGAGGCAAGTAAAATTAGAGGATCAGTTGAGAGCCTGAAGCGCTTAGCAGCGTTAGAGCCCGCGTAGGACCGATTTTGGACTTGATACCGACCGTATCTCTTATTCGGATCTGAATATCTGTGAAATCTCCCTCCCGTTGGTGAAATGCGGTTAAAGGGGATATGGCCTCACCCGCAAGGATAAAGTTAAATAAAGCCGAATTCCGCGGTAACTCGAGATAAATTACTGCAACAAAGTTTAAACAACAAAACCAACCCCATGGTTTCTAGGTATATGTGAATAATAAATTCACGTAAATGTTTACGTATACCTATACATACAGAAACACATAATATAGTATAAAGAAATTTAGAAAATATTTAAATCAATTTTATATGTCAATGAATAAAATTATTTTTATTTATAATTTTTTAATTTTCGATAAAAAGAGATAGGAAGTAAAAAAATGTATAAAATAAATAAGCGCTTTTTAAACTAAAATGACAAAAGCCACATAGAGGGTTGTTAAAACTGCATGCTGCAGCCTACTAGTCAGGGTATATATATAAAGCAGTGCTTAAACTGCGGTTATTAATAAGCACCATAAATATCAAAGTTCCCAGGGTATTTAACCCTGCACGTAAAGTCGTTTGTTTAGTGTGCTTCGCGTAGTTAATTCGACCGAAATGTTCACCTGGGAGGGAGCACACCAAGCTTGCGCGTTACTTGCAAACTTGGGTAAATGTACATACCTGAATTATACTCAAAACAAGCTTTCAGTGGGCGCAAAATACGCCCGTGTAAAGTGCCACGAGGTTGGCGAGAGAGAGAGAGAGAGAGAGAGGTCGTATATTCTACTCAAAGAGGATTTAAAATGTACTATACATATAGGTATATATGAAGGATTAGTTTTCGCCTAAAATTTAGTCGGTTGTTAATTTATTTCGAAATTTCGAAATTTTTTTTTCTCTTTATTTTGTAAAGTTAAGAAAAAAAGATTTTATTTTTTAATTAACTATGATTGGGATACTTTTTTTTTTCTACAGTTCTATTTTTTTTCTTTCCTTATGTATTGAGATAAATTTTTATTTTTGATTTTTTTTTTTTGGCATTTCAATATTCGTCGCATGTTTTACCACCCACGCATGATTTAATACATATATATTTAAAGTTTAGATAAAATTTGATCAAAGAGAAATTCTCATGAAGGTAGGTAAATTCTGATCAAAATCCCTAACGCCGAGTTAGTGGTTTTCGCTTGTCTAAATCTGACGAAGTAATTCCAGCGTAAGATTCCCGCTAAACTATTAGAGGGTTTGGGTTCGTTTCAAGTTTCACCGCACCACCAGACGTCCTCCAATCAGAATTTACTAAATTAAGATAAGAGGCAATGAATCAGACGTTTTAATACCCGAAATTCACCAGCTAGATATATTTACTCGCTTTCTCGTTGCCTCGGGCCGAGTTCCAAGTTTCGAATTTAAAAACTTCCAAACAGTCAAACTTATACGAATTCATTACAGACGATTGTGAATTTTTAAAAACATCAAAATTCGAAAATATCCCAAGGCAGACGGCTATCAAAACTCTTTTGAAATTCGGAGCTTTAACCCCAGCCCCCTTTTTTTGACGTAGTTAATTATTCTTTTTCTTTTTTTTTTTTTTTTATTTCCAAATATTAAAATATATCTAACATATTATACAGAAAGTTGATTAAATAAAATCATGACGTTAATTCGTGCTTAGGAAATGTATAAATCGATTGATATCCGTTTAATACTAGCCCGGGGCACCCTCGTCGCCATTTTCCTACTATAAATTCACCGGGGTGCGATATTACGATGGTTAAATTATTACCCAGGGTAATAAGCAGTGTCGGATCCACTCAATCTTCACTTCCTTTTTCTACTATTATATATACCTAGGTATAAAATATACTGATACCACGATGGTGTCCATAATTCTAATTTACATGATTCATACAAATGGTGACAATAATGATAATAATAACAATATTAATAATATTAATAATAATAATAACTTTGAACTTTGAAAATGGAAATAAAAAAAACTTACGAGGGTGTAGATATTTATCCAGTGGAAGAATAAGAGGATCTCTCTGAAGGAGGATGAGTAGAGGGAATATTTTTTGGTTAGAAGCGAGAATATATGGATATTTTATGTAAAATCATTCGAAACCGAAGAAAATCCTCAAGGATAATAATAATAATATAATATTGAAGGATGATTTTAATATATAAATATATATATATATATTTTTTTTTTGGTTTTATTGATAACATGGTGTTTAATATTTATAGATATATATGTATCACTTATTTTCTTATCCACAGCTGTATGTACTTGTACAATGTACATACATACATATTCATTATTCATTGATTGAATAATTAATTGATTGATTTATTTATTCAGTGACGAATTGTATTTTCAGTCAACAAAAATGTTTCCCTTTATTTCTATTAGTTTATCATTTATTATTTTTTTATTTTTTTTTATTTTTTGGCAATGCCGATAGCAGACTGAGATCTGTGAAGGATGGAATTTCCAGGTTTCAAAAGCAGGAGGGTTTAGTATATTAATATAGAATTTTATTGGTCCATAAAAAAAAAAAAGGGAAAGAAAATATAGAATAAAAAAGAAAAGGAAAAAATGGAAATAATAATCTATACTTTTTTTTTTTTTTTGTACTTCGCTTTATACCGAGAAAACTGGGGATTTAATCTCCCCTGGGCGCTCGTAATATTCCTTGAATCTACGAACCTTACGGTTTTTATATGGCGGATGGGTATACGCACTGACTTTTCATGCATTTATAAAAGAAGACCTTATATTCTCCATCCTGCACGATCTCCAATTTTTCTTTTCTTCTCTCTTTTTTTTTTCTTTTTTTTTTTCTTATCCTTTTCTTAAATGTAAGAATAACCTGTCACGCGATATTTAACGCCTGAATCTTGTCAAATATTTATTCAAAAAGTATGTAACGTATGTACATACGTATTAAAGTTTTAGAAAAAATTTATACCGAAAAAAGAAGATTTACATCATATATTGCATAAAAAATATTATCAACGATTACCATTGGCCATGTAATTTGACTGCTGAATCACGTTTTGGACATCCATTCTCATTCTCATTTTTTATTTTTTTTCTTTAAATATCTGCAAGCTTTTATTTTTATGTATAAAAAGAGACATAAAAAAAAATCACCATGGATTTGAACGAACTGTTTATTTCTCCGTATTTTACCTACAACAACTGCGCCTTTACTGATTGTGATGAAAAATGTAAAAGTAAAAGAAAAAAAAAAAAATCTCTGAGTAATCTATCGGCTATGTGATGTTATTTTGTCTTTCCAATCACGACTTGAATGCCCAAGTAGCAGACAGCGGAGCTTTCGATCAAACCAGATGTTTCGCTAAGGCAGAAGATTCTAGTTTACTTGAGTCGAACGTTTCGCTGGATCGACAAACTGTTCCCTCTTTGTCACGTTCAATGAAATTGCCACGCCGATTCCAAACATCGAAAATTTTTCTTGCTGAGGGATAGCGATCGTTTTACTAAGAATGATTTTTTTTTTTTTTTTTTTCGTTTTTGTTTTTTTTTTTTATTCAACGATTTTGGCAACACCGAATTTCAATTACACCAAAATTTTCGGTCCTTGGAGTTTGATGATTTAATGCCAAGATTGACAAAGGGGTGAAAATTACTGTTCGACACTCGTCAACAACCCTAGCTAACCCTATTTGATATAATGTTAATTAGAAAATACATGGGAATCTATAAGCTCTAGGTATATTATAGCCATGTTCTGGTAGGATTACGCGTGTCAGTTAGTTGGCTGTGGATATATATATATATATATGTTGTACGAACCTATCTACTGCGAAGCTGCAGAGAACGGTGACAAGCTAACTGACGATTAGTCGGAATTCATTGCAGACTTTGCCCAATTTCCGTTTAATAGGTAGACGAGGTCTGAATACATTACTCGTCAACGGGACATTCATTGTCATCTGTCTCTCGAGCGAAAGCTGCTATATATAAGAGAGGTAGGGGTAACGGGTGGGGATGGGGATGGGGGTTGGAGTGAAAGAAAATCAATAACCCCTTATATTATTACCAAACGCGAGATATTCAAGCAAAACAGACGACAGAAGAATATAAGAAAAAAATGAGAAAAAGAGTAAAAGAGGAAGAAAACTAAAAAAAAAATAACAAAAAATAAAAAAAAGGGAGGTTTTTCCCCTTTAGAATGACTAGATGGTTTCTACTCGTTCTTGAACTTGGTCTGCACGGATTTGCCACTTTAACGGGTCTAAGGAGGCCTTCGAGGCCCGCTCCTCGGAGAGTGTATAGCCTCACTGAGCGGTCTGCTTCAATAACTAATAAGCTCACAAAGCGAAAGGGTGTGCGTCAAGAAGTGTTTTTTTTTTTTTACAATTTTTTTTTATAAGTTTTTTAAGATCTTAGGACAGCTCTATATACACGGGAAATAATCAATAATACATAGGCTCTTCAGCACAGTCGAGAATCGTGATTTATGCCTACTTCATCGAGTACAAATTATTTTTTTCGTATTATCCAATTAAAAAATTGACAATTGTCTTCGTTGGATGGATATAACAATGGAGATTTTATTCTTCACCAGTGCACATAGCGTTCTATACTAATGTCTTCCTTTTTCATTTTTTCGTTTTTAGTTATTTTCGTTTTTTTTTTTTTTTTTGATTCCATTTTTGTTTTCCTATCATTATTATTATCATTATTATTATTATTATTTTACCGCTCTTTGTATATACATAGTACATATGGGTATATATAGTATACATTTGAAATTCCAATTCTACTTCACCAATGTAAATATACGGTGGTTATACCGATCTCTTGTAATTCTGGTTAGCTACTATAATATTCCTGAAAGCATTCGACTTCGTTTGCCTGTAGTCCACTACTCCGCATTCCTTCATTAAAACTTTAAAGAAGATAGATAAAATCTTACCTAAGAATTATTTACGAGAATTCAAAAAAAATAAAAAATAAAAAAAGATTAATAAAAAATAAAAAAATTTAATTAATTAGGGTGAAAAGATCCTCCCTTAAGATCGATAATGAAAAAAAAAAAATTGATTTATCTATACCTATACCCATTGCATTTAATACATACGATGAAATATCATAAGTATATTACATTTTTGTTTTTCATTTTGGGGGGGGGGGGGGCATATCACCCCACATTTTGAATATTACCTCACTTTTCCCTATTCACCTTGTCGTGTATTCTCATTATCGACGAGAGCCCGTTATAGGTATGTATGTATGTATGTACATACGTCCAATTAATTCGTTTATAAATCCAATTTGTCTTTCGAAGAAAAGATGGATGAATCGAATAATCTGAGAAGTCGGTTTCTGGAATTCGTTTTAACACGAGAAACAGAATTGAATGAGACAATTCTTTTTGAGTTACGAGAGGGTGGGAATGGAGGGGGAGGGGTATTGATTACTCGGCAGTAGGCATACCTTTACCTGGCAAACTGTAATTGAAAAGAAAAAAAGGAAATAAAAAAAATAAAAATATATGTATATATATATATATATATATATATATATATATATATATATATATATATATATATATATATATATATATATATATATATATATATATATATATATATATATATATATATATATATAAATTATCTCTCGTCAAGCTACCTACAGCAGGTAGGGAAAAAGAAAGCTTCTGGTTCAGGACACATATATATATATATATATATATATATACTTAAGATGGTTACGTAATATTATATAAATTTTATTTTTCCCTTTGGTGTAATTTTCGTACACGGTCTTGCATATATTATAAATCGAAGTTTCTCCACGTTGTGTATATATGTATACATAGTTACGTATATATATGTATACATTATATATACACCTATATTTGTCTTGGGAGTTAAGCTCGTTTAAGTTTTACTCTTAACGAGTTTTCACGTCCTGTGCAGTAGGTATAATAATTGTGTACATCGTAACCACAAATACATAGCTATGTATGTATGTATGTATGTACGTATGTATATATATAAAACATACTATAACACGAAAAACGGAAGTCTGCAAAATTTACTTCTTTCTTGCCTTGTATTATATTACCGTTGAGCATCAGCATCAGTAACAGCAACGACAACAACAGCAACAGCAGCAGCAACAGCAGCAGCAGGAGGAATACTAACCCCTCTGGCATCTCTGGCTTCTAACGAAAGCATTTCTGGCATTTCTCGTCTCTAAACTTCTACAACGAATATACCACCAACGTACATACATTTAACGGAACACATGTATACCCTCGACAATAATTACTATTTTTTTTTATTAAATAATAATAATAATTAACGATTTTCTGCACAAGTTAAACAAATTTTTATTTCATCCAATTTCAAGAAGAAAAAAATAAAAAAATAAAAAAAATATTTAAAAGGTATAAAAATCTCTTTTCTGGTAATGGCTTGTAATAAAATTTCGTTATTTAACTTTATCATGAAAAATAGTTTATCGTATTACTTCATCGACCAATCAAGCTGTACCTATTCTAGTTTAAAAAAAAAAATGTTCCAGAATCCTTTGAAGAAAATAAAACAAAAAATGAAACTGTGGTGTATAGATGCTCAAGGCAATAACGGTGTTCGATATACTGAAAAAGGTTGGGAAATGAAAGAACAAAAAACAAAATATACGGTCAATTAACTACCCGCGGGTCTGATAGTTTTAATTAAATTCTTTGTATCGACTATCTATCTGCAGTGTTGCGGGCGTAATCGATTACCCGGTTTAATTCCGAGCTTGAAAAAAACGAAAACGGTAAAAAAAGAAAAAAAAAATAAAAAAATAAAAAAATAAAAAAATAGAAGAACTCCCGCCGTTTTATAGTCTAGATTATATTTCGGGGCAAAAGCAAACAATGGCAGCTGACTTGGTGCGGGTTTAATTAACGTGAAGATTCACCGGGAAATTAGACCGAGTTTTGGTACCTAAAATACAAGGGAGGAGATTGGGGGGGAGGGGGGGTGGTTTATGAAAACGGAAGGGGAACAAGAAAAATCCTTATTTAAAATATCATGGAGTGGGTGTTCCTGGGGTGGACATGAAGCCAAGGTAGGTATAGGTAGGTAGATATATAAATGAGCAGAACGAGAGCATGGTCTCATAAGCATGGCGTCTCGTCTCAGTATGGCTGGATGTTTTTAACCATGAAAGCTAAAAGTTAGGCCTCAAGGTAATAATTTCATTATACAACGACAGGCTTACAGCTGTAGCCTTATTTCACGCGTCTTTTTATTTTTTTATTTTTTTCGTTTTTATCCCCCCTTTTTTCTTCTCCTGCATAAAAGTCTCGTCTTGAAAATTAGTTCAATTAGTTATACTACTATGCGTGTCTACCTAAAGAGAAGAAAAAAGAAGAGAGAGATAGAAAGGAAGAGGTGTCGAGCTTCTCGCCAGACAAAACGCTAATTTCAAGAGATTTACCGAGGGTTTTTTTTTTTTTTGTGTTTTTTTTTTATTTTCTTTAATATCATCGCATAACGAGTCTCTTATTATAGTATATATTATACCTATAATGTATATATGTATACCTTACCCTATGGTAAAGTTTTTGTAAAAATTTTCAGTACCATTTACTCGAGTTATACCGTGTAACTTATTTAATTATATAACAATTAGTCACGGTATAGCGCGGTATAATATACGACGAAGATATATATTTCGGGCAAAAAGACAAGAGTAAAGGGACAAGGGAGAAAGGGATGGAGGGAGGGTTAGAAATTGAATCGTAGAACCAAGATAGAGAGAGAGTGAGTGAGAGAGAGAGAAATGATATAGAAACAGGATTCAGAGAGACTGGCGAACTATCAAACGTTATTAGATTTCCTGCGGCGCCTTAGAATCGATAATTTAGTAATTACGTAGGTGCCGAGGTGTAACACAGGCACCACTAGCTTGGGTTTGCAAATATCTTCACTATTCTCACTACCCATTCCTAAAACCGGAAACCAACTCCCGGTATATACCTGTAAGGAAATGCAGCTACTAACCATAAGGCAACCCCCCCTCTATCTCTCTCTCTCTCTCTCTCTCTCTCTCTCGACAGAATTCACCATGTTTCACACAGAGGACCAATTTCCTTTAACAAACGGATTCTTACTGGCAAATGACATACCATAGAGATACTTCGATTTCACGTATCTGTGGAATTACTCCCCCAAGTTATTCTCTCTCTATACGGTTCATCGATGTTTCTTATTTCACGGTTCACAAAATACAATCTATATATATATATATATATATATAAATATGTACAACTTATTTTTCATGTAACTTATATTCTCGTTATTTTATGACAATTTTTAACACAATATTGGGAATATAATCGATTAAAGTTTCGACAATTTTCTCACTAAATTCTTTCAAATCTTTTTCTCTACTTTTTAAAAATTTTCTTTTCTCTGTCCTATTTCACCAGTTTCGAAATTCTCGATATACGGTAAAAAGTTGGGACAGTATATATATATATATATATATATATACCCTATTCTCCTGGAAAAGTAGGAAGTAAGTTTCTCTATATTCCTCCCGGGTTTCCCCGGGCTTTCTCCAGTATTCCTGGGAACTCCCGTCGGCTCTTTATCGACTTCGCTGCTACGAAGAGACGACGTATAGCCAAACCACGAGCAAAGCAACAGATACGAAAAAGGGCTTTTTACCAGTAGGTATATAGCTTGAGAATAAAAGCACTAAATTATATGTCGTCATACATACCTATAACGTATATACCTATACATTGAATTAAAAATCATGAAAATAAATTTATTTCTTTAAATTGACTAAAATTTTCAATTGCAAATGATAGAGAGCTTTTTTTTCATTTTTTTTTTTTTTTTTTTCATTTTTCGTAAGTGACCTATTTTTCAAAAATTTAAACCGTAGAGAAAAGACTTTCATCAAGTCTGCGAGATACGACGAGTATAAGGTATGCAATTAATAATTCAGAGATTCAGAGAGATGAGGAAACAGTTGGCTAAGAACATGTTCTGTAATTATTTCTGGGTGTAGTCGTAACGTTATAGTCAGTATAACAGTCAAAAAAATTTCTTATATAATAAAAAACAGAAGGAACAATAATTATTTAGGACTAAATGTGCAGGTTGGGTGGGTGGGTGGGGGGGGGGGGGGGGGGGGGGGGGAGGGGGGTAAATTAAGTCAGTAAAACCCACCGGTGTTTTAAAATTACCGGAAAATCGTTGAGGAGCTTTAAGGGCCAGTTGTTCTGGACCGTAAAATAATCCATGAAAATAATTCATCCTTAAACTCTGGAGCAGCTCCAGTGTCAAGGGTCTAACGAGGAGGAGCCAGCAAGCCAGCCTGAGTTTTTTCATGGTGAACAGAAAAAAAAAAAAAAAAAAATTTATGTAGAAAACGTTAAATAAAAAAAAAAAAAATAAAAAATAAATAACGCGAGAAAAGATTTTCCGCTTTTAGAAACAAAATACTACCTATATATGAAACTTGAAGCCAATTTCTTCTCCTATAAAAGCTTCAGTCTTTTAGAAAGTTTAAGCGATATAATTTATGATAAGTGTATAATAGCGGAAAAGTTTACGATGTTTTTTTTTTTTTTTTTTTTTCTTAAACTTTATTCTCTCTTGTTTCTTTATCTGTTTTCGACTGCAAGAATTTACTTTTTTTTTCTGAAGATCCAAAAGATACTGACAATCATGCTTTTTTTCTCTCTTTCTCACTTTATAAGTATGAACGAACACGAAGAACAAGTCTTCGCGTCTTTTACCCTGCTCCTCGATCTCTTGAAGCTCGGCATTTTTTAGGGGTGAAAATCAGCCACGACGCCCTTGAGCTTGTCCCTTCTCTTGGTACAAGAAAGAAAAAAAAACGAAAAAAAAAAAAAAAAAGAAAAGAAAAAAAAAGAAGAAGAAGAAGAAGCCGCCTTTTTCAAAGACTCTTTAACCTTTCTTCAGCAGAAGCAACTCTCTACGTCTGTACTTGCTGGCGTGAGTTGGCTTACGTTTCCCCATTCCCCGTAAAGAAAAAAAAAAAAAAGAAAAAAAAAGAAAGAGAAAAAAAAAAAAGTGTGACCAACAATTTCGGGCCCAGATGGCAACGTGTACTTTTCACTTTCGAATCATTTTAGCTTTTCTGACAATTCCTTTTATTCAAATTCACTCCTGTTCCTCGTTCGTCCCTCAGCCTGTATAAGAACCAAAAGTTTCATAGAAGGTAAAAGTAATCCTAAAATTCCCTTCCAGTTCTTATTTCCAGGAACAACTCGATCCTTTTTTACCTCTTTCACACATTTGTTTGTTCATTTATTTATTTCATTTACGATTTAAAATTTTTACGAAAGACCCCGCGGTGATACCTTTCGAAATTGAAATTAAACGAAATTAAATAAAAAAATAATTTTCATTATAAAAATTCACAATTTTTTAGAACTTCGTATAATAATCGAGTAACAAACATATCAATTTTTAATTACATATACCTACGTATATAGCCGCTGTAGAAATAATCCAACCAAAAATATGATAATCCCGTAATAAATTACTGCCAAATATTTCCGTCATAATTTAATAGCTGCAGTAATGTTGATTAATAAATTCCAAAGTGACAAAAAAAAAAAAAAAAAAATGAAACTTTATCCAAAAATATTTTTTCGCCCGCGTAAACGCATCCATCAGAAGGCAAATAACCGGGGGGGAAGCTTATTTTCCAGAAGCGAGAGTTTAATTTACGAAACAGTACAGGATCGATTTATCGGACCAATTTGTACAGACATTACCTATAAACTGCACGTGTGTATGTAGGTACGATACGTATGTGTTTATTTCATCCGGTAAAATGATCGCGTACGCTTAGTGTCCACCATCGAGGGTATTAGCGTAAATCAGAACCCCGATACTGACGGTTTTCAAAACGACACTAGCAAAACGCAAAGCGATGATCAAACTCTCGGATCTGAACATGTACTGTACCATGTACAGAGTGTAATTATTATTCAGGACATCGATGGAAAAAGAATGTCAGTAGCCGAATTAAAACCACCCTCAATCCATATATATAGTACATATTATACCTACTGTGAACATGTACGCGCCCGTTTCTACACGGTAGATATATATATATACCTGTACAAACTCCTTTGATCCTGCTTTTCACTTTGCCACGGTGTTAAAATTGCGTCAAAATTATAGACACGAGGTTGATATAGAACGGTAGGAATTAAATTTCATTACAAGGTATATCGTCTTTCAATTAGAATATCACAGGAGTTTAGTTTGACACGTGTGGATTAACGCTTCAATAAATTCTAACGTTAAAATTAGATATATAAATATCGTATTTTAGGCTTTTATTCTATCCACAAATATTCATGTTAAAGAGACTCTCGTATCTTACATCATGTGACCATCAGCATAGATCGAAGTGAGCTCTGTAAAAATGACGTAGGTTAAATGTTTACTCAATTTCGAGGTCAATTTTAGTCCAAACTAACTCCGGCTTCGTGATCTCACTCAATAGTTATGTGATTCTGACGTAGACTAGGATTATCAAAAAATATTTCATTTTGGATACATTTTCAGATTTCTAAATTCCGTGTACTGAAAAATAGAAAAATTTGAATTTTTCTTCAATTTTTTACAGCCAAACGAACAAACATTTTTCAAAACTTCTAAACTATGAAAGACCTTAGTGTGAGGACTGCACGTACAAAAAATTATAAATCGATCGGGTTAGTGGTTAATCAGTTATTAAGTAAACAGTTGACCTATGTCATTTTTACAGAGCTTACTTCAATTTATTCTGGTGACCACATTATGTGAGATACGAGGTTTTTTAATATCAAAATTTGTAGGTAAAATCACGTATAATAACAACCTGAAACAAATATATACGTCGAATTTTTAGATCCGTTTTATACGTGTACCCGTTATTTTTATTTATACCATAATTTGCAAATCGTAATACAACTGTTGACCGAGTAATTGAATAAAATTGCAATGAAATGAAACTGTAAAGAAAAATCCACTCTAGATATATCCATTCTCCATGATGTATCCGGGATGTTGTTTGTCTATATTCGCGCACCTCAAACTTGCAAGCGCGCGACTGTGTGCACCAGTTCATAAAGGAAAAGTGGTTTATTGATCTACCCCCTCGATAGTTCGCCCTGTTTCTATCCCGTTTAACTCTGATAAGTTCAAACAGTAGCTAAATGTCCCAACCCAAGTTCTGCACTGAGTATAATCCATATTTGAGAGCCTGAGGGATGTGAACTTTATGTTCGTTTGTCGATTTGATGCACAGTTAACCGAATAGCCCATTTAGAAATTCCGATTATTTACTGTAACCGTATAATAAATGTATGAGGAGATAAAACGACGGTTAAATCTTTACCGAATAAGATTTTCATTTTGATTGATGGAGTAAACAGAAAAGACAAAAAAAAAAAAAAAAAAAAAACAAACCCTCTACGCTTCACTAGACGCAGTTTACTCGAACGGAAGGACTAGCTGGGCGACAAAGATATTCGATCTTTTCTCTTCTTCTTTTTTTTTCTCTCTCTCTCTCTTTTTCTTTCTCTCTTTCGTTTTCTATACCCGTATCACCAACGACCCAACACGCTACCAATTCCAGAAAATCCCTGACCCTACCATGCCATGCCATGCCATGCTGGCGCGTGAAATTCCGCGAGATATATTATTACAATAACGTCAGCCGTCCCTGCGCTCAGATACCAACCCCGGCTGGATCTCATATCCCAACTTATACCCCTGAGGCATTACTTCAGGAATAAATTGCTTGTTATCTCTGACACAGGGAACAATTCCTATCGATATATTCGCAGACTTTATAGTCTGTCAATTTGTTATACATACATATACAATTTTGAAAATCGTGTAAATAATTGAAGATTTTTATGTTTAATTAAAAAAACACGGGGATCATACTGATCAGTCGTATTTTATATCTAGGATGAAAGATCGCCTCTTCGGGTGTACAGAAAAGTAATTTTTTTGTTTTTCCCCATTTTTTTATGTTATCGAAAAAAAAAACAAAAAAAAAAACACAGAGCTTCGATTGATCGATGGAGAGCTTTAGGTTGAAATTGAGAATTCAATTGAGGGTGATGCTCGCGTCGAGTTTCTCGTCGATGGTTTCAAGTGGCCTGCAAGGCACACAGGGACCAGAGTAGAAAGGGAAGACCGACTGAATGATCCCCATGTTACCCAAACTCGACGACAACGTTCCTGCATTATTGAGGAGCGAGTTAGAGTCCGACTGGTGCAGAGGAATGTAGATCTAGAACTACACGTCCCTAGCGCCAATCTCCAGGACCCTTGTCACGATAGATTGAACATTTTGACAGGAAGGTATATTCCTTGAAAAATACTGTGCATCACCGGTTGTCTGACACGAAAATTCTTATTTTGTTTTTGCAAGAGTCAAAAAAAAAAAAAAAAAAATTTAATGAAAAAAAAAGGAACATTCTTATAAGAAATTTTTCCGAAAATAGAAAAAAAAGGATAATAAATGTTTAGGATTAAAGTAGCCGGTTGTGTTACACATTCTGAACACGTATAATAACTGATTTTATATGCCTCTCATTCTCTAAGGATTTAGAGCTAAAAGTCTTGAATATGACTCCGTATTTTCGGACACACCAGCTTTGGCTAAGGAATGATAATTAATCACAGCCAACCCCCTGGGACTATGGAATAGATTGGTGAACCCAGAGAGTTATAGCGACTGAGAAGAGACGAGAGAAAATATCTGGATAGAAGGATGAACGACGAAGGACGAAGGACGAAAGGATGCTTTGGGTGATAGTGGACTGCGGCATTCGTGCGGCGGACAGGCAGTGGGCAAACGGCCAGAATAAGAACAGCGGGCGAACAATCAATCTCAACGAACCTACCTGAAACAATTTACGGTTAAAAATCTTGGAATATAAACCAAAAATAAAAAAAATAAAAAAATATAAATATCATTCGAATTCTATCCCGAAAGTGTATTTATTCACATTTTGAAACAGCTTTTTGCTCCAAAGCATTGACAAAATGAAAAAAAAATCATTTTCTGAGGACCGTTTAGTGCACTGACGTTTTAAAAGCAAAAAAAAAACAAAATTTTGATTTTGCAACAGGTATACCGTGCGGTATAACAAGGTCCAGTTTATTGTTAGAACCACATCGCGTGTCTTATACACATAATACTTGCTCAGATATCTCGCACAGTTATCTCGTTTATCGTCAAGACACACGCCTTTTGTGTTGTATATACATATACGAAATAGAGAGAAGAAGAGAAGAAGAGAATGCGGATGGAGAGGGTGGCCGATTTAAAGCCAAGTATAATAGGCTCCTTAATTGACGTTTCGATCATTCACAGACCTCCTGGTATAATATCTCAGGAGTCACGAGATATTAAAGAAAAGAGTCTGATCCTAACGGGAAAGTATAAAACGTACGCAAGGATATTTCAGGAGTAAAATTTTTCAAACCCAATTCCGGAAGGGAAATATTGGATTTGAAATCCTCTTTAGGCTTTTTATTTCTGGGGATTTTTATTATTTTTTTTTTTTTTTTTTATTTTTCAATTTTTCAATTTTTACTTTTTTTTTTTTTTAGGCAATAAGGACGTCGTCAAAACATATTTTCACCTTATACTACTCGCAATTATTAATTATGGTTTTAATTTTACGCTGGAATAACGATCTTGGTATATAGGTATATAAATGTATATTATAAACCTGTACCTACTCTTTATATACGGTACTATTACTTAAAAGTTTATTAAAACACTTGAAGACTTGAACATTTTGTCCAATAATAAACCTTGCCTATGTATGTATGTACGTCTATGGTATATAGTATATATATATATATATATATATATATATATATATATATATATATATATATATATATATATATATATATATATATATATATATATAGTAGAATTTTAATTACCGGATGGTTTTAATGTTAGTTATAAAATAAATGATGATTTGCAAATAAATTTTTAATCCAAGTAGATATATAGAGTAAATTTAACCACCAGGTAAATTTGACCGTTCAACCTTTTTGGTATTATCGGTTGAATTTAATCTACTCTACTATATCAGTAAAAAATATTTGAAGAGTAGATATAATATAAAAAAAAAAAAAAAAATATTCTCAGCATTGATCTTTTTAATATTCGTCAGTTGAATATATTTTCCATTTTGAAATTGCTGACTATCTCTGAAAGAGTTTTCCTCGTCTACAGATCATGGACCATTATACATCCCATCTTAATTTCTTTTCTTCTTTCAATTTTTGTTTCTATTATTTCAGTAGCCGATATCGACTCGTGGTTTTCCACCAGACGGGTATAGAATATACCATTTTATCTTTTATTTTCCCTTTCTTTTTTGTTTTTTCATTGGTAAGACAAACTTCATGTCAAAACGAACGAACCTCGGTGGGTTGTTCAACGGTTAACCTGGTCCAACCTTGGCAGACCTAATCATCTGGGTCTTCGAATCCAATTTCATTCTTTTTCTTCACGTTTCTGTTGCTGGCTTTGGTTGGTCTTACCTGAAATCAGCTTCGTTGTAGGTAATAGAATTTTTTCCTGTATCGAGAACAGTCCTGTACGTATATAAATATTCTCGTTAACACTTTTTCTACTAATTTTTTTTGTTCGTTTTTTCTTTAGTCTCAATGCAGGCTCATTTTAAATTAACGAGTTTAAAAAGCGGTAAAAAAAAGTCGAAGTACGTTTTAAATAGAAGAAAAATTAATGTTACACAACCGCCACTACACATGCTTCGTTCCCAAAGGTCACAATTTTAAAACTAGAATAACCAGGTCTCAGTAAAAGAAGGTCAATAATTTTCTGGGTCACGAGTGTACCGGAATGATGATGCTCTTGTTGATGACGTAGAACCTGACCCAGTTATATCCACCCTGTATCTTCTCAACGACACTTTGAATCTTTGATTTGAAGTTCACGGTCACTTAAACACGCGAAATAAATTTTCGAAAAAAAAAAAAATAAAAAGTTTTCAAATTTTTTTAAATACTTTGAATTTAAATTCCTGTTAAAATCTATCAAAGATATAGGAGCTGGTATAGAATATCGTCGTGACTGAACTACCCTTTTTCCAGCTTTCCACGGTTATCGTTCTAAATGTGTGTTTTTGTCTCTGTGAAACTACTCCGTTAAATAAACAGCGTAAAATCGCTGGTAGGACTAAAGTGAGGTAATGAAAGCTACGAAGTAGGTTGGTAGGTAGGTAGGTAGGTACCGTTGCCTCAGAATGAACAAAGCGTGTTTGCTCTTCGATTCTACCCCGCATATCCCCTAGGGGCAAGCCAAGTACCACACCTTCCTTTTCCTTTTTACCTTTTCCTTTTCCTTTTTCATTTTTAGTTACTGCTTTTTGAGCTCTTCCTGAAAATAAGTTCACTTTTCCTGCCGCCTATGCTCACTATGTACTCTTTGACGCCGCACGAACAAGGCAAACTTGAAAAAAGAAGAAGAAAATAAAAAAAATAAAAATATCTCATCCAGAAATCTTCAGTCAAAAACTGAGAGCTTTTGATATGTAGCATGATATAATAAATTACCTACCCTTTTTTTTTTTTTTTTTATCTTTATACTTGATTTACTCTGCGGTAAAAAATGCAAATATACTTCAACATTAGAATCTTATTACTAAATTCAAAAACTAGAGTCTGAAAGCTACAAGATTTTTTTACTCTTTTATATTTCAATGGTAGATAGTATCCTCGGCATTCAACGCAGGAAATAAATCCTGGCGATAGTAGATTGTCAAAAAAAAACAAAAAAATGTGACGAAAACGGGATAATTTGCTGAGGGACATAAATAAATGTGAGAAAGAAGTGGAATTTTTTAGAAATATAAAAAGAATAAGAATGTTTGCTTTCTTCATTAAAGAAATTGTTTTTTTTTCAACCCTCAAAATATTTTTTAGGATAAAATAAAGGGTCGGTTTATTGGCGGCACGAGACTCGGCGCTCTGCAGGGTCTACTTATATAAATTAGTGCACCTTCTTGGCCATTACCCCTTTATCTGTTAGAGCAAGTGGGCTATAAATACGCGTACTCACGCACGGGCGAGCAACAAATACATGTACAAATTCTGATACTTATATATATATATATATATATGTATATATGTATATATATACATGGAGAAATATACATGTAAGGACAAAATTTGTGCGTGTATATTGCACACAGTTATATGGTTAGAGGGATCTAACAATCTGGGCCAAACACCGAACTATAAATGGGGCAGCAGCTGCTACCACGGCCAAGATGAAGCGATATACCAGTTCAGAATCCAGTAACAAAAGCGACCATAAGCTAGTCGACTCGGCTCCGCTTCAGGATTCTAAATTTCATTTTGAACACGTACTGCAGAGTTGTCGTTTTTCTAATAAATGTCTTACAAAACAGATATCATAGGTGTGGATGAAACAAGATGGTAAAAAATAAAATAAAAAATACAAAAATACAAAACGATTTTTCACGGTGTTTTACATCATCCCGAAATTTCATTTGAATTGATAAAAATTGAAAATCGATTTTTTTTCCTCGCCCCATACCCCATTCGTTAGAATTTAATAAAATTTTACAATTTTTCATGCCCATCATCACAATCCTGTAAATTTCAAAAAAAAAAAAAATTCTATTTCCTTTTATGTACTCGTTTTCTCGAAATAATTCGTCGAATTTAAATTTACAAATGTGAAAAAAAAAACGGGTTTTCAATATGAAGACAAAAACAATAAAAAATATTAAAATTAGTTGGATAGATTTTTCAAAAAATTAATTTTCTTACGTTTTTTTTATAACAAATTAAAATTTATATTATAAACAATTTGTACGACGAGATTATTGTTTCTAATAAATCTATTTCGTCATGTGAATAAATCGCTAATTTTAACTACAAATTAAGTTATAAACTTGGTAGGGTTTAATTCTTCTTGCCAAGCTACTTTCCAACCAACCCCCTTTCATTATTAACGTTGACAGTAATTTGAAGTTATACTGAATTTCGTTAGTAGCCCTACAGAGACGTGCAGCCATTGTCTTTCTCTCGTTTTTAAATTTTCGATGATTTTATAGTTAGATTTTTTTTTGAAAAAAATTTGACAATTATACACAAACAGAGAAAATTAAAATTAAAATGGTAAAAATCGAACAAAATTGAACGAAAGAGAAAATTTTATTTATGGATTTTTATTTGTATTTTTTATTTTTTTTATTTATTTATTTTTATTTTTTTTGCAAATGGTATAATTTCAGAAAATTTTCGGATCTATAATACTGTAACTGGGTGAAGTTCTTTTTTTTTCCCTTTTTTTTTTCGTATCTTATTATAGTAGGTATACGACCCAGATTTTTCGCTCAACGAGAATAATCGACCAGTCCTTGCAAAGTCTCGGTGCTCGCGTATCCTTTTAGTGCTAATTGCTCCGGGGGAGAAAAAAAATTTCTTTTACCCCCTACGGAATTTTTCCTCCAGTTTCGTCTTCAAAGTTCGACAAAACTTTGTTCATATATAATAATGGTACCTACTTATTAAACCATTAGTGGAATAAATCTGTATGTTATAAATATAGTTGTGTATATAGGTAAAAAAGAAATAATTTATTATGTAACATATTTTTTTTCTATCTCTATCTCTATCTGTCTCTCTCAATTTTTTCGATTTTTTATTTTCTTTATTTCATTTTTTTATTTTTTTATTTTTTTTTTTTTTTCTATATTAATTCGTATATGATGCAAGCAATTCATGCTTTCGCAATTTTCAACACCGCGTTACGAATCCCAAGAGGAATTACTAGCTCAGACTGGTAGAGATCCCCGAGAGCCCAACGAGCACGTAACCTTATTAACCTTAACCCAAAACGAACCTAGCCAACCCTAGAATGGAAATATTTTGGGCCGAAGGTTGAGACTACCCTTAAAAATCAATATTCACCAAACGTATATGATAAGGCGTAGGTATACCCTTTTAACTTATATCAAAACGTTTAAGGGACACTTCACCATCTGTTTTAACCGATAAAAAAAAATTTTTTTTCTTTCCTATATTGAAAAGTAGCAAAGAATTCTAATTTTATAGCGTCGGGAAATCCAAGCCAAAGTATCAGAGTGATAAAAAAAAAATAAATAAATAAATAAAAGGACAAAAAAAAAAATGTAATAGAAACCAAAAATTGATACTTTTTAGTCACAAAAAAACTAAATAAAAGAAAATATTAAATATATAAAATACAAAAAGTCCTTCTCCTGATCTTCGAGTTACCGAATAACCCAACTCCGCACGTCCCTGATAATTTATTGGTTGCCGAAAAGTACGGTGACGCGATACGCCAAGGGGTGAAAACCGTCGGACTCAAGCCCTGTGTATATATATTACGTATATACATATGTATGAGTGTGTGTACAGGGTGAGATTTTTTAACCGTGCAGAGAAAAACCTTAGTATATATCTGTCGAGTTTTTCTTCTATATTTTTCTTTTTTTTTGCAAAAACGGGTAAAAAAAAAAGAAATCAAAATTCCGTCTATTGTCAAAAATAATTTGAGCTTTTGTTAAAAATGTGTTACAGATAATACAGTAAAGTACGAAACAATAATCAGCAACGAATTTTGTTTTTTTGTTTTTTTAATCACATGTTTAAAAGGGAGTAGGGGTAGGGGGAGGGGGGAGAAAATAAAAAAATAAAAATTCGAAAAATTCACGCTTCAAAAGCCTCACCCAGTACACTAAAAATATATACCTATATACACTGTACATAGTAGTACATGGCAAGGAAAGATTAGGTAGTACGATAAAAGCGTAAAGAACACCGGTATATACGCACGCGGTCCAGAAAGCGCGCGGACTCTCGGCTGTCACTCTTTCCACCCTCGAAGCTCGTTTCTCTCTCTCTCTCTCTCTCTCTTTCTCTTTCGCTCTCTTTGGCGGATCAATACGACCACCACTAAACCACTATATCCACTAGCCGTACGATGTTACGAAATATATATTGTATATATACTATACATATATATATAATATATATATAGATATATATATATATATACATGTATATGTATGTATATGTACATATATCCGTTTCGGTTCACGCGTATATCACGTACATACATATATACATAGACATACGTAAAGTACGTAAGGTATGTACATACATACGTACATACGTACCGCTTCACTTATACTTTTATATTTCTCGCGTCTGACTTAATCCTGAGTCCCACTACTGTGTTTAAGTGGTACGAATTAAATTACGCCTAACTCTGCAACGCTCTACGCGCGTTACGCCGCACAACCAAGTGTTGCTAATCTATATTCTGCATCCAGGATTCACGATATACAATTTTTAACCATTTTTTTTTTTTTCCCTTTTAAGTAAAATTACAGAATTTACAATTTTTCTGTACATTTTTTTTTCTGACCCCAAAATTTTTTTTTTTTTTGTTTTGGTATAGAAAATGCCATAGATCGTATTTACGTTGGTCAATTTCTGTTTTACTGCATTTTTTTTTCCACGTAATTATTCCTTTTTTCGTATTTCTTATTTTAACGATTTTTATGAAAGGACATTTGTTTGTTCGTATACTGCATTTTTATTTATTTTGTTTTTTGTTTTCTCTTATTTTGAAATCACCTCGTGTTGTTTCGAGTATGGCGATCCTTTATTCTCGTTGACTTTTAAAGTGGGCGCAACAGCCTGTTATAAAGTAATACTCGAGCTAAATCTTGAACTCTGATTTTCTTGAAACGACTTTTCGACGCCTCTTATATACATATAATACATATATACATATAACCCACAGCCGTCTACTATGCTATACCTACTGCATTAAACATATATATATATATATATATATATATATATATATATATATATATATATATATATATATATATATATATATATATATATATATATATATATATATATATATATATATATATATATATATACCGTGTGTAAATAATAAAAGGAATAATGATATTCCAAAGCGGTATATTTTATAAATTTACATAAAAATCTCACAAATGACTAAATTAAATATCTATATTACATGTATGTATATACCTTCACAATTGTCGAATTACACTTCTCAGGAACAAATAACAATAAATAATAATAATAATAATTAATTATGAAATTCCATCGATTTCAAAGTTTATTTTTCTTTACAATTTTAAACACGGTTTAAATCATTCAGTACTTATTTTCTGCAGAGATTAACCCCCACGTACACGTACATATATATATATATATATACATACCTACATATAATACATATATACTATATATACCAATACATAAATTGGAAATATCATTGAAAACTTTCATCTCACCTGGGAAAAACTTTTCAGATTTATCTTTACCAGAACGGAAAACTTTAGGACGGCTTAAAAAATTCTTGAATATATATAACCTATATATATATATATATATATATATGTCTTCTACTTCTGCAGTAATATTTAAAGATTTATATAGGCATTATTAACGCAACGTTGTAAATAATTCTAATAGTATTTAAAACAAGACAAGAGAAAATCACTTTCTTCAAAATTAATTTTAAAAATTTTTGAGTTATTTATTTATTTATTTATTTATTTATGCTTGACCCGAATACTTACATTATCTAAGTTTAATTTAGCTCTGGAAATATTGGTACTTACTGTTGAACTTTGCATAACCAACTTCTGTTCTTTTCACTCGGTTTATCGACTATTTCAAACGTTATATGAAAAAAGTTTACAACACATATGATAGTGGGCTCATGAGATGCTGAACACATCCCATATACATATATATATACCTATACCTATATACCTACATATCATGTTTCTACTAAAGTGTTATAGTTTTAACGGAAGTGAAGATTCAATGTACGTGCAGCAGTTACATGCCCATGATATCCAGGGAGATATATATATATATGTATACGACTTGTAGAATTTAAAACATCGAAATGTGATCTTTTTTTCTCCAACAGGAATAAACGGAAATTACTTTACTACTGTAGAAAGTAAGGTAAAATTCTGGTCAGAGAATTCTAATACGATGTTTCATTTACTGATAGGCAAAAGAAAGAATTTCTCTCATTGTCAACTTATGATGTTGAAGACCTTCGCATCTTACATCGTGTGGTCACCAGCGTAGATTGAAGCTCTGTAAAAATGACATAGGTCAACTGTTTACTTAATAACTGATTAACCACTAGCCCGAGCGATTTATAATTTTTTGTACTTGCAGTCCTCACACTTAGGTCTTTCATAGTTTAGAAGTTTTGAAAAATGTTTGTTCGATTGGCTGTAAAAAATTGAAGAAAAATTCAAATTTTTCTATTTTTCAGTACACGGAATTTAGAAATCTAAAAATGTATCCAAAATGAAATATTTTTTGATAATCCTAGTCTACGTCAGAATCACATAACTATTGAGTGAGATCACGAAGCCGGAGCTAGTTTGGACTAAAATTTATTTCGAAATTGAGTAAACAGTTAACTTATGTCATTTTTACAAAGCTCACTTCGCACTATGCTGGTGATCACATGATGTAAGTTGCGAGGGTCTTCAACATCGAGATTTGTAGATGTCATTGCTTAGAATAAAAGCCTAAAACAGTATATTTGTGTATCATTTAAGTAAGCTCGCCACAATCTCTGAATTTTTACATCCTGAAAATGTATGTTCTCCCTTAAAGTTGAATCATTTCGCATAACTGAACCAAAAAGAAATTTATAGGATAATTTATGGCTATAGTTCACTGGTTTTGTGCAACCTGGATGATTATCTATGTCATTTTATACCGATAATCATAATCTTTCTCGTCCTCATTTCTCCTCAACGTGGTAATCGAAGTGCGAAGAAAAATATCATCTGGCTGCACACACACACACACACACACACACACACACACACAGAGACAAACACTAGCTGCGTCTAACCGATTCGTTATACATTCCGTATGATAACTTTTTACGATAACTGACTAAGCTAGCTTGGTATATCCTCCTCAAAAGGACGGTTATAACCGGGTGAGAGAACAGGCAGAGAATAAGAATACATAAGGAGGAATATGAGGTAAAACGAAGGGAGGTCGAGGGAGCAAGTGAGCCCCGTCAGCGGGGTTGTGATATCGCGCTTGGTATACGAGTAGCACAAGAAGTGGCAGAGTGAAGAATGTAGGAGACGAAGAAGACCTCCACTGTCTGCCCAGGACGAGAAAGTATAAATTTTAACTTACTGTTTATTCGTTTTATTTTATCGATTTAGAAGAAGAAGAAGAAGAAAAAGAAGAGAAGAAATTTCAAAAATTTATAAACTCCAAAGTTATTTTATTCCCAAACCATTACACCGAATTATGCTGATTGAAATTCTGGGAGTAGATACTAACTTGAATGAAAATCGATGATGAATAGAGACGGGTTTACCTCGACTAACCAACGGTGGTAAATTACATACGAATTGAAATCCACCATCGTTAATTTATACCCACTCAAATTACCCTGAATACCGATTTTCAAATAATTACGAAATTCGATCGCATTATGGAATTGATATTGCCGAGATTTTAGGGTAACGACAATTTTTTTATTTTAATGCAGTTTATCAGACGGATAAGAATAAAATTAGATATAATCCCGAATTGACTATACCTACGTAACTAAAGTTTTTGACTAACGAACTGGTTACTGCGGTTAAAAGGTTCTCTTAAATTTCAAGCTTGAGTAACCAGACTTTTCTATATTAGGGAAGTTTTCAGTCTACATACTTTGATCGCAATTCAATACTTTAGAACTATAGTAATCCATGATTTACTATCACGTTTATACCGGTTGTTTGCGGACTTTAGAATCGTGAATTACTATTCCGGATACCGATCGAATATTTAAGGGGTAAGCTGCCTTTTGAATATTCAAGAAATCGATTTTTAGATTTTCGCATATTTTAATAGCCAAATCTTTCCTGCATATTTTAAGCCTAGTTGGACCACAAAATTCTAAAAATTGACGAGGTTACAGTGTAAAAAATATAAGACCTTGCAAACGTGACCTGCATTTTTAATTATAACTTTAACATGTCCACGAATATTTCAAATTTTTTTTTAAGTCAAATTAAAACCAACGAATCAACGATTGAATACGTCATAAAAAAAAAAAATTGTATCTATCATAGTTTCTAGTTCACTCACATTTAAAAAAAGGGCTATTTTTGAACTGTAAATAGTAGTTCACCTCCTTGCTTCGTTTTTAACCATCTAATAGTTAATTCACTAAGCAGTAAGATATATTCACAAAGAATATTATAGACGTATGTAATACGTATGTATGTATGTATGTACATAAATATATACAATGATACTGCAATAGCAGTTATCAATTTTTCCTGCAGCTGAGAGAATTCACGCCTGAGATAAAAGTAGCAGTATGGGATGTTATACGTTGTACATACATACATACTGCACACAGGGTTATAAAAAGTCTAAAAAGAATTTTGATGGATCGTCGTGAACGTGAGCCAAGAAATATACACTTGTAGATCGACAGAATGAATCATTTGATGCTGTTGCAAAAGGGGGAAAAAAAAGTATCGGAAGATATAAATCCATCCTATAAGCGTACAAAATATTTTTTTTATCGATAAACCCATGCCGATCACGTCAGATGAAAAAGTATTAAAACGTTTTCTCGTACTTTTCTCTTATGCTCTTTATCTCTCCCTTTTTCAAATTTATTCCATTTCTTAGTCAGGAGAAAACCGCTTTACTTATCGATAAAGTAAAATTAAAAAAACGGATTAATAAATTTTCTCTTTTTCTTTACAATATGAAGAGAGAAAAAAAAAATCTCGCCATGAAATTTCAACCCTCCGCAGTTTAAAAAAAAAATAATCAAAAAAATCTACCGTTATAAGAAGTAAATGGTTCATTTGTTATTTATCTGTGGTCGCTTGAATGCGGACGTGAGGGAGATAGACTGACAATAGAATTCTTTGTGCAATCGGATTGATGGGGGTGTATAGATTCCTGTTATCGAAAATCTCTAGAACCTGAGGGAACACGACTGACTGTTTGGTCTGACACATCTATTTTTCTCTCCTTTTCTTTATATCACTTTTAGTCTTTTTATTTATCTCGATATTTTACTTCGGCCATTATTTCTCTCGATATCATAGTCTGAAAGTAAGTCGCTTTAAAACTGAATAAGAATATTATAATTTCGAAAAAGAATTATGAAGAACCGATCTGTACCTACGTCTTACGCGATATATTCTCAAACGGAGTTAATAACGCGTAATAATTCCAAGATTTATTCGAAATACATGATATCGTATATATAGCAGGTATATAGATAATTCAGAATTTACTGCCGAATAAAATCCGCCATAAAACACGTGTAGTAGCTATACCACAAACGCGACGTGTTCGTCAAAATTCTTTACCAAACCCGCAGCCCTTGCTCAAAGGTATAAAAACCCGAATCAAAAAAAGGAAAAAGAAAAAAAAAAAAAAAAAAAATTTATAAAAAGAAGAAAGATCTTGAAGGGGAATACATATAGCCGAA
Organism: Macrophya annulata; assembly: GCA_963924015.1. Classification (NCBI taxonomy): domain Eukaryota; kingdom Metazoa; phylum Arthropoda; class Insecta; order Hymenoptera; family Tenthredinidae; genus Macrophya; species Macrophya annulata. The sequence goes on along the minus strand of OZ001263.1, from coordinate 15,058,877 downwards.
GGCAGATTTTAATTAACGTAAAAATAATTTCTCAACGATCTAGCACTTTAAATTTATTGAACATAATATTTTACCCAATCTTTTATCGATTTTTTATTTTGTTTTTTGTACCAAGAATACCGAAGACAAGGCTTCAGGCGTTCAGTAATTGGCTGGTTGGGTTAGGGTATAGTTAAAGGTTTTCTGAAATTAGTTCTGGTTAATCAAGAACGCGAAGAACCGGCTGAAACTTGAGTTAAACCGAGTTCTTGCGGCGGTTAGCTGGTGTTTTAGGACTCAAAGTCCAATAATACGCACATATACCTATAAGGGACAAAATAATTAAGGTGAAATTCTGATCGTGAAGTTTTTAGCATTTCACTAATCTTATGCCTCCTAAAAATCTGTAAATTTTTTAATATATTTATTTATTTATCAATTTTTGTATCATCCAGAGTTATATATGTAAAAAAAAAAAAAAAAAACACCCAAATAGCTACGCGTTGCAAATTTATTATACGCGCTATACGATCAATTTTGGTATCAGCAATAATTTATCGAGGTGAAGAACCAGCCAGTAAGTACTCAACGATTTTTAGGTGACAAAGGGTTGCTTAGATCTTGTTTGATACCCCACGAACATGCGGCCGTGTCGTGCAGAGAGCTTGTTGATTATAAAACGGAGATAAAATACGGTTTTTAATATCCGGTCGACTAAATGGGAATTTAATTTTAAAAATAATTGCAGTCAAAAGTTTTACCTCGAAATAAAAACTTTTCATTTTTATTTCCGTTTATTTTAGAATTTTTATTATTATTATCATTATTATTATTATTATTTTTTTCAGATCCTTCGGACGTTTATTCAACTTCGTCCAAAGGTTTAAGTCCTTTTTTTAACTCCAATTTCCCCTAATAAACCTTCGACCGTGGTCACCCGATCCGGTGATTTTATTCGTTGAGCTTTCAGAAGGAACCAAGCTTCCTGACAGCTTTGTATAGCTTTATTCCACACGACGTTCCAATTCCAAGTATTTCGTATCTCGTATATAGCGACCAGTGCTCACGATTTTATTGACTTTTTTTTTCTTCTTCTTCTTCTTCTTTTTCTTTTTCTTTTTTCTTTTTTTTTCTTTTTTCTATCCCCTTAAGAAACGCCTCAAGAACTCACGCAGCCTCTTATTGCTTATAGGAATGCTAGACCTGATTCTGAATTTAGTTTATCAAAAAATGAAGTAGAAAAAGTTCGCGAAAAAGTAAAAATAAATCGATTTCTTTTTTATTTTTTATTCCAAAATTTTTTATCAGATATAATTTAACTGAATTTAAAACGAATAAAATACAACGAGTAGGTGTAATCAGTTCCAGAAGCTGCTTTGCTTTATCATATGTACAGTACAGTAGGTACAGTATATACATAGGTATATATATATATATATATATATATATATATATATATATATATATATATACCCAGATAACAGAGAAATTTTGGTTTATAGTCAAGTCGTAGAAATCTGATTAAATCTGCAGAGTTAATGAAGCTCCTGTGTAACAAGTGATGAGATATAGTATATACCCTAACCGTTTCTCTGTATACATAGATATGCGAAACTAGCAATACGTGACATGTATACGTATATAGACGATGGAAGTACGATATGAAATGTGGTTCGCTTATCGGGTACAACGAATAACCTCCAAATCTCACCCCTGTTATATGTATATATATATATATATATATATACATATATATGTATTTACTTTCCTCGCCCACGTTCAGGAGCTGGCTTTGCCACGCGCGTAATTTACCTGCGGCGTTTCCGTCGTTTCTCTCATCACCATGAAGTCACCTTGGTAAAAGGGTTCGAGTCAAAATTTACAGACTCCCTCGTGATTGATGTTGATCAAAAGATTAATTAATTCGTTTACGATGGCACGTTTTTTTTTTTTTTTTCTTTATTTTATTTTTATTCATTTTATTTGACTTTTCTTTGAAAAATCGAAAAAAAACGAAAAAATTAAAAGACTTAAGGAAATTCTGCAGGAAATTCATGCGATAAATTTACTCCGTCGTTATTCGAAAACTTTTTAGTTTTAGCACCCCTAAAGAAGGATGATTCAGTCCCGGTTAGGCCGTGACATAAATATCGAAAACTTGACTGTTTGCACGTGTGCCAAATACCCGGGACCCTGTCAGGGCAGGGTGTGCCCGTTACTGAATGAGTTTAGCTCCAGGGTGACTATAACGGTATATATATACATATATACATATACATATGTATATATGTAGCTATGACTGGAAACCTAGTTTGCTTTATTCCGAATACCCCTTCGATCCTTGCAGGGTGGTAGGATATCCTTTCGGTTGGACGGCTGTAAAACCGCAACGACCGGCAGCGGCCTGGGCAATAACGAAAACCGAAATTTCATTCACCGATAAAGCTTTACTCGCTTGCGTAACTTGAAGCTTTAGTACTTTTTTCAATGGATATAAAAATAAAAAAATAAAAATAAAAAAATACTCTAAGTAAAAAGAAGCACGAAGATACGGTGTGATAGTTTAACGATACTTGCTGCAGTTACTACTTCCAGAACATCGAGTAATTATCTATGTAGATATAGTACTGTGGTACCTCTATCTCTCTATTCAAACGCCCTCGAATATAGTTGAAAACTTTTACCCCTGCACACGGTATACTATTTTGTTTTATTTTATTGTTTAGTTTTTTTCTTATTTATTTATTTTTATTTCTTCTTTGTTATCGGGTATATTAGCATAAACTTTTGCAGCAGAAAACTTTCAACTAAAATAAAATAGAAGAAAAGAAAATGAAAGAAAATAAAAGTAAAATTTTAAAGACTTTTCTTAGACCAGGATATACAAATTTAGAGACAAAATTCACCTCGCTATATTTTTATTTATGTATAATAACAACTTGAAGAACTTCTACGTATAAAGTTCGCTTTTCCTAAAAGCAAATTTTCATATATTTTCATAATGATAAACAATTAACAAATTTAAAATCCTTTTAAACACCCCTTAAGTTGATAAAATTCATTTTTAATTCATATAATATAATTTCAGTTTTTTTATCTTCTTTCCTAGTTTATTTCATTCACCGTGAATGAAATTTTTCTTTGGTCTAATAAAAATTCGCAAATATACTATTGCGGATTACGTCCACGTTTTCTGCAACGATAAGTGAATAAAAAAAAAAAAAAAACTTTTTATTAATCGAGTAATAGAATATTCAAATTATATTTTATAAGGATACGTTATAGGTGCAATTAGCCAAGGAGTTTCAATAGCTATACTACAACTGCAGGGTGAGAAATTGATGAAAATTTAACCGCGAGTAGGTGGTACTAGCAATTTGACCTACATCCAGGCCATTGTACGGTTATATTCCATTACGTCATCAGTTGCACCGTGAGTCCGAGTCCAATTCGGATAAGTATGAACACAGAAATCAAATTCGTGTTTATTTTTGATTTGTGAAAAAAAATTTGTAATTTTAATATCAAACGTTGTAAGAATCCACTTGAATTTTATAACAAACGTATAAAGAAGTGGTCATTTCTGACCCCCTCGTAGTCGGAATAAAATTCCGAAAAAGATAAAAAAAAAAACCAAAAAAAAATAAACAGAAAACGAAAAAAGGTATAAAGGCAGGACGGGATTTTAAATTGTTAAAAAGTCATTCGTGCTGGTAACGGACTCGGACACGAAGAGCTCTTTCAGTTGAGCGTCCTTGAACAAACACCCGAAGCAACCCTAAGGAGAGTGGCGGTCACCAGAGCCCTCAGAAACACCCCAGGGGTAACTTTGCCACGGTAGCCGTCCAGAGCTCTTTGTATCTTGAATTATGAATTTGCTTTCACCAGTTCGTTGGCCATACCTTATGCATATATTTTGCAAAACTGTTTTAACTCGGTGTGACAGTGCAGTGTAGTCCAAAGTCCAAAAATACATTCTGAAAATTATAGCACGACGTGTTTTATAAGACGGTGTAAAAAAATTTACGATAGACCAAAAAGTCAGGAACGGGGGAAAAAAAAAAAAAAAACAATAGAAAAATGTAAAAGCTCTTTAATCTGGTCAGTACAGACCTTCATGTGCAAAGCATGCATACATAGCTGTACGTAGGTGTAATATAAGTATGTACCATGCTGTTCAACGAAGGAGCTTATTCAGCACGATTTTGTCGGTAAAGATTTTCAAGGGGTGGATATTCGGGGTGTAGAAAAAGGAGAATGAGAATATTTACGGAAAGAGGTAGTATACATAAAGAAAAAAAAAACGAAAAAAAAACATAAAAAAAAATCTACGGGTCAGCAACCGCCATGAAAAGAACGTGGCGAGCGATAGCCGAGGTAATGATCAGTGTGAACTATATATGTATATAGAAATATCATTATTCCGTGATCAACGATAAGGCAGTGTGTCACCCTCCAGCAAAAATAGACTTTCTTATAAATATTTAGCTCGGGGTCGTGGCAGAGGTTTTACCTGCTTCTCCATTTCAATATTTACGAATTTTATTATTATAAACTTTAACGATTTTGAAAATTCGAAATCTTCTAAAATGAATTCGGAATTTTGACCATTCGGAATTTTTACCCAGCCTCTTGTATTTTTTTTTTTTTTTTTTATTTTTTTTTTTGTCTCTCTATTTATACCTATAGGATTTATAGATTACACCCCCATAAGGACGTTTTAACGCGTTAACATTTCCCTTTAATTGGCTTTCCAATTCTCTGTATACGAGGGGGTTTGTAATCGGCACGCGATCACTGCATTATAAACGTGATCGCACCGCAGAATCGTAGATAGATATATACATAATATAGCTATGGGTATGTATACTATTCTACTCTACATTAGACACTTTGATCCGAAAATGTCGTTATACATTATGGGTATTCGTAATTGTCGTAGCTCTGAATTCTGAAGTCTGAGGAAAATAGATTTTAGAAATAAATGATAATAAATAAGTTTGTATATTTTATGGACCTCACTTTGACTCGGGTCACGTACGATACGTAATCAAAAAATAATATTATCTTTGAATTATTGATATTTCGAAAAGCGCGGAATCTTGTTGCAGGAAATAAAGTTTCAAATAATTCAAACTTTTAATATACATTTTGGCGAGTGAATGAGGAAATAAGATTAATACCCTAATTTGACATCTGATTTTCCACCTTTCGAAAATTATGTAAATTAGGTAATTTATTTATTTTTAATCATCCTCGAAGAAGAAACAATAAAAAACAAAAAAGAAAACCGTTTGAATGTCATCCAAAGTTATGATCTAAAATAATTTTTATAGGCATAGGTATCGTCGTTATTTTATTTTTTTATCAGTCTTCATTTTTCTTTGAAAACGAAAAATAATATTTCTTTAACCTATAGCCTGCAAGTACGTTTGAGGACCTCTTGGCTTATATTTTCTCTCTATATACATATATATCGTTGAAACATATCGCGTGACGAAAATCGCGTGACCGGACCACAAAACCCCACAGCCAGACAGGGGAATAAATATATATATATATATATATATATATATATATATATATATATATATATATATATATATATATATATATATATATATATATATACCTATATATCAATGGTAAATCTACCTTAGTAGTAAAAAAAGAAAAAAAAAACAAAATCGTAAATCTGTGTGTAGATTCTTTACATACATACATACATACGACTCTATTTTACATTTCGCAAGAATATATTAGCCTACTGAATTTTTTTTTTTTTTTGAACTAATTATTTAACCCTGTAGGTAGGTGATATATGTAATGAAAATGGGAAATAAAATGAGAGAGAAAAAAAATTGTTTTTTTTTTTTTAAATAAATATTATTCATTTCTTAATACAATTTTATATAATTTTTTTCTCTCACTGCGGTTTACTCATACGATAGATTTCTGTTACTTTCTGTCCCTGGTTTCGGGCCCTCTTCAGTCACGTAACAGTGAAAGAATAACGGTTAGCTGATCCCGAAAATCGGGGCATGATTTCCCAAAGGTAAGATTTTTATCCCCCTCAATTTTTTTCTTTTTTTTATTTATTTTTTTTTTTTATTTTCCTTCAACTTGACATAGCTGTGGGAAAACGGGACCGCAGTTCCTAACCCGCAAACAATCTGAACTTGAAAAAAAAATAAAATAAAAAAAACAAACAGCTATAAATGATATAAGGCCGCAATAAAAATTCACACGATTTAACCGTTTAAGGGTCCAAAAAAAAAAAGCTCTACAGCATATATGTATATCTAAATTAGGTAGTAGCCATTTGAACGTTTTTTTTAAATCTCTTTTTCAAGACCGTCAGCTATAAGTTTAAAAATCTCGGTGGAAAATTAATGAGTAATGAATTTCCCGTGCCAAAATGTCTATCCCCGATCGACCAAGGGATGAGATTTTGGCTGTATATGCAAAAAAAAAGAAGAAGAAAAAAGGGGAGAACGAGGAGAAAGAAGCTACCTCAACAAACGCTAGCAACGAAGAGCGCAATTGCTGTCTGCTCTTTGTATTTCGAGAAGCTCTATCTCTGTCTGTAGCTGTAACTCTCTCTGAAATGAAGCTTGCAGGAGTCTAGGGGTAGTCGAGTAGTTTTGGTGTCGCATTGCCGAGCAATGCAAATCCCAGCAACGACAGCCCTCGTTTCATCTTGCCGTAAGCACTCCTGGATAATTGCTGGAGAGAGATGGATGGTAGTGCAATGTAGTGCACAGTGCAATGCAATGCAACGCAATGAAATGCAGTGCCGTGTATATGCACGGTGAATTCAGATTCTTTGAAGAATCATTTTTTCAGTTATAAAAAATATGATTCCATCACTACAGCATCTTCGTGTGCAGAAAAAAAAAAGAGAGAGAGGAATAAACGAAAATGACGTGGTGATTAAAATTAGCGAAAAAATAATTCATCCGATTTATTAAAATCGAAAAAAAAAAATAATAATAATAATAATAATAATAATAATAAATTTCACTCTCCACTGAACCTTATCGTCCCCTCATAAACGTCTGATTGAATCTTTAATCAAATTATTTTCGGGGCTGAAAGATTAGGCCGGCTTATCATCCGAAAAAAAAAAAATAAAAAGAAAATTTTAATAATTATATTCCGTGAGCTCTTCTTCTCGACTCTGATAATCCGTAGCTGTTTTTAAAAAGGGGTAAAATACTACTCTGCACTTTTTTTAAAAATTTTTTTCACCTCTATAATCTCTATATCTCTATCTCTTCTTTTTATTTATTTATTCATTTATTTATTTATTTATTTATTTATTTGGTTTACGATGATATTCGAAAATTTTTGCTATTCCTCGACGTCTGCAGCATATAACTGGTACACGAACGTGCTTCGTTTCCTCGGACTTTCCCAACGGGATTCTATACCTACCTGATCTTGCAGTCACGCTAGACGTAAGGATTACAGAAATCCTCTGGGAGCTAAGGAGGAACGTCGGTACTAGGCGATGAATTTACCCTTACAATTCTGGCATCGGATCGTAACCGTAAAACCGTACGCGGTATACAACTCTATGTATAAAGGTATATATGTATATATAGCTGCAAAAGTTATATACGATACGGAATTACAGACGATTATTTAACGGTCAGTTGGTAGGTATATATATATGTCTAACTATGTATTACCTATATACTATACTATATAGAAACGCGAAAGGATCAAATTTCTTTGGCTGTAATTTCCGACGGTTTATTACCCGAGTTAGATATTTTTAACGGGTATAGGATAGGTGGGCACGTAGTGAAAATAAAAAAAAATAAAATAAAAAAAAAAAAAAAAAACAAGGGTGGAATTCGCGTAAAGTAAAGCAGAAGCCTTTTTCATTTTTTTTTTTATCTTTTTTTATTTTACTTTACTTCATACGTTTTTTTTTTTTTTTTTTTTTTATTTCCTCCATACGTTGCAGAAGGAAAAAGAGAAGAAAAAAAAAAAAAACAGAGGAAGATAAAAATGGAAAAGAAGAGATATCGGATGCATAATAATATGTATAATGAAGTAAAATTTATATGCGATTGAAAAAAAGTAAATACTTATTTTATGACAACGGATAGACGTTATACGGTCGCGTATATCTAAGCGTTAAAACCAGACGAGAGAATGAAAGAATCGAAGAAGAAGACAGGCGTTACTGTCACATATATATTTTATCTACCTTACCTTAAGTCTTAAATCTTAGGTCTTAGATTTTTTTCACTTCAGTCGTTTGTACTCAGTCAAACACACTTTCATTATTATTTTTTTTTTTTTTTGTTTCCTTCTTCGTCATGGTTAAAGGATAATAAAAATCATTATTCAAAATCAATCACTTTTATAATATATTAATATACATGAATATATGTACATACATATACATAGTTAAAGGGACGATGTATAAAGTGAACTGTCGCCGAGGACTAGCCCGCAGGGAATTTTTACTATACAATGGATAAATATCGCATAAATATGAAAGGTTGTCGATATCTTGTGCCCGGGTCGTGCTCGAAGCTATGTGCTTGCAAAGGTACCAGTTGACTTATATACGAAGCTCTATTTATAATTGAAAATACCGGAAAAAAGCTATTACGATCCTCTCTCTCTTTTTTTTTTTTTTTTTGTTTTTTAATTTGTTTTTTTCTTTGTTAATTGTACCTACATTTTTTTTTTTATTTTTTATTTTTTATTTCATTCAATTTTATATAAAAAAAATGAAGAATCTCACGATAGTTATTATACTTGCAGCGATAATAAATTAGCTAGTCTGTTATAGTCAAGTGGACCTTTTATATCTCTGCTCCTGCTCTAGGGTGTCGAGATCCCAAGGGATACTAGGTCCCGTTTTACCCTTAGTTTATCGACGGTGGCATTGTTTCCATTTTATTGCCTTTTGCCCGACGTAACGTACACACTATATATACCGCAATATATACCGTAGGTATATATACATATACACCGTACTGTACAGTACCAAACCCACCCTTGTAAAGCGAAGCGTTATGGCATAATAATTGAAGGACTCTGGAGGACCAGGCAATAAACATTCTTGGTATACAAGTATTTTTAAGAAGTCTTTTTATTTATCTCTGTATAGCACTTTTCACCACCTGTATTATATATACATATATAGCTATAATTATATACCATAGCTATGTATGTATATTTAAAATTCGTAGGCATATATTATCTAGTTTAGATTTTATTTAAGTATTGTTACTTTTTTGAAAATTTCTATCCGTACGATAATTAGTTGAATGAAAATTTTCCAATAGACATAAAAAGAAATAATATAAGATTGTATACCTACATCGCCGGTATAATTAAGAAACGAGATTATAAACCCTGCATAAGCTATAAATTTTTCCTATACAAAAGGGAATTAGACATGCTAAGTGGGTGCAATTAATACGCTATAGTATATGGTATAGTATGTATGTATATATAAAGAATGAGCACGATTGACCAGACCTGAGCGCGCTTAGTTAAAGAACTAGAATAAACGGTAGGAGATTTTCCGCAGTCTATTTTTCCTCCGAGAACGACGACGAAAAGCAGGATAAAAAGTAGAAAAAAATAATCCAAAAGAAAAAAAAAAAAAAAAAAACTGGTTGGAATTCATCGTCGCTAAGCTTCTATAGTATTTGCTCGGAAATCGTGTGGATAAACAATCCCGGAATTGCTTTATTATTCAACTATACCAATTCCAAGTTTATACATTACATATAGGTATATACATATATATATTGATATAAATATATGTATACATACACTCGTAGTTAAAAACTACGGCATATAGGTATACGAACATTGGTCAAGATTTTCTTCACCCTCCGGGATACAGACGCAGTTAAAGCAAAGAATCAGAAGCAGAAAAAACGAGATGACAAATGAGAGCAAATATAATTGTGCGAAATTATTGAAATTTTTGTTTCTATATTTCTTTAAAATCGCGAAAAACGAATTTACAGTATGTGTACCTGAGCTTTCAACGAAAGTTAATTTTCTCTGGCCCATTTTCTCGTGAATGTATAAAAACAAAAAAAACGTAAAAAAAAAGGAAGAAAAAAAGAGAGAGAGAGAAAGAGAGAAATGAGAAGAGAAAATGAAAAACCACAGTGAAAAGCTCTCGCTTTGGTAGGTACAGCTAGTTTCTCGTTTAGCAATCTCACTGGAATTCAAGTAATTTCATTATTTGACCAACAATTTCGTTTCCCACACCTACGATGCTTGATTCTGTGCTGACTTTTTTAGGAAAGGAGAGAATAAAAATGAATGAAAACTGAAGCACGAAAGAACAAAAAACTTCCCATTACTATATATACCTACTTATATACATATATATAAAATGCTTAATTAAACATTATACACATATATATATTTTATTTTTTACCAGAATATTCACGAAATTCTGAATAGAAAACAAATTATACAGAGCAAAAGAAAAAAATAAAAATAAAAACTCCAAGGGGTAGCGCGGTTTTAAAATTGTTATCGGAGCAATATTTTATACGCCATATCGAATCTATGTATACCACCTATATGCATATAGGCATATTTAATTAAAGGCAGATGAAAAATTTTTATTATATGGTCAGCGGTTAATAATTTTCTTTTTATCTTCTTCTTTTTTCTTTCCATTTTTTTGTTCAACGTCCCCCCCTATCCCTCGCCCCTATTTTTTTTTTTTTTGAACAAGTGATAATTTTTATCGATAAAAATATACACATTGTGGTAAAAAGGTTTTTTCCCACGAAATAAAAAAGAAATGAAAGTGAAAAAAAAAAAAAAAAAACAGAATGAAAAAAAAATCTCGCCATCATATCGCTAACTCTTAACTCGTATGCGCGTACGCTCTCAGGCAGAATCATCCCCCTGATTTTTTTTTTTGGTTTTTTTTTCCTTTTTTTCTAATTTTTTTTATTTATTTTTTTTTATTTTATTTTACCACCGGGACGGAAACGCTCCAGTATTTATCTGGCTGCCGTATTCAAATTCTTCGTTCTCCCACGTACAGACCCACGTTTTTCCAAGCAAAACGCGGAACGAAGTGTGCAGTCAACTCTGAAAAGGAAACGTGAACGACAGAGATTTTGTACCGATATAGGTATATGTATCTATATATATACATACATATACATATATGTAGGTATAGGTAAATGTTACTATACCTAGCTACATGTACAAACTCTGTGCTTATATCACGGTATAGGTATGTACTATATACCTATAGTCATGGATTTTCGCGGAAGAGAAACATCGCAGAATTTGCAATATATATATCTCCCTGAAGGGACCTCGTCTACGTTATCTTTTGAAATGATAAATAAAAATAAAAGAATTTAAAAAAAATTTTTAAATTTAAAGAGAAAAAATTTAAATTAACTATAAAATTTGGGTAAATAAATGTGAATTGGAATTATTTTATGTAAATTTCTCGAATATATGTATAAATAAGGTGATGAGAGAAAACTGTCTGAAAATAATAATATCTAAGTGAAAGTTAAGGAAAAAATAAATAAATAAATAAAGGAAAAAGAAAGAAAAAAAAAAAAAATATGTAAAAATGAAAGAATCGTGAGGAAGTGTTAGAGAAAGCAAAGCCTCTACACATAGTTTGCGAGATCAAAAGCAGTTAACAGACGTTTACTGTGCTGCAGGGATCATAACGGAACACATTCCGGGACTAGAAGTACCTACTATCAACCCAATCCTCACCCCCAGGGTATTTTACAACGATTACCTGAGAGATACGCGGAGAGATCGCGGGGCTGAAACGAAATAAGAAATAGCAGGATACAGAGAGAGAGAGAGAGAGAGAGAGAGAAAGAACAAAAAAAAAAGAGAACAAAATAGGGTTCGGTGAGTTTTTAATTATTGCATTTTGTATGTTTTGCAATTTGTTAATTGAAGTGAAAAAAAATAAAACCTCCTTTTTCGTTCAACCCTTTGTTATAGTGAATAAAAATTGACTGCGAAAATGTATACAGAGCCACTTCATTTTTTCTGGGGTAACGCGTGCAGGGTATACATATAGGTATATATATATGTAGGTACTTGCAGAGCTGCGAAATCCAAATATGAGTGTATGTACATAACTTTAACATACATACGTGGTATGTATATAACCTATGTACGGGAAACAGGGTAAACAAAATGTGAATAAAAAAGTAAAGTAAAGCAAAGTAGAGTAAAGTAAAGTAAAGTAAAGTAAAGTAAAGTAAAGTAAAGCCAGTTCTCGCGTGTGCAGTTTAGCTCCCGGGGGTTAGAGTTAGCGAGATCAAAAGCAGTTACCACCGCGAGGCTGCGATATTTACTCGGGTGCAAAATCATGACGAGACACAATTCTGCTGGAATAGAAACTTCGCTATTAAACTCAACCCTTAGGTTACCCAACAGTTGCTGATACGGGGTCAAAATTCAACGATTATATAGGCGTATAATGTATACGTATGTACATACATATTGCAATAACCGAAAGCCAGATAAGCAGCATCAGATAAACACGAAATAGGAATAAATTTTAATTTAAATTTGTGTAATTTTTGAGATATAAAACATTCGCCTATTTTCAAACATTTTGACGAATTATATTTTAGGCTTTTATTCGACGCAATGTTACCCACAAATATTGATATTGAAGACCCTCCCCATCTCACATCATGTGGGCACCAGCATAGATCGAAGTGAGCTTTGTCAAAATGACATAGGTTAACTGTTTACTCAATTTCGAGGTCAATTTCAGTATAAACTAACTCCGGCTTCGTGATCTCACTCAATAGTTATGTGATTCTGACGTAGACTAGGATTATCAAAAAATATTTCATTTTGGATACATTTTCAGATTTCTAAATTCCGTGTAGTGAAAAATAGAAAAATTTGAATTTTTCTTCAATTTTTTACAGCCAAACGAACAAACATTTTTCAAAACTTCTAAACTATGAAAGACCTAAGTGTGAGGACTGCAAGTACAAAAAATTATAAATCGCTCGGGCTAGTGGTTAATCAGTTATTAAGTAAACAGTTGACCTATGTCATTTTTACAGAGCTTCAATCTACGCTGGTGACCACACGATGTAAGATGCGAAGGTCTTCAACATCAAGATTTGTAGGTAACATTACGTAGAATAACAGCCTGAAACAGGATATCTGTGTTATTATGTACCACAGTTCCCACAATCCCCTAAATTGTGTCGAATTTTAACATCCTGAGGATATATGTACAAAAAAAAAAAAAAATATCTTCAATTTCAATTATTATTTATGCCAATATAGTATACGCCGAATTATTTACTTATTTCTGAAAAACAAAAGTAATACGACTCATAATAAGAATGACAAAATTAATTTACCTTGACGATTTATTTGCATACCATGTTTGAGTCTGTAAATTCTGGTATATAAATTCGGTTTTACGTAAATAAACTGTTTGCCCGGTTAGGATTGAATTTTATTTAATTTTCTTTTTTCTTTTTTTTTTTTATTACTCTTCTTCTTTTCCCCCTTTAATTCTACTTCCCGGGGATGAATAAACGATTGACGAGAAGAGGATTCATTGGATCGGTAAACTCGCTTATAAACCTGATTAACGAGTGATTTATTATGTAATATAATTAGGCAGATCAATTGGGAAATCTTTGATGTAGTAGAATTTGAGTTAGTAGTATTATACCTATATATGTATAAGTACATACATATAATACCGTCCTGACGGTGAGCGAACGAATGTCGAGGTTAAAGTTAAAAAAAAAAAAATATATCTTCCAAATTAGATTCAAGGCCAATTAAAACGTACTTTCAAAAAGTTTATAACAAACTTCTTAGATGAATTCTTAGTTAATTATTCAAAGTTATTAATCCCACGCTGTGTTTATGGAAAAATGTTGAAATTATATAACTTTATATATGATACCACGATGTAAATATATATTTTGAAAAAAGATTCTTTTACTCTATAATTTTCATATAATTCGAACTTCGAGTATCCGCGGGCATCGTAAGTTTTTAGTTATAAGAAAAAACAAAACAAAAAATAAAAAAGTTTATTAAACCTATCACGCATTTAATTTTCATGTTAATTTTTTTTTTTTCTTTTTTGATTCTTTTCAAGTAAATTTGAAACTCGGTTTAACGAAAAGATGAAGCTTTCATAATTAAAGTAAAATAAAAATAATAATAATAATAATGATAATGATAAATGAATAAAAAAGTGAGGAGAAGAACCGAAAACAAGCTTTATATTACATGTCGCCTTGTATAATATTCGCTAATTAAAAATCCCGTAAATATTAGCCTTCGAGCAATATAATAAATATATATAGATATATATATATATATATATATATTTACCCTTCTTCAGCACACAATTCACAGAGTAAAGAATTAATACATATACCGTAATTTTCTCGTTGTAAAATTATTGATACATAATTTAACTCACCGTTCATTCCCGTAATCGTCTTTCCTCGAAAATCCTCTTCAGACTTTGAGGGTTAGGGGAGGGAGAGAGGAATGGTTTGGTAGATGTTTGAGGGTGGAGGCTGCAGAACTGGAAGATTTAGCACAACCCTCGAACGTATATTGAAAACGTTCGAAACTTTAATCCCGTCACTCAAAGTGAATTCTAATTCAGAATACCGATTCGCTTGGCAACGCAGCAGAAAATTTTATTTTTTTTTTGTTCTCCTTTTTTTCCGTTTTTTTTTTATTTTTTTTTTTTATTTTCTTATTTTTTTTTGTTTTTTAAATTTACTTATCCATTTATTTATTAACAATTACAGATAATTACACCTGATTATTTCTTTATTTTTTTTCCACTTATAGTTACAGTACATTATACATATCAGGTTTGCTGATTCCTCAGTTAAACTTTGCAAAAGCTGAAAAATAATAATAAAAATAAACATATCACTTTCGATTACATAATATTATACTATAACTAGCAGAGATCTGTATCATATTAGCCTATAATCAATCTCTGCAATTTATATTGTCGATTATCTTAAATTTAATGTTATTATCATTACGATTATTATTATTATTATTATTATTATTATTATTATTATCATTCAATTTAAATTATAAGGTACTAATTAGATTTTCCGAAAAAAAAAATAATTCATTTAGCTGTAGTATACCCATATCTACACATAGGTTCATATATATATGTGTGTGTGTATGTGTGTGTGTGCAGCTTCTTTTCGAGGAAAATTATTACACGCCAATTAGGTAATATAAAATAGGTATACATATATATCATATAAAGATCAAATTATCGACGGGGCAAAGTAACGTGTTATAACTATAGGTTATTAATAACGTAGTTATAAGTAACAATGTATCAGTTACGAGTCAATTATAGGAAACGCGAAGTAAAACGGGAAAAAAAAAACCTATATAGGTATATATATTATATAACAGGTATGTACGGGAGACAAATTGGCCACGTGAAAGAAAGAAAGACAGAAGGAATAAAAAAGAAAAGTAAAAAAAAAGAAAAATAGTAGAAATCAGGACAAGATTTCAGTACATTATCTATCATATCGCATCTTGCTCAAGTCTTTCACATTTTCCACATTTTATTCCTCTCTCTCTCTCTCTCTCTCTCTCTCTCTCTCTGTTCTTTTTCCTATTTTACTGATTTTGTTTTTCTTTTTCCTTGTTTTTTTTGTTATCTATTTTTTTTCTTTTACTAAGGGCTGAGAGGGTGCTCTGACGTTATCATCCCCGAAAGAAAAAAAAAAGGGGAGGGGGGAAGGGGAAACACAGAACTCGATTACCGTACGTGAATATAAAAGTACAAAAACCGAATATGAAAAGACGTGTCTCATTCACCAGCAAGAGTCAGAGTCAGGCAGAAAAAGTTTCTTTTCAAATATATTCAAAAAGGCTATATACCTATTTCTGCATATGCCGATTTGAATTGCGTGAGTAAGAAAATTTCCCAATTAATTAAAACCAAAATAAACAATAAATTCAAAAAAGAAAAAAAAAATCGTATATCAATTAAAATAACGTTAATATTTCTCCACGTCTAGTTTACGAAACTATATGTATATACATATATTGTATAGATTTCGTACACAAAATCTCTTTGTTTTTTGATTATATGAGGAGGACGTTGTGGAATTTTTACCGTTTTTTTTTTTTTTTTTTCTTTTTATTCTTTTTATTCTTTTTATCGAGTAAAATGAGAAGAGCTACGAATAATATGAAAAGCGAGGGTGGTGGTGCAGTAGTATTTTAGTCCAGTGTTAACAAAATTTTCGACCCTCCTTCTCAAGGGCATTGTATAATAAAACGTGCGTAAGGTGATGAGGGGGCGAAGGCGAAAGCTCAGTTCTCCGCAACACTTCTGCCCGAAAGAGAAAGAGAGAGGGAGAGAGAGAGAGAGCGAGAGAAAGAATGAGAGAGTGAGTGAGTTGTTACCAGAAACCGTGAATACGGGTCTCCCACGTCTCTGTGAAAATTCGCTCACTTCAGATAACAAAAAAAAAAAAAAAGAGAGAAAAAAAAAAGCTGAAAAAAAACGAAGAAGACGAATAAAAAAAAAAAGGAGAAAATTTCAATAAACGAGTGAACGTCACGTAGCCCGAGGCGCCTAATCTGTGTTAACAAAAATCCCGCCAGCCCAAATCCAAGCCACTGTGCATTTTGACCACGACTCTTGAATACACGAAATACATATAACCGAAGTTAAAAAAAAAAGAAAAAAGAAAAAAAAGAAGTTTCTTTAAATTCAACTACACGTACAAGTATAGAGGTATACGATAATATATGTATAAAAAAATTTAATGTAGTAGAATGCGGGTGTATAACAAAAAAAAAAAAGGAAATATGCTACTAAGTACCCAGCTCTGCAGGACTAAAGCATACATACATACATATATAGGTATACGTAATATTTAAACGTGGTAAATTCAATCTATAAAAAAATAAACGACGATCCTATAGATTTTTATCTTGTGTAATTAAAGGATTGTTTTATATTATACCACGGATTATAATAAACAGATTAAATTTCCCGCTCTGAATCCACATCGCGATTTATGCGAGCAGTCCGAATCACAAAAAATCGAACAGAAAAAAAAAAACAATTGCAAAAATTCACTCGTGATTTAAGAAGCTAATTAAACAAGAAAAAAAAATGAATTATCTTTAATTTTAATATTTTTTGTTTTTTGTTTTTGTAATTTTTTCTCTCTCTTTAATTCATTAATAAATTAATTTTTATTGTTTTTCGCGTATAATTAAAACGATTACACCGTATACATTTTGAGTATGCGACGATTGTAACCCAACACCGCGATCTATATAGGGTCTAGATCTTCATCTTATTCTTATTCTTTATCTCGTTCTTCAGAGAGACATAATTTCTACCTTTTTCTTTATATTTTTTATTTTTTAGTATTCTACTTTATTTTTTTTTTTTTTATTTTATATTATTTTTTTCAATTTTTCTATTTCTTATATTTCTCTTCAATTTCCTATTTCGTTCCCTTCTCTGTCACAGATCTGACCCAGTTTAACAATGGGGGTAAAAAGGGGGTGGGGGGGGGGGTTGGTGGTTGAGAGATGCTGCGCGTCGTTGTTACGCGAACGCGAACTTACGCGGACGCGGCGCGGGATGTACTGAGCCTTTCTACTCGGTCGTGCGTCCTGCCGCGTCGCGACGCGACGCGACGCGACGCGCCGCACCGCACCGCGACGCTCGCTACTTGATATCGATCACTGAGCAGCTCACAGTCCGGTACTACTACCAGAATCCACACCGCTACCCTGTCAACATTTCAACAAACTTAAACCTCCTGCAGATATACGTGTAGCTATCTTCTATATCAGCATCCACCAACCCCCCCCCCCCCCCCCCCCCCCCCCCCTCCCTCACTCCCTCCCTCTCCCACTCATCCACCCGAATGCTCTCCCTCTTACAATATAGCCGATCTTCGGCTCACCTTAGTTCGCCTATGGGTAGTAAAGTAGATAGTCTATAGCAAGCTTACAACAAGCCAACCGTTGGCGTCCTCGAATTAACTGAGCGAGTTGCGAAAGACTTCATTAAAATTAAAATCGTCTCGAGTAGGTAGGTAGGTAGGTAGGTAGGTAGGTAGGTATACATACATACGTATGGGTTGTGAAGATTTGCAAGCTTCCGGCAATACCGCAACGAGTTGAAAATTTCAAGAAGGGTTTTTATACGATGGATAAGACAAAAAAAGAAAAGAAAAGAAAAGAAAAGAGTAAAGACGAAAGAGTGTGTGTGTGTGTATGTTTTTTTTTTTTTTTTTTTCTTGCCAATTCTGATTCTCTGTAAGACGAAAGTTCCCTAATCCATGGATGCGATAAAACGGGGAACAAAGCGAATCTACGGTGTGAAGAAATTGAGCGAACGCGTAAAAAGCTCCAGACTACTACTACTACTACTACTACGACATGATCCTTTCTTGACATTTTACTTTTTTTTATCTATACGGTATTGCAGGTAGCAGTTTTATCTATTAGATCTATACCTACGGTGTATAAAAACGAAAATATTGGCATTTTCTTATATTCTTTCTGTTTTTTTGTTTTTTTTTTTTATCACTGTATCTGTTACGGGGTTATACTTTTTGTCTTTTAGTTTCTATACAAATACTATAATTCCGAATAACCATACATGATGAATCAATTATAAATGCAGAATAGGATTACGGTTACAGTTACGGTTACGGTTTGAAAAGATTAACGTTTCGCGAATCTCCTACATTCGTATATACATACATATACAGACCTTTAGAAAAGATAAACAGCAGCAAAGTTGAATACTGGATAATTTAGGAAATTTAATTCTCTCGAGTAACGTGAATATAATTGAAGCATATAGTATAGTTTTTTTTTCTTTTCTTTTTACTACAGTATTTGAAAATCTGATTGTGGCAGAAAATAAAAAACAAAAAAAAGATAAAAAAAAAAAAAACAATCACCAGATGAAATTTTTCAAATTTTATTCGTGTAGGTGTACAAGCTATAATACCTATTATGTGTATATCTATATATTCAGTTATCTTTGTAAATGTTTTGCTACAGGTATGTAGAACGAAGGTTTAAATACCTATAAAACATTTATTTTTATATTTTATTTTTTTTATAGAATAATTCAACACCGTAACTCTTTCATTTAATTTGCCCTGTTTTACTCTGCGGTGATAAATCTTTGCCAAAAGGGGTTTTTCCAAATGTTACATTGTGATACGCAGGTTTTACTCCGTTTTAACAAAACTCATCGCAATAAAAAAAAAAAAAAAAGATAAAGCTGTAAGCAATGGAACAATATTCGGTACATTTGGTGTCAACTATTTTCTCTATTATCTATAACAACGTCCAAGAAAAGAATCGATTCTGAAATATAATTTGAAAATAAATTTGAAAAAAGTATTTTCCTTTTTGTTTATTTATTTATTTATTTTTTTCAAATCGTATGATAAATTGATTAAAATTTTGAAATCAGATGTCTAAAACTTTTGATAAAGCCTGACACGTTTTTGCTACTCAGCTACCAGGAGTAAAGTTCTCCGAGGTCAGGACAGCTTGAGGTAAGGTCAGTGTTGGCAAGCCGTGCTAGAGAAAAATATCTCTAAATCGTTTATACTTTCCTAAAACGTGCAGCTCAGCTACAGTTGGCCGATCCAACGCATGTTCAAAGTAGTCATCACGGTATTTTTATATATTTTTTGTTATGGCGTTATCGGTGAATGGTATAATGAGATTAGAGAGATTGAAGAGAATTTAAATCAAGAGACGACAGAAAATTTATTTATTTATTTATTTATTCTTCATTTTTGACAAACTTTGAATAGAAAAATGAAAATCCCATCTCACTTTAGGCGATTAATTTTTAGATTGAGCCTTACGAAAGCACAGGCACTGCTGTATAAGGAAATATATATATATAAGATGTTGGTATGTAAAATTTTAATCTTATATTATGTACCTTTTTTCGGGGGATGAGCGAATATAGCGTGGGAAGAAGATTAAGAAGAAGAAGAGAATGAAAAACCTACATACTTATACACGTATGTACATAAAAGAAGCTTATTCAGCTGGATCAGTGTGTACATACATACCTATATACACCAATACGTATATATAGTTATTGGTGGAAATAAGCCTACTGCGTAAACAAGAAAATTAAACACTGCGGCGACTGCGTAAGGCGAATCCATCTCATGCTATAACGAAGGGGAGAAAGATGGACGATGAAGAAAGGGTGGATTTTCTTAAGGTTAAGGGGGAAAAACGGATCACCTTAATTACGTTAATAAACTTATACTCTAAGGAAAACTTTTCGGATCGCGGAATCTAATGCTAATATTATCGTATCGTGACTCTAAAACACATATTTGTGTTTTCCTGAGGCAGGCCATTATAGAAGCTTCACTCTCATTCACATATTAACTAAAAACCCATACAAGTCCTTCCGTCTTACCCACGAAGATATTTTTTCTTTAAATTTCCGGATCTTAAGCCTCTTGAAATAATGAAAAAAATAAAAATATAAAAAATAAAAAATTCAAGTAATAACTTCAAAGCCTTCTTCTCACTCATCTGAATTTTTATAATGAGAAAATAAAATCTTTGATGAACTGTAAAAATTATTCTTTTTTCTATTTTATTATTTCTATTCTTTAACACTTCAGTACGGTTTTTAAATTCGGTTGATAGCCACTGGGAAAACAGTTAAATGCTAGTCGTATAGACCGATGACTTGCCCCCAACTGTATTTGATATCGCTTATCTGCTGACCTTTGCGGACAGAAACGAAGCCCTTGTGGTGTAAATTCCAGGCCTACAAAGTCCCGTCACGCACGTGTGTAAATACATATACGTATGTATGTACATACATACGTCGAGGAATCAAAAGTGAAGAGACATCATAATCTGTATGTTATAGTATCGGATTTAGTTAATATATGAGGTATACGAAAAACTTTTCTTGTATAAAGAAAATTAGGAAACACAATACATAGGCGAAAGAAGATTATTATTATCAAGTAATGATAATTATTTACATATTTAATCACGTTTTTTTCTTTTACACATACATAGACATACTCACATTATGTATACATAGAGTTCATATAATTCTGAAATAGGGTTTGAACTTGTGACGTTTGACATCAAGAAGATCAGGTTGCACGACGAAGCACGCCACTTCGAATAAGGGCTGAAGGTAAAGGAGACTCTTAGTTACATAGTCTGAAATTTAATAATCTGAATTTCAAAGAGTTGGGGTTGGTAAAGGGTGAAAGAATCCTGACTCTCCCCTCTTCATCGTACACCCGAGTGATTCCGATGCCACAGAGCCAAGTCAACGATTAATTTATGCCCTTGTGAAAAAAAAAAAAAAAAAAAAAAACGTTAAGTCTTCAGGAATTCGATAACCTTCGATTTTTCATTGTAAGAAATTTTTTATTCCGAAATTTCTTGATTTTGTTTCTTAATTTTGATTATATTAAAAAAAAAAAAAAAGATTCTGCTCTTCTTTAATTATCGTCCATACATAATCTTCTTTTTTATTTCAAAGCGTCGAATAGACACGCATAATTCATGAAATTAATATAACTGTACAATGTATATACTATGCGAAGTTAAACAAGACTATGAGATTGTAATCTGCGTCGTTAATTATGCAGTAATAATTATTAATAAATGATTAACGGTATATGAAATTCGTACTGATTCCCGCCTACCTGTTTGCGGCAAAAGTAGTTAGTAAAATCACCACTAAGGGATATATATGGCGCTACATTACGGATCAATCTTTCAAACCATCTCACGAGATGATTGAATTGCATAAAATAAGGCGCCTGAAATAAACAATAATATACATATTTTAATTGATTATTATTTTTATGAATAAGATTTTAATTATTCATATTATATATTCATTTTCTTTTTTTTTTTTTATAAATCAGGGTATTAAAAAGAGATAAATAAATAAATGAATAAGTTGACGAAATAATATAATGTTAATTCTAGAATATATTTTATTTTTTTTGTTTTTTTTTATTTTTCATTTTTTATTCTTAATCCTTTTTATAAATAAGTTGAAATACATTGCATTTGGTATTTTTAAAAGCTAACTCTGTATTTACAAGGGATAGTGTGGTAGTGTGTTAGATAGAGAGTAACTGAATTAATATACGTATATGTACATTTTAAAATGTAAATATACTCAGTATTAAGCTCTAGCTAAACGTTTAAATTCAAAACTGTGGTCTGGTGTAAATACATGGATATAATTAGAGTTTTGTTATTAGAATATAGAAACTAAACGTAGCAATAACAATTTTATTTTCTTTTTTTTTTTCTTTTATTAACCGAATGAATCCAAATGTTAAATTCTATTATTATATTCGAAATATTATAGTATTTTAAATGTTTGATGATTTATATAAAACAAAGAAAGAAAAAATATAAATAAAACAGGCAAAAAAAAACAATATTTGAAATTTTACAATACATTTTTTTTTTTTTTTTGTTTTTTTCTTTTTCTGAAATATTATATTTTATATTTTTTTTCTTTTCGTAGATATAATATATCTACCTATGTGTATTTGTAACATAGATACAAATATTATTTTATTACCTCATTGTGAAAAAAATTAAAAAAAAAATTTTCATTCTTTTATTAGAGACTGGTATAAAAAATTTATACTCTACTACTATTTTTTATTTTTTTTATTTTATCTTGTGACCAATTTATTTCATTCGTCAAAATTTAGTGAACACTTATTTTAATTAATTAATTAATTAATTAATTAATTTATTTATTTATTCCTTTATTATTTATCTTTCTTCGAATCTGTTATATTATTGAACACTAAATTTCAATTACTATACAGGAATAGAAAATTTAGGAGAAATAAAAAAAAAACTTGTTGAGCTGTTTGAAATAACTGTGTTAAATTTTTTTACGAATAAACGTAAAACCTTAAGAAAACCCTAAACCTAGGAACTTGAAATAATGATTTTCATTTACAAACGAAAAAGAAAAAAAATAATAATGTTAATAATAATAATAATAATAATAATAATAATAAAGATAATTATAATAATAACAGCAAAAAGCCAATTTAAATGAAAGAGAAAACTGACTTACTTAAGGCGAGATCGAAAATGCGAAATTCGAAAAATAAAAATAAATAAGAATCGTTCAAACGAATGCACTATAACGCCTAATGACCTGACGTAATTAGATCGCCATTGTTGTTATTATTGTTGCTTTTTTTTGACAATATTTCTAAATTAAAATAATAAATGATATTCTAATGATTAATAACTCCTTAGAAAATACTTGTCTATTATTAATAGTTATATATGTATAGGGGAGAGCGGGGTAAAGTGGGCCACCTCAGCTGAAAATCAGCCAAAAAATTTCGGAAAAAAAAAATTTTCATTGAAAATAAAAATTATTGATTTTTTATTTTTTTTCAAATAAACAATTTTCATTGATTTACCGAACTTTTTGGTCCGAAGAACGTCGCTAAACTGTAAAAAATCGTTTTCCAGAAAAAAAAAAAGCCGAGGTGGCCACTTTGCCCGGCTCTCCCCTACATATATGTGTATAATATCTATACATATATACATATACATATGTATCATTATTTATATCATAGTTTTATTTTTATTTTTTTATACACATATAAATAGAATGAAAAAAAAGAAATCAAATTATTCTTTTCTTAAAACTTAATTATTTTTCTTTTTAAAACCTATAAAATGTTGAAATTATTATACTTTGAAAATAATTGAGCGTGTAACTATCTATCAATTACCACGACATTATTATATTTAACATTATTAATCGCTTTATATAATTAATAATAATAATAATAATAATAATAATAATAATAATAATAATAATAATAATAATAATAATAATAATAATAATAATAGCTAATAATAATAATAAAATCTGGTGTCAAATAATTTTGGTCGGTATAAATAAGCGTGGCAACTAATCGGCTCGTTTTAAGGTATTTATAACATATACTTAATATGTGTTTGGTATATAGAAATATAGTAGTTGATTAAATAAATGATCATTTTTAGATGAAAAAGAAATAAGCAGGTTCTTTTCTTTTCCTTCTTTTTTGTTTTGTTTCTAAACTCAAAGATGGTTGGGGTGGCCAAACAGTATAAATAATGATTAAAGTAAATAATATGTAAAAGATATTCATATTCAAATTAAAATTTAAATGATTGTGATTAAATTTGAAGTATGTAGTAATAGATTATCCTACATTACATGCCCTAAGCATACAAACCAAAATATAGAATTTTAGTAGCAGATAATAGTAAATTAGTGTCAATCACGTTTCATATTAAGACTATAATAAATGTATCTAATTATCCTAATAAGACTCACAAATATTTAATTTTCTAGTAAAGATGAAAAAAAAAAAAAAAAAATGAAATAAACAAGAAAAAAAAAAACGAAGAAAAATGTAAATAAAAAGCAAATTAATTCAACAATAATTTATCTATCCAAGAATCGTATTTTAAAACAGCTTCAAGCAAAACTTGCACAATTTTTTATTATACTAAATTCAATTATTATTATTGATAAATTTTTACTATCCGCAAACGTTAGATTATACAAGTTTTACTTGCTAGAGCCGAACGAGACTTTGAAAATTCTACTACTAGTTTCTTTTCAACATTATTATTATTATTTATTTATTTATTTATTTATTTATTTTGTTTTATGTATAATCACTTAGTTATACATATATACCCTAAAAAACATTTTTGAACACATAAACAAACCTTAACTCAATGCCAAGTTATTTTTTTCTTTTAATTACTCCTTATATCATCATGTTATAAATTTCTGTTTGTCTATTCAAAATTCAAATTTACTAACCATTCTATCCAGTATGAATTTATGAAAATTAAAATAAAATAGACAAAAGTTAGAAGAATCCTAACTACAGATTTCTATCGTCAAGTTATCTTTGATTGAATAGAACATAGGTATTTAATATGATAATTTTCTTTCTGTGGATATTGATTTTTGGCGGTGAGATAGTTTAATTAAAAATAATTTTAAATCAAGAATCATATAATTTAAATCTATAAAACAATGACAACTTTCAATCGATGATAAAATAAGACAATAAATGAAAATATAATTATTGATAGAATATAGATGAAGAAAAAAAAAAAAAAAACAACAAAAATTGCATAATGTTACATTGGCTATTTTTTTTATAAATGAAATTTAATTATCGAATGAAAGTTGGGATTGAATTAATCTACTTTACCCTAATACATATGTTAATAACATTCTTACTTAGTGCAAAAGCATATACCTATGTATTTATGTATACTAACAATGTAAGGGTAAATAAAAATGATTTGTATCATAAATGTGATAAATACAATGCCCAAATCATTATTGAACCAGTTTTAACTTATCTATGTATATTTATATTTATTTATTATATTTTATATATATATATATATATATATATATATATATATATATATATATATATATATATATATATATATATATATATATATATATATATATTTATTTATTTAACATGCAATTACTGTCAAGAAATTTTGAACGATTTAATTTAATAATAAATAGTTTCATTACGCATTTATGTTTAAACATTATTTTCATTACCCAAATAGAATTGTGAATTTCACTAAATTTTAACAAGCTAAACCAGAATGGCACGTAATTAGAATGTGTACATTGTCTTTTTCATATAAGTCTTTAACCATATAATAATGAATAAACTATTTAGCATAAATGATGCAGTTTTTATAATATTATTATATAACAGGAAAAGCAGAGATAATGAATTAATTTTTTATACCATTATAGTTGAAAATTGAAGCTAGTATGTTATAGGTAATAGAAATAAATCTTGACAGTATATTACAGTACATGACATAATATTAAATAAGTCTAATTGTATACGTTTGTATTTAAGATTTAATAATAATTGCATTGCGTTTGGTTGCATTGCGACCAAAGCTAGTTATATTCCATTCCCAGTCTTTTCATATTTTCGTTATTATTAATTATTAATTTTTCGTTTCGTAATTTTATTTTTTTATTTCTCTTCCTTTTTCTTTGTTAGATACAGACCGAATGAGTGTCTCCCAAAATTTAATTAAAGAAAAAAAAAAATTTACAACTAATTTCTAATAATTAGTCTAATTGCCATATTATTTTCAGTAAGCCGGCCTGATTCACCCATCATCTGCCATAAATTTCTTCCTTCAATTATAATATTTGAACGGTCAACCCGATTCTAAGCATTCTCTACAATTTTTCAATTCAATTATTTAACAGGATCATTTTTTGTTTTTATTTTCATTTGTTTTTTCTGTATAATTTACTTTACTTTACTTTAATCAGGAGAAATGTGAAACACAGCATCGGTTGGCTTATAACAATATACACTTGTCAGACACGTGTGTCTGTATTTCTGTTTACACTAATTACAACTATGTAAATCATCTAGTGATTACACGAATACAATTTCAATAATATTCTGGAACCCAACTCACCATGACTAAAATTTAGAAAAAAAAAAAAAAATTTGAAAATTCATTGACACTTATGAAAGAAAATAATGATAATAATAATAATATGAATTGCCAAGTTCCAATATTCAGCAATTATTGAAAGTATGGAGAAAAATAAAAAATCAAATAATTGTGTTGACATTGTTTGTTTTCCATTATTAGAAAATAAGTTCAGCATAAACTAAATTGATTGATTGGCATCTGATTAATTATCAATAAAATAGAACTAATAATTTTGGATTATTAATTTAGTTATATATCATTGGTGAGATCATGTTTTTTAATATGTTTTGCTTTTGCGATAATAAAACAAAACGTTATTACATATTTCAAATTCATGTCTATAACGTTTCAAGAAAAAAAAATAATGTATGGTATAACAGAATTGCACCCGCCATTTGCAGTCTCCTAACAAAAAAAAAAAAAAAAAAAACAACTTATGAATTTAATCTGTTTGATATTAATAAAATAAACCGACAGACCACATTCATATATTCATCAAATCCCTATATGTATAATAAATACCACAATAACAAGGGTACAAAAAAATATCGTTATAACTAACAGTATTATACTAAAAGAAAATAAGTTACCTAATTATAAAACCATATGAACTTATTGGTACCTGATAGTATAATAATATACAATTGTTTAAAATGTAGTTATTATGCTTACAATTAAATATCTAGTTGACACATTATTGATTGTACAAATCTTTGAGTAACTAGTTTTCTTTTTTGTTTTTATTTATTTATTTATTTATGTGTGTGTGTAGATATATGTGTGTGTGCGCGTGTGTGTGTGTGTGTGTGTGTATGTACGCATTAGCAAATAAGGGACGATTCATTCATTTTAACCATTCTATATTGAATTTATCTAATTGATACAGTATCACGTACGATAATAAACAAACCGAACGTAATTTGTATATGTTCATATTTTAGCTAGCCATTTATTATTCTAATATTTTATTAAAATGAGAATTCTTGCTACTATAAGAAATTTTGTCTAATCGATCTATGTATATTGATAATAACAATTCCTACAATATTTCATATCATCCGCTATCTAATACCTTGATTATTTAGACAAAATAAAACTTCAATTGAAGAAGAGAACGAAAAAAAAAATGAAAATAACAAAAATAACAAATTAATGAGGATAGAATGAAAAATACAATAATTATAATAATAATAATAATAATTCTAAACATAGAATGGTTGAAATTTTTGATAATTAGAATAATAATATCTAGACTTGAGTGTCTGACGTTAATTAAGTGTTCAATGTATGTATGAATTATACGACGTGCTTTAGTAAGTGAGTACATATTGCTTTGGGTATCACATTGCCACTCGCGACTGATCAGACACCTGTTTATGATGCGATCGTAAATAAATTGAATAATAATAATAATAATGATAATATTGATGATGATGATGATAATAATAATAATAATAATAATAATGATAATAATAATAATAATAATAATAATAATAATGATAATAATAATGATAATGATAATAATAAGAAGAAGAAGAAGAAAAAGAATAAGAGAAGGGTTTTTTTTCTTCATATTGTAAGCCGAATGGATATATGTATATAAATTATGATAACTTTGTTTCTTTTATTATTATTTTTTTCTTATACACATCCACCAAAAAAACAGAAAAAAAACAAATGATAATTAATTTTTTTTAAAAACCATATGAATTTGACACATCAATTTATTGTTTCCTGGTTTTTTTTTTGTTTTTCAATCTTCTTTATTTAATAAAACTACTAATCCATCTATACATCAAACGCAAGACCCAGCTTTAAATATACATATATTATTTAATGTACATACATACATACATACATAAAAAACGCTTGGTTCTAGTTTCTTAAAATAATTTTTAAAAAATTAAAAACCTCTCAACTTTATTATTTACCATATCCTAACGAAACTGATCAATTTGGGCAATGATGACGCGTTAAGCATGATGCTAAATATAATGTAGGTTTAAGCTCTGGAAATCAAATTGCAAAGTAAGATAATTTCTAAATTATGACTACCTAGAGTCGATATGTAATCTGCACCATTTACAGAAAGCTTAAAACTTAGAAAAATTGTTTTTTTTTTTTTCTCTCTTATAACATTGAATAGATGTAAATGTCGTACTTTCAAGTTTTTAAGATCTTACGATATTATGATTTTATAATACATGAAGAATAAAGACTGATAAAATACTTTGTGCCTGAAAGTATGAATGAAATAGTATGATTAAAAAAAAAAAAGACCATCATCAACGAAATCATCATCGCATAGTTCATATTTTCTTGTAAATTCAGTAAATAGAATCTGTGATAAAGATAGAAAAAAAAATCATAAAGCTGGGCCTATGAGATCTTTTGTGAATAAAATATTGTCCGTAATATTTATTAACTCTATATAGAACAGCTTATAAATTAAAAAATGAGACAGTCTTACCTAGCAACGAAATTGATAATTAAAATGTTCATGTCGTTTTGTTGTTCTTTGCCATATTGTGGGAAGCCCAGTTTAACGAAGTTTTCCAAGAATTGCACAATGCCTCATCAAATTTACCACGAAAATGCATTTGTGCTTCATTTTCCGACATTTCTAACACCTGTTAATAAAACAAAAAAACTTTTAGTCTTTAACCAATTTAAAATCTATATTATTTTCATATAAAAACCAAATACGTACTAGGGTGTCTCTCAGATAATTAAGATCCTTTTCCGACGAAAGTTCAGGTAGACCAGTAGAGATCATCATAGCAAAAAGCGATAATATCAACCCGCCGTGTCTCCTCAAAACGAGAAAAGCCTGTTCACAATATCTCTGAAATCTTTGAAACTCAACAACCGCCTGACCTTTTTTAGGCTGACCTTTGTTTATAACGTATACAAAATCATTGGTCAATACAAAAGGCACTCTTTCTCTTCTGAAGCCAAATTTTTCTTTAAAATGACCCAATATATGGCCAAAATCGATGTGGAATAACTGACCAGTTTTTTTAACCATTATATTGTCTGAATGACGATCAGCAATGCCTAAGACATACGTAGCTACGCAATATCCGGCGCAACTTAAAGTAAACTCTTCAACGGCTTTGTTCAAAGCTGCTTCAGTCTGGTTGTGATCCTTTAGCCAAGCGAGCAGGGAACCTCTCCTAAGAATTTAAATATCAAAAAATATGAGATTTTTGTTCGGGAAAAGTTGTGTCTTAAAAACCCCTTTCTAAAAAATTCTAGGATACCTAAACGCTGATGTGGCGGAAAACATTCCTTTTTCTTTTTGTATATTAGCTATAGTTTCAGCGTTCAGAACAACTTCTATCATCCCCACTCTGTGTTCTGTAGATATACAGCCGTATGGATTCATGCGTAAATCTAAACCCTCGTTCTTCCACAGCTTGTCCATTATCCGCAGCATTTGAAGAGTCAGCATGTCTTGACGAAGATCATCGCCGTGTTTGAGAATCAGGTAAATATCGTCTCCGTAAGGATCCGCATTCTCAAATACTAGCCAAAGAGGACGCATTTTGCTATCCATTACTCTGCACTTTTCCATTCTGTGAATAAAAAGATGAAATTATTAATAGAGTTTTATTTTTATAAGGAATCATCAAAGTGAAGGAAATTTCTAACTTCATTTAGAAACTATAGGACGAAATACGACTCCTTACTTTACATATTTCCACTTATAGCTTGGATCGAGGGGATTAAGTATGTTGGAAACAGCTTCTCGGCAGTGAGGCTCTTGTAGATACTCTTGAAGCGCAGCTTTACGGTCTTTTCTCTGTCTAACAAATTCGAAAGTACACCTCAATTTGTCAAGACATTCCATCTGCTTTATCAAAGCACGCATGTGTTCCTGACTACCTCGGCAATAAGCTTCTAAAATCAATCCAAAACGCACGGATACGGATCCCACTTGCATTTCAGATCTGTAATGCATAAAGAAATGATTAAAATGAATGAAACAAACGAGGGAGATCAGTCTAGTTTTATTTTTCTAATAAATTTATATCCACACCTCAAGTGCCAGAATAAGAAATGTCCTATTCTCTGATTGTTGAGTGCTCTTCTAAGCAAAAACTCTGTAAGTTCACACGATAAATAGTTCTCGTGTTTAAGAGCTTGGACAAGTTGCAGTAAATAAAGGCTCAAGTCTTCGTCACTAACGTCCATCAGACAGCGAACAGCAAAGCTTCTTACAGTCTGATCAGCATAAGCATAGTCTAATAATTCCAGAGCTTTTTCAACGGGTAGTTTAGGCCACTGTTGAACTAAAGCTGTTGCCTCTGCGACTTCCCTAGTATTAAAAAATAAATTATGAACAAAGATGTGCAAGAAAATGGTGAAAAGATATTCCTCCTATTAAATTAAGATTTGATTTCAATTGCCACACCTGTGATCATTCCACTCTACGCAATGCAGAAGCTTAGTCAATAGCGTGGGTATTTTTTTAAGACAATGATATCTCAGAGACCACATAGTCTTCCTTTCCTGTTCGTGAAGTTCGTGTAAAGGATCGCTATCCGCGACTGCTCTAAGTTGTTCAAGTTGTTGGCATTTGTTGCTATCTAATTCCTGATACAAATCTTCTTCCACATCAGTTTCACCCTCAGGTTTTCGCAAACTGGTAGCATATTCAACGATCTTTTCGAGCGACGGATAGAGCACGGATTTGTCCTTGCCATAACTGTGGAATAATTGCGTATTGATACGTACAAGTAATTTATTCAAGTCAGAAATTGATATTCCATAGAAAAAAAAAACGTACTTTGGAAAGGTGAGCATAAGTGCAGCCGCATGATCGATGTGGGGATTAGATACGACCGTACCAAGAGGATGGAGAAGATCCTCATTTTGCATGTCTTCTGCATAGGTCCAAGTGTATAAAGTCATAGCGCCAGTTTTTAGCTGAGATTTAAAATCGTATATAGTAGTATTAGCCCAGCACAAGGGATTAATATAGTACTCTTGTTTCGAGTCTTTTACAAGTCTCCGGCTCTTCAGCCCTCGAGCAGTCTTGCTAATCTCATAAAGAACAAAACAAAGCCTAGACATTCTTGGTATGTCTCTAACTTTGATATCAAATTGGAGAGTTTCTTCCCACTCGCAGCTACCCTCACTTCTAACAATATTTTCGCTAGTCTTTTGACTTTCGCAAAGTGATTTACCACCGTGAAACAAACCAGCTTGTACTCCGATCTGTTGAATAATTTAATAATTAATAACTAGAATAAGGATTTTAATAGAAAGTTAATAGTTAATTAAAAGACTGGAAGAAAAATGCTGAGATGAATTCCTTACCTCGACGGTGCGGTGTGCCGCATCTGAATTAAGCCGAGATATACCATTAACATTGAATACAAACTGCTCGTCTAATTTCCAAGCTGATATATGTTTCCCCTTTTTTCGCAAAGTGAGCGTAGAAAAAGATGGTCTTGGACGTTTGAGACTATCGATTTCTGGTATTTCATAAATATTGTCTGGATCTATGGGTAGATTACCTACGCTCAATGTAACAAGAGTAGGTGTAATATCACGTGCTAAACAATCCTGTATATAGAAGAATTGTATTAACGGATAATCCCCGATCAGGTACTCTTCTTGACCGCATACTTTTAGTATAAAATCTCTTGGTTTTTCATCTCGAGAATTCAACGTTATCGCTTTTTTATTTAATATTTGTTTAAGAAGTTGATGAGGTGTCATGTTCTGCGGTATTTGAAACGTAAATGTAGTCTGTAAAGAAAATGGATGCATAATTCATTAGAATATTTACATTTCAATATTATTTATTGAATATTTATAATTGCAGTAGCATTAATAAAACGAGAGTTTTCTCCTTTACCGACCGTCGCGTAAGAAAAGATAACTATGTAATAAATATGTATATGCGAATTTGATTCTAGCGAACGTATATCACGATTATATGTTTTCCAAATCAAAATTTTATTTCAATATTTCATTTTAAATTCTCATTTTTAGATATAATCAATCTTAGATAGTCACTGAACGTAAAAAACGGATATTATTGTGTTAGCGGATATCCGAACCCATAATTTTCTTTTTTACCGTCAGTCGGTGAAGAAATGAAGTGTGCGATAAACAACACTGTTTGAATTTTAACGAACGTGGGTCTCTCAAATAGTTTGATAAATATTTATTATTTATTTGATTAAAGCTGAGTTAAATGAAATTGTTATTTAATTGGTGGTAAATATTTATTTTTGATATATGTCGGTGAATTAATGAAAATCGGCGATAAATTTGTCAATTAAAATAGAATATTTATGAATTATAAACGTAAAGCTAACCTAAAATAAAAATGTCCGAAATATCTAGTGGTAATAAAGGTGATGTGAATTTGACGAAAATTAATGAAATTAGTGAAGAAGATGAATACAACGATGACATAAATAAATTAAACATTGAATTAAACAATAAATTAATGGAAAATGAAAAGTATCAACAAGAAATACACGAGCTAAAGAACAATCTTAAAGCGTGTATTGAAACGCAGAAAGATCTTTTATACACGAACGAATTGATCGAAGAAAATTTAAAAGCTGAAAAACAGGGGATTGAAAAACGGATTTTTAATCTATCGGAGAAGTGATTATAAAAATTTTGAGCTATAAAAAAAAATATGTTTTTGATTTTGATTTTTTTTTTTTTTTCGAAACAAAAAAGCTTTAATTTTTTTGAATTTTCCAGATTTTCTTTGGAGAAACAAAAATATGAAGAGAAAATTTCCGAATTGCGAAACAGCTTGTCAAGGGAGGAGAAAAAGAACGAGGAACTTAGAGAGACGCTGAGTGCTAAAGAAAAATTGTTCAATACATTGAGATCTGAGGATCCTGATAAAACGCATGAAAATTTAATCTTGAAAGAAAAGATCAATTGTTTGATCGACGATTTAGAAAAAAAAGATAAAATTGAAAGGGAACTTTTATCCAAGCAACAAACATTGGAGGAAAATAATTCTGCGCTTCAAAAAAATTATAATGAAATTAGCGATATTTTACAGGTTCGAAATCAACAAGAAATTGAATTTCTTTACAAATTCATAGTCTTCAAATTTTCCTCGATAATTATGAAATATTGTAAAACTGATCTCACAATCATCTAATACTTTAAATTTGAATAAAAAAAAAAACCAATCAAATGCCCCAAATTTTATTTAAAAATGCAGAAATGCTTCAAATTTTATTTAAAAAATGGTCAAATTCTGCAAAGTCTATTTCAAACTGATCAAACACTGAACTTTATCAAACAATCTACTAATATAAAGTAAATTATTTCAATAGACTAAAAACGTCGATCTCCAGTCACTGAACGAAATTTTGGAGACCACAAGGGATGAGCTTTTTGTATGCCGTTCTGAATTAGAATCATTGAAAGCTGTCCCAGCAAGTAATACTATGAAAGGTATAGAGTTTTTCCCTCGGTGAAAATAAGTTAACGAAATGCAATAGAATTCTAGTAAATTTACAGTATTTTTTTTTTATTCAAATGAAAAATGAAATTGTTTTTTTTTTTTTTCAGGAAACTCGCTGTTTGCCGAAGTGGAAGACAACCGAAAAAAATTGGTAAACGACATGGCTTCATTGAAGAATAAGTATCTGCATATGAAGCGGACTTACGATTCAAAAGAAATGGAAATTAGAGCATTAAAAGCTGAGAGAGCAGCATTGCTTCAAAAATTAGAAGATGAAACGGTCTTAACAGTCGATCACAGCGCTAAATTAATTGATACATATAAATCGCGGATTTCAGAACTCGAAAGTAAACTAAAAATTGAAGAAAAGAAGCTGAAAATAAAAGACAAAGAGAGAGAACAGCTCGATGTACAGAATAACTTCAGGTAAAAGAAGGCCTTTAATTCACCTAGGTTGTTCTTTTTCGACTGATTATACATTGCGTTCTATTTTTCTAGCTATCTACAGTCTCTTTTAACAGCAAAAAAGAAAGAGGTCAAAGAACTGATCAACAAATTAGAGGAAAGTTCCATCCAAAAAATTCTCCAAGAAGAAATGAAATACGAAATAGAAAAACAGCTCAGACAGTGGAGATACAAGGCTATGTCTTATCAGGTGTGCATTTTGTAGATAAAAAGTTTTCCTAAAACTTAAACGAGTCATTGAGTTATAACCGGCGATTATCAACGATCAAAATATCTCCTTTAACTTATTTCAGGCTCAACTATTGGCCGCCCAAAATCAAGCCAAATGTGACAAATGTCTGAAAATTGAACTCAAAGATTCTGGAGATAATGGCGAAGTACAGACAAATACAACACAGCAGATCGATCGCCAATCTTCAGGAAATACTGCACCTAATTTTCAAGAAGTAAATCGCTTTGAATCTACTCTAGAAAACCTGCTTGAAATTCCTAGAGTTTCGTTAACAGAAAGCAAAGAAACGGGTGAACTATTCAGGCTTGAGTCGTCGATACCTATGGATGAAACTCTCCCAATTTCTTCGAACGTTGTATCACCAATAATATCAATTTCCGATGATGAATTGAACAAAGAAAACAGGGCAAGTGCTTCGAACATTAATGAAACAATCCTAAAGTCAGCTTTGGCTAAATCAGAGGAGACATTTTTGTGTAAAGAAAAGACTAAGAAAAGCTTAAGATTCACAAAAGATACAGTGGATCATGAAAAGCGAAAATTAACGAGACAGAAGACTGAAAAGAAGTATCCAGTAGTTTTTATCGCATCAAAAAAATGATCTTGTGTATTTTTCCTGTTTTATTTGAATTTTTGTATGTAATTATGATGATAATAATAAATTGATACTCACCTCTGTGTTCTCAAACTTAGTGACGAGCACGATATTACCATCTTTATCTTTTAATCGAGATTCAATATTCTTAGGTATCATAAGCGGAGGTGCTAATCTTGGTGGAAATTGGTAGCATACTTTTTCCTCCCAAGATTTCTTCTGTCTACTTTGCACAATCTCATCACCGAGAAGTCGCATTTTCCACCGAAAATCATTCACCTCAGAATTTTTAAGAGCCACAAATTCATGCAATCCTTTAAAAATAAGAAAATAATTATTAGATGAAATATTTCGCCAAAAAAAGACATAAGGAAACAAACAATGATTCCTTTATTATATCCTCACCTTTTCCAATCAGATGACTTATTTGATTATCTAAAATTCTGTCTCCCTTTTCTCCTTCTCTTTCAATAACTTTAAGCACCGAACAAAAAGGCCTTATATCGCAAAGTCGTCTATTCTCATCCCTCAATTCCTCGGCCTCGGCCATGGAATTAATGCATGAAAATACATATGAATTAGCATCTCTGAGTGTGCCATGTAGCGGATATTTACTCGCTTCATCCCACAAGTCCTAAATAAAGATAATTCAAGGCACAATAAGGGCATAAATCTAGCCAATAAAATCTTGGACAAGTTTGTTTACTAAAAAACCTCTATACAAACCTCTTTGATTTCCGTTAAAGTTGCGTTACGATTTGTTTCTAAAGGGATAAGCACCCCGTTGGGCATCAAGCAAGTTAGCTCGACGACCTCGGTGGGTGTTTTTGCCCAATAATTGTAGGTGTATGTACTCGGTATGTGAACCATGGTTGTACTGTTTGAAAAAGTCGTAGATTAAATAATAATGAGATGTGTAAGATCCGTATTTGGTTACGATATTATAGGTTAAACATATTAGCAGTTGATTTATTTTTTTTGTTTTTTTCTTTATTTTTCCGTTTTATTATTATATCGTGATATAAATTAAACGATATTATTTGTAACGTTTTAGTGTCATTATCGTAGCAGTAGGTATTCCCGTTTGTATTAAATTTGTTAATAATAATAAAATAAACGACACTACGTCTCAGAGGAACAACAAGCCCTAATGTCACTACATTTTTTCATCACAAGATATTATTCACTTCATTTAAAAAAAAAAATACAAATTATTTTAAAATAACGATATCTTATCTCCTCGGGTTGTTTATTAGTCGGTTTTTTAAATCGCATGAATAATGCGGGTTTGTTATAATAACACGGATATTATTTAGGGTGAATGTAGTTACGGATAAGAAATGCAAATAACTATCACTGCACGCAATAACAACACCATCGGCCATTATTCATTTTGCTACTACTACTCTAGACTGACGGGCGCACGGTTACCAGTTGCGTTTAGTTTCATTTTTTATTTTATCATCACTTATTGTTAACCTTTTCTAGATACGTTATGCTCGTTTTTAACACTATTGTTTCTACAACTTTGAATCATCGTTATTTTATGCTCGATTATTTAATTATTTATTATTTATTTAATTTTTATATATTATTTTACTGATTATTTATTATCAGCGTGATTTTAATCGATATTGTAACTACTCCATCGTTAGAAAAGGTAACCAATTAGTCATCACTGGACCCTCCTACACACGTATGGATGCGTATATAATTTCTAAAGACTCTTTCCTCATATATCATAGATATGTATACATGCATAGAGATACATAAAGATAGAGGACAGATACACATCTAATATATACACTACGGCTGGTGTATGTATGAATACGTATGTAACTACTCTTCTAGGGTAAAAGAGATGAAAAAATTGCATGACAAATATTTTTTGTTATGGCGGGCCCAGCGGCAGAGAGAGTTCAGACTTTGGGCAATCGGTTTTCTTCATATTCCATTGTTGGTAACATCGCAAGTCGCACAACCTCCCGCGCAGCTTGGAAATCTTTACACGTTTAGTTTACTAGTTTTTCCCGCTTCGGCATACCGCAAAGTCGCAACGACGACGCCCCGTCTCATAACCTACATACACAACGTAATTTCCTAACCAATATCAGTATTGATCAGTATCCTTGTTCATCTCAATCGTCTCGAGTCATACAGCGTATTATATTGTCATGATATATAATGTCCGGCGTATTTGAACACTCAATAAAAGTACCAAGGCTTTATAAAACCGTTGCTAAAATAGTGCAAACCGTTCGCGAGGACGGAGCCAGTCTTAAACAGTTAGTTTATCTTAAAAAACATCCGGTAAGTAAAACCATTCATTCATTCATTCATTAATAAATAGCACGTGGTCTTTTTCTCTTATCTTTTTTTTTTTTTCTTTTGAATATCACCATATCATTCTTTTTATTATCGATATATCACACTTCCAAGTTTTTGGAATTCACGCGGAATCAATGACTGACAAAATATACATACATATGTATACCGCGTGACTAATTGTTTACCGAAAAAAAAAAAAATTGTGAAAACCAAAACTCATCTTATTTTTTTCATCGTTCTTGTTTTTTTTAATCATAAATCGAGAGACTCGATAAAATAAACGAACAAAATATTGATTAAACACGCAGAATATTAAGGCTTTGTATGCCTTGGCGCTAACAAGTCTACAGCACGGTTCGCAACTGGATCAGCTAATTAGAAGAACGAAAATTCTAGTTAACGAGCCACGTCTGGATCCGTGGCTAGCTAGAATATTAATAACAGAATTATTATGGGGAAAGAAACAATTGAGTTCAGAATGTAAACCGGTTAAAACGGTTATTAGTTATGAAAAATTGTTAAAAGAAGAGCTGAAAAATATTGGAAATTATGAATCTTTGGATGTGAATAAAAAGTGTAAAGGTAAATAAAAACTGTTTATAATATTAATTTTTGCATGTTGTTTATTACAGAACTATTGCGGGAGGATTTAGGATCGTTGAGATACGTTAAAATAGAAAAAAAAAAACGAAAAAACAAAAATAAAAAACAAATATATACGTAAAACAAAATACAAAAAAAAAAAATAAAGGGAAAGATTTTCACAAACTGAGTCTAAGGCAACCGGTTTCATGGTTTTAATCATCCGAAACAACAGAATACAGTCAAGGAGACATTATAAGATAAAACATCTCTGGTCCTGCGTCGTTGATAACAATAGACAAAATTCTGTGGAATTAATGTCTAAAACAGAAGTTGATAACACGATGTTTAACGCCTTGGATAAAGAAGAGAGAAGCGAGAATAGACGTCAAGTCAAAGTTTTGGGAATATTGTTCATCTACAGTGTGGCAATGTTCACTTTACCTTTCGTCGCATTTTTTTCAACACAGTATATTTTGAAAAATGAATTTAACGTCGACAAATTCACTAACAGTTGCTTATCTACATTAGCTGCTGTTCTTACTGTTAATTTAATTATATGGAGTTATGCGTATAGAGCTTTCTTTGAAACTGACGAATCGGTTAACAATGTTGATAATTATCAAGTCGAAGATAGTACCAAATCCAGAAATGAACTCAATTTTAAAGAAGATTGAAAAATAAATTATGAATGGATAATTTATGTTCATTTTTGAAGAAGAGTTTTCATCTTTTCTATCATGTACACATATTATTATTGAATTATTTTTAGTCTACTTTATATCACGATAGTTTTCGTTTTTTGTTTTATTTTTTATGTTTTTTTTCGTTAGACGATCTTTTATACTTATAGATTATAAGTTTTCGACGATGAGTATTTACTAAAAATAGAAACGGCATGATGTATATATCTGTTTGATTTGTTAAGCTGAAAAGCAAACTTCTCTAGTTGTACAGATTCAGGTATTTGCTGAAATCTGTATATTTTTTCAAAATAAACACAGTATAATGTTATTGAAAAATAAACGTAAATTTCATTCCAATTTATATCTTAATCCTATCCAATCATTTCTTAAACTGTTTACTATTTCCACAAAAATCATTTATCGTTATTCAATTTTATGGAAAAAAATAATCAAGAAAAATAACACAGTCAATTTTTATTTATCACACTGTTCATCCTTCTGCCCAATTAATTCAACGAATTGATAAAAAAAACTCGATTCTATTAGACACTCAACATATTTTTATTCTAATTTCAAAAAAAAAAACATAAATTTCAACACCTGAATCTAGGCTTTCTCTGCTGGGTGTAGTTTCTTAGATAATCAATGCCAATTAATAAGAATACAAAGATACTTTAGCAATCCAATTCTCTATCTTGGCATTAATATTTTTTTTTTTTACTCACCTCTGATTTTCAGTCGAAAAGCCAAGATATGTCCGAGTCAACACACTGGCAATGTCCGTCGACGAGGCGATCGGTTCTTTCGAAGAAGAGGGATGGCGACCGCTGTATAGAAGCAAAAATTACGTCCAGTTTATTGAGGCTGTATCAAATCTATCTGGTAGATCTTTTATACAAGATATACACGTTCCAGAGTTGCTCATATTTCCTCCAAAAACTCAATTTTATAATCACCCTGCATACACTAGTGGCGCTATAATCTTACAAGACAAGGTAAACAACGCTTAGACTTCTTCGAATCAATTTAATATATTTCCGTTTCTAATTTACTTATTTATTATGGTTTTTTGCTTTTTTTTTATACATTCTAGGCCAGCTGTCTGCCTGCATATTTACTCGATGCTAGACCGGGATCTACTGTACT
Source organism: Macrophya annulata (assembly GCA_963924015.1). Taxonomy (NCBI): domain Eukaryota; kingdom Metazoa; phylum Arthropoda; class Insecta; order Hymenoptera; family Tenthredinidae; genus Macrophya; species Macrophya annulata. The sequence goes on along the minus strand of OZ001263.1, from coordinate 15,018,768 downwards.
TGATATGTGTGCCTCGCCTGGAATGAAGACTACCCATTTAGCTGCAATGCTTGAAAACAAAGGGTAATTTTATCAGTAAATGGGATTTTTATTCCTGGTTCTTTACTCCTGATATAAAAATTCTTACAAATATGCGACGCTTTTTGTTACAGAAAAATCTACGCTGTGGAAATTGATAAACGGAGATACGACACTCTCTGCGAAATAGTAAACTCTACTAATTCGTATTGTGTTGAGACTTTACATGCAGATGTTATGACTCTGAATGCAGAAAAATGCCCTAATGTAGAATATATTTTGGTCGATCCAAGCTGCTCTGGCTCAGGTAATTTTGGGGGACGTTTTGAAGGAATTCAGATCAACTGTTGCTCCGATTAAAAATTTTTTTTCGTCTCTAATTATTCAGAAATGGAATCTCTCTTATTAAATAAACATACAAAGATTTGATATCTGAATATTTAGCTTTAAAAAATTAAGGTAAAAGGTAAAAAGAACTGTATCAGAGACCCGAATCTAAGCAGTTTGAGTTCATCTGAATTGTAACAAAAATTAATTCAATTTCAACCGTGTCTTTGTTTGACGATTGATGAATATTTCGCAAGAATAATTCTTTTTTTTTTATTTAGGTATGCTGGACAGACTTGAAGTAGAATTTAGCAGTAATGACAAATGTGCGCCCGGTAGATTACGGAACTTGCAATCATTTCAAATAATAATCCTTCGTCATGCCTTGCTTAATTTTCCTACAGCGAAGCGTATTGTATATTCAACATGTTCGATTTATCCTGAAGAGAACGAGCAAGTTGTAGACGATGTTCTCTCCCAAGTTGGCGATTCGTATAAATTAATTTCGGCAAAAACCCTGATGAACAATAACTGGCTTAATTATAGTTCAACGGATTTTTTATGCAAAGATAACTGTCTCTATGCCAGGTCTGAAACTGACTTAAGCAACGGATTTTTCGTCGCTGTTTTTGAGAGAAATTTTGAGGTACCTTTACCCGATATTAAACGAAAGAAGAAAAGAGTTGATATTGTAGATAATAATTTAGAAAATGAAATCAGCGGAGAATTTAATGGAGATGAAGAAAATAAGAAGAAGAAGAAGAAAAAGAAGAATAAGGAGATTGACGAAGTTGATAATCCTGAAAAGATGAGGATTGAAAACGAGGAGATCTTTGACAGTTTGAATGATGTAAATGTTGAAGATAAAAGAAAGAGGAAAATAGAACGTGATCTAAATAGCGATTTAAATATAGTAAACGAGGAAGAAAATTCCGAGGATAATTATTGCGGCGAGGTAATTCCAACTAAGAAAAAAAAGTCTAAACGGAAATATGAGAATAACGACGCAGTTTCAACTCAAGTTCCTGAAGATAACGATCAGAATTTTTTTGATAACGGTTCCGCGGATATTAAAACGAAAAAGAAAAAGAAGTGTAAAAAATCGCGAACTGAATACGAAGAGCAAGATGAGGTAGAAACTAAAGAAGCCGAAGGAGAGATTCTTGGTAGGAAAAAGAAAGCAAAAAAATCAAAAAAACATAACGAAGTTTTGGAAATTGATCCAGAAATAAAGGAGAAATTAATACAAAAGGATCTTGATAATAAAATCGACGAGACTGGAGAGAAAACAGAAGAAACTGGTCGTAAAAAACGGAAAAAAAATAAAGTCTAGATAATAAAAAAACAAAAATCGGAATTTTATTATTCAATAAAATTCTTTCCTTGATAATTTTCGCTCTTTATTTATTTTCTATTACCTTGTACGTTCTTTTATCCCCAAAAATTTGACCCCATTCATATTAATAAAAATAAAGAAATAAATAAATAATCGATGCAGGGTTTATGTAAGACTTTTTGAACAAATTAGGTATTAAAGATTTAAAAAAAAAAAAAAAAAGGGAAATTGAATATAATTACCTTAAAATTTTATACATCTTGATTTTTGAGCAGGTAGGTATAAATTTTAATTATCCACTTTAATTGCACACTCCAGTCATATATATATATATATATATAAATTTAACACTGGAAGCTCTGTCGTTGCAGTGTGTTGCTTATTTGAATGTAAATACAGCGATAGCCTGCGGGGAATCCCACAAATAAGTATACATTATCAATTTTGCAACTGTAGCGCGCGGTTTTTGTTGACCAATTTTCCGGGTTCCAGTCTGTCCTTAATAAACAATATTTTATACTCCATGAATTTTTATTATTTTATACACATTTTTGACCGCTTTTGTATAAAGCTATATATCTTATTGAAAATTCGAACGTTTGTAATATCGCAATAATACAACATTGCATTTTTGGCTATTCGATGTATCCGTGTTTTCCACACTTGTTACATCTACAGGCAGTACGGATTTTACGTTCTCGTCTCTACTTAAAAAGATTTTCATCAAGACAGATAATATTTCCGTAAAATTCATCGTTAATTATGTTAAGTTATATAGCTATACCATAGTTATTTAAATAAAAAATTGTAATTATTTATTATTATTACTGCATTATACAAAATTATTTATTATTTATTTTCTATAATCACTCCCTGCTCTTTCATCGCGTCAATAGTAATTAGTAATAATTCGAACACTTTGTTACAATTATCTTTCACACATAATCTACAGCCATACTGCTTCTGGCTTCCACACATATGTGATGGTATATTACTCCGACGTAATATTTTTCAAATATTTTTCCTGGGTCTGCACGTTGATATGTATGTATATCGTATGTATGTATATATTGTACGTAACGTATGTATACGTACAATATATCGTATAATTGTGTTGAGATAGGTACTTCCTTCGTATAAACCACATTATTTCTATATCTCCTTGAAACAAGACTTCCACTATTATAATAATTTTTTATGTAGCTACATACGCGTTTAACAAATATAAAAATCTTTCTTATAAGTAAAATTCTATACATATATATACAACAATATTTAATCCTTTAACCCTGCAGATAAATTATAATTTAGTATTTATTATTAATCATACAATTATTAATAATAATCAATTAATCAAAGTTTAATTAATTAATAACTATTTTCAAGTAACAATAACGATTATTAAATTTTTAATGATTCTGATCGAAGAACTACCTACGAGACAATAAATGTTTTTTCAATCACCCTAGTATACATATTTATTGTTTCTTGCGTGGAATAGGTTTGTATCGGATAACATACGTACTTTTATCATAATTATAGGTATATAATGTGCGAAGTCAGACGTTCACATTTATCACTTATTATATCTTACTATGTCAAAACTATGTATAATGTAGACTATGTAACGTTATCTTTACTTCTGTAGATAATAATTAACATACATACCTTACCCATTATACATGTGTACAAATAAAGAAATTAATGTTTCATCTACCTATGTTATAGATAATCTCGTTATATTTAATCTTTGAACTACTAAATTTCAGTAATTTTTTCCAATTTTAGATCTATCATTCTCAAAATATAAAGTCGATAATAAAGTCTTGTGCAAAATTTAAATAAATTTTAAATAAATTATTATAATATTCGTTTTCGTAAAAACATTATAACTTTTCCAGCATCTCGCCATATACGAGGATAATTAATTGATAAACGTTACGATGCGGAGAATTCAAACAGATTGCCGCCCGAAATTAGTTTACGGGATGAAAGACGGTAGCGCCATCTAGGATAGGTGTGATAACTACGTGCACCATGTTGCAGGCAACCCGTGCTACATTTCTGTTATACGGGTTGCGTGTAACATGGTGCACGTAGTTGTCACGTCTATTCTATTGTTTTTCCCGGCACTCGTGGTAAGTACCGGTCTTACCGCTGGTCGGTCCGTCTTACCGTTTGTCGATAAGACCGATATCTGGCACAACTGCCGGAAAAGAGATTCATCACTTCGACCGCGAGATGGCGATACCATTTCAGAGCCCTGAGCAACGACCGCAAGTTGACTACCTCTACCAGCAGTAAAATTTTCAGTGGCCCACGTGGCGTTAAACAGTTAACATGGGGGGTTGCGCTAACGAGATTCAATATGAATACTCCGAGCAGATATTTATTTATGTATTTATTTATGGTTGCATAGTAACCTAACGATATATTACTGTATTCTGCAGAGATGCACAGTATCTGTACGCAGTCCGGCCACAAAATACTAACCTAAAGAAAAGTACAGATTAAAAAAATATTTTTTTTTTAATTATATTAGCTATTATTTTACTGCAATAAGAATGTTGTTGATGTTATAATTACTTATAAGAGACTTGATCAATTACTATGGATACATGTATTTATTTCTAAGAAAGACTTACAAATTGTATACATATAAACTTTGATAATGAGTAATAATGTATCGATGCTACAACAATGAATACGGTTACAGTATACTCCCGTTAAGTGCTCATGCTGGGGGGGGGGGGCTGTAGACAATCTAAATTCGGAGAAATGCGCACTTAAATGGAGCTCCCACTACGCTTACTAATTCTCGGAAATACTACACAGTATAATTCTGCGAAATATTGCGAAAACGTCAAATTCCACGAAAGCGAGCACCTAACGGGAGTCTACTATATTGATTATTAATAGGAATTGAAAAAGTAGAATTGAGTAGAAATAAGCATTTTCAGCCACGGGAAAAATTGCGGCTACTCAGGTCAGATCAGGGCCGAATTTAATGTGTAAGGGGCCTAGGGCTACACACATTTTTCGCGGCCCTTCGTGGGGATAATGTCTTTGCGAATAGAGGAAAATTATATGAATACATGTAACAAAATTTCTAAGAAAAAGATAACCGGAATTTCGTTCAGTAATCCGTTTCAAAGAGCCTTCAAATTTTTATTTTTAAGTACTAGTGGCATTTTTGGGGACCCTTGAGCGTGCGGGGTCCGGGGCTGTAAATGAGGTCAGATGTTAGACGTCAGACGTATGATTTGGCTGCTTATATTTTTCTCTCCTAAAAACCATGTTATCTTCGGTTCCGTACAGATAAACACATCCAACAAGCATTACCAAAATATATATATATATATATATATATATATATATATATATATATATATATATATATATATATATATATATATATATATATATATATATATATATATATATATATATATATATATATATATATATATATACCTATGTGTATTTAATGTGTGAATATTTTTCGCCACTAATTAACAATGATTATATGATATGTAGCTGGCATATAAGTATGTATGGTCAATTTTTGATTATCACTGCAGATATCCCAACTAAAAAGTTTTTTAGTTAACAGTATTTAAATGAGGAAAAAAAATATATAAAACTATAGACGTTCTACATCCGTTATAATATATTATAGTAATACGTCAATGTGTATCACAGTTCTCCGGAAAACCTGGTAGGCTCAAGACGTTATACCCATATATTATTCAAGTACAGTGTAAAACTAGCTGTCTATTTTATTTCTTTTTTTTTTTTCATTTTTGATAGAGTTTTATTAATTTTTTCGCATTATTATTTTTCTTATTAATTTTTCGCCATACCTGACATTTTTCCTTAACTAGGCAGATTGAGTGATTCATATAACACATATCGCTTGTCCAATCGATCGAAGTCATTCTTGTGTTGATCAGACTTGAATTATTATCTTGCAGCAACTGCAAACTGTCATCATTATCTCTGGTTGAAACCCAAAATAAGCAATAACCGGTATGCCTCAATCGGAAGACGAGCCACCACCCTCATATTGGTTTGTCGTTAACTTGAAGGGCTACAAATATACCTCAGTACCGATGATATCGACAAATACATCTTATCCGCAATTGCTTCAAATATATGATGAAGATGATATTTTTGAAAACACGAATCTAATAACTGTACAAAATTCGAGAACTTATGAAGTCTCGTCGAACGCGAATCAAACGTTGACGGGTATTTCTTATACATGGAAGTTAACTCTTTCAAAAGCAGAAATTTGTTAGTTAATTTATATTCTTATAATATAATTATACTATTTATTGTTTTTTTTTTTTTTTATGGATTTTTGTTTGTTTCATGTAATGAAGAACGACTGTTCAACTTTGGTGAAATATTTCACACGATTTAGTTATTCTATTTTTCAGACTATTCTTTATTGATTTTGGATCTCTTCATCGCCACAGCGATTGCCACCTTTATGTTCACAATTTGGGGTTGGTTAATGCTCAATAACCCCATATAACTATATTAACTGAAATTTTAATCTGTACAACTGGACCAACAAAACCGAGGCCTAATGCGGTATTTGATCGTCTATCCTTTTCGTTTTTTTTCCAATTTATAAAATTTTCAAAATCTTTATAATTATATATAAAGCAATATGATACATACATGATACATACATCGGGATATTGCGGTTAAATTGTATGACTAATATACAGCAATATCTATAAATAAGATACGAAGATAAAATATGGCATATCAATATGTGAAAAAAAAATTTTATGGTCAAATAATTATACGTATAATTAAAACAAAAATTTATTTTATTGAAATAACATAACGTCTCAGTAGTTTTTTTTTTTTTTTTATACTGTTAAACGAATATCAGCCATCTTTGCATTATCTAAATGCGATAATGTATAGAAAAAGAACAAACCGCACAGTTACTCGCGATACGTCGTCAGCGGTGGACAATTCAATGGAATAAGCTCATATGTCTATTTCTCTATAACCTTTCGACTATTAAAGGATTTTCTTATATCGTTTCATTAGTACTAAATCAGTATATCGATTCCTCAGTGTAATCAGTGCTTTCATCAAGTTCCATACGACATTTCGCCAATTGTTATGAACGACCTAGATCCTCTGTTAGAAACATCGCAGCCAGAGCCTTCGGATTTTTCTACAGTAAAATTACAGTTTTGTACACACAAACGATTGTTGCCGATTTTGAGGAATAATCATGCCGGTGAAACGATACGGACAGGTCTGCAAGAAAATGAAATACCCGATTTTTTACAAGAACTTGCAGAAAAGGATAACATTTCTACAATCTACGACCCCATCGTTTACAATAATTCCTCGGAAACCAGGAAAACTGAAAGAGTAATGATAAATATCTGTTGTTCGCAGACATCGGATTCTAATATGAAATGGGCAGGTTAGTAGATCCGATTTTTATTTATTGAAGTATTTTATTTCAAACGAATTTTATTTAGTGAAATAATTTTTGGTATTTGTCTCGTTTATTTTAGGCTTTTATATATTTCTGGCAATTTGTTTGGTTTCGGGAGCGATTTGGTTTACACTTGACGTTTCTACAAGCCATTCTACATACAGTGGACATAAACATTAACAGTGATTAATTCTCTTTGACTCCTTCATTACTGCAATAATATTCAATAAAATAATGAAAAAAAATAAATATTCGCCTATGTGTCAATTTTTGCTAACCCATATTATTTTTTTCACGAAATTAGCTATATATGGTGCTAAAACGTGCGAAAGTAATAAAAATTTACAGAGGTTGTAACAAAGCAGTGTGGTCGAGGTATTAGAGGAGATATATAAGAGCGTGGAAATTGACTTCATTACTTAAAGCGACCTGGACCCCCGCTTCGGTTTGGCTCGTCAGTCACCACACCTTCGTTTCACAATTAATAAATTCTCGTTCAATAAAAGCCTCGAAGATATAGAGTCGAGTTGTTCTTCGTTTATCCTGAATTATCGCCTATCGTTATACCTATATGTATAAAACATAAAGGCGTATCGATCGCGAATCGAATCACAGTTATTCCCGCGAAATGATTGACGTGCAATAATTTTCAGTGATTTTGTTTATTTTTTTTTTTTTTTTCATTTTAATCCCGTACCTCTATGTAATATATAAATATGTTTTTTTATTTATTTTTTCTTGCCTCTTTATACACTTTATACCTCTAATTTCTCGCTCTTAGTAGTAATAGTTCCCAACGTCAGACAAGAGCTGTTGTTGCCTGATAACAGACGATAAGAAACACGCACATAGTTCTACGGTAGCCTTCGGATAGGCGGTGGGTACTTACCAACCCGTAAACAAGATGACTGCTATAACTTTACATCTCAAAAAATTTATTTATATAATCTTAATTTTATTAACGTGTAATTGTAGAATATTTTTGATCAACTGCAAATAAGATATTAAATAAACGTATCGTTCATCCTAACTGGATGTAAAGATTAGTAATTCTCATCCGTTAGAATAAAAATGTATTAAAATAAAAAAAATAAATAAAAAATCGCAAAAAGTTCCGGACTATTTATTTATTTTTTTTTTTTGTCTATTTTATCAGAGACAATTATTTTTGTTTAAATCGAACTCCGTATTTTCGTCATAAATTTAATATGGACTGCAGATTTGTATAGAAAAAAAAAAGTTCTGCATTTCACTGAAGCGAAAGCTATATTTGAGGGTGACTCACGTCAGACTGAGATCTAAATACTAAATAGCAAGGTGAAGGGCGGAGGTTTGGAATTTGGGTCAGCCCGTTCATGGGCTTGCTGGTAGGTTATACTTTGTAATCGGCCCGCGACGATCAGTTGTGAAAATATATATTTTTACGGCAGGTATGGGGTGCAGCTTTAGCTCTATATAAGTATAGTGACCACATATCCGTCAAGCCTTAGCCAATCGCATTACGAACTTACCCTATCAAATTTTTCTATTTTTTATATTTTTTTTTTCGCTGTAGGGGTTGCGTACGAAATTCTATCCTCCAATATCCACAATATTAATGAAACACCAAAATAAAAAACAAACTTTTTCTGAAATTAGAACCTCATCAATCAAGTAGTAAAAAAAAAAAAAAAAAAAAAATAGGATTATCGATACGATATTATAATCTGAATTAACATCAGCCTATTTTTATTTACTGATCAGAAGAAAAGTAACGAATTCATCTAATCATTACTGAATTAAAAAATTTCAATTTTGGTATACAAACTATGAAGCAGAAAAAAAACTCCCGACGAATTAGATCGTTAAAATCAATTCAAGCCGTTAGTTCAATTCTTATAGACTCTTTGGACTTTTGTAATCAATTTCAATTTCTGGCTATATGCGCCACTACTGAATTGAGTGACTTACTTACTATACGATCGTAGAATAAATCACCTGTCAGATTTTATTATTTATTTATTTTTTTATTTAACGAGGTGGCTAATCACGACCGTTGTGAATATACCTATAGACCTTCTCTTTATCCTAGATATATTTATAACAGATTTGAAGAATCTTGAGAAAATTTAATACCAGAAAGATTTTTGGATTTTTATTTTACCTAAAATCTTTGAATCTCTGTTCTTCAGCCTTTGCAGAAACCTCGACGACCTTCTCTCTCGCTTTCTCTTCATTCCACTCACAACTCTTACTCTCTCTTTTCTTCACCCTCTTTCATTATCGAATATATATATGTACTTATGTATACGTATATGTATACATGTGGATATTTATGCCTGTGTAGCGTGATATACGTGGGTGTTGATCGCCTCGAATTACTTTTTGGCGTGCGACTCGACAACGACGAAAGGCAACTCTTGACTGCCACCCATAATTTGATATGACTTGTATATATGTGTGCCTGCTCTTATGGATCTTACTTTTGGACCTATTTCTTTATTGAAAACTCAAAATTTCTATTTCGCGTAATAATATTATGCATCTTATACCTAAAAACAAAAAAATAAAAAAAAATAAGAGAATAATTAAAATCAAAAATGACTGTTCACCGTATTTTTAATCTAGACTTATAATTATGAATCTTGCAGGCTTATAAGTCGCTTGTCTTCCAACATTTGTCTTATTTATTTTTACTTTCTATTTTTTCTTTCTTCATTAGATATTAGATATCGAGGGTGAGTATTTTCCCAAGTGGGTCGCCCCTTCAACATCATGGCTGCTTAATAATACATTATCTCATTGTAAATCTGAGATAAATTTTAATGCATAAAACTATTTATGACTCTAAGACATGCACTAAGACTTTAATTGTTCAAATGACGAGCGTTTTAATTGCGGAACTTATATTACTTGATACCGAAACGATTTTTATCTGTATACATATTGCCAAAAAGAAAAAAATAAATAAATAAATAAATAAATAAAAGAAGAATAAATAAATAAAAATAAAATATATCCGTGAAACTCTCGCGATTATCCACGGTGTATAGGTAATAGTACCATAAAGGTATAAAATCATAAACAGCTACTGTTGCGAAGTGAAAAGCTTTAAATCTTTCACTACGATTTTTTTTATGTCAAAAGATTCCTAAAAAGATTTAGAAAAATTTACCGATTTTGAGTTATAGACGAAAAATAAGTAAATTAAGCAGTTTTTCGTAAATTAACAAAACAAAAAATATTAAAAGAGCCTAAAGACGTACTGGAGTAATGAATAAAAATTCTAAAATAAAATATTATACGATTTTCATAATAATCATTTATGCATTAGCAAGAAATGGACGTTTCGACAGTTTTCTTTATACCATTGAGGATAAATATATGGATTGATATAGAAAATATATATTTTCATCGCTTAGTATTAACAATATAAACGGTAATTTATAATATACACGAAAGTTTACGTGGATAGAGGCGTTTGCAAAATTAAAACAGCTGTATTGTTAGCTTCAAACATAAATATATAAGTGTAAGAGAGCCTGCAGGTATATTGAAAAGTGGAACGCGCGTGACGAAAAGTTTCTTTAACGTTTGACATTTTTCCGGGCCACTTTGTGCGAAGCAACTCTTCAAGTTGCCCACAGGGTAGAGGGTCACGTAAACCAGCGAATCGGCACAGAGGTGTAAATTTATAATTAGAAATGAGTACAAAAAAAATATATATACATATATCTGAATCGCTAAGTGCTTGTAGATCGAGATCTCAATCCCGAACATGCATAACTTTATCAAATCTAAAAACAAGACAATAGAAATTTCCAATAACTTGTATTGATAGAAAAATTTCTGATTATCTTGTTACTTATAAATTAATTCGTATTTAATGTTTTAAAATCTCTAGATAATATCCACACGAAAAATCATGAGGATTTTAAATTTCCATTTTTATATTCTCTAAGGCTAATATTCTATGACAAATGTGGGTTAGCATATTTATCACGATAAAGTGACTCCCCATTTTGTGAGCATAAATTAAATGTTAAAGTATATATTACTGGTTGTATATACATATACATAAACATATATCTCAAGCCGTATGTATATAAGTACTGTAAATAGAGAAGAGGTACTTTCTTTTTCCACCGTCAGGTATTATTACCCGCTCGGCCGAGTTGCAAGAATTAACAGTAGGTACTGTACAAAATATATGTATGTATGTATACCTATAACAGGTAATAATAACTGCATTTAAGGTCTAACGATGTAGACATTAATCACTGTACTGATTAGATATATTAATGAGATTAAATATGTCTATAATATACGTTTGATTATAACGGAAAGTAAAGTAAGCTTGGAGATTTTCTATAATCTACTTTGGATAAAATTTAGCCTACATATGATATAAAAAAAGATGAAAATAAAAAAAGGAGGTCGTCGTTGAATTTGATAATTATATACGATAGTTTGAATATTTACCCGTGTACTTCACGCATATGTAGACCTGTACAAAACTCAAAATTACTTTAACGCGTATTTTTATCTAGACAGCCGTCCCCCAGTGGCCCTAAAACGTTCCGAAATCACGCCAACTCTATTAATATTTGCGTCCATGTTTATCGTTAATTATTCTTTTTCTTTTTAATATATTTTTTGTTCCCTTTTTAACCTGCAAGAAAAAGAATAAGATTTTAATTAATCTGCCTAAATATCTAATTGTCCATTCATCGAAGGTTACGACCACGAGAATTCTAAATGGTAACCAAAATCCAGTAAAAACTGTTAATCTGTATTATGCAGTTTGATGAAATTAACTTCAAAGATGATAGATATGATAATTTCTTTACTTTTAACGCGTCGCGTCTGACTAAAGCTGGGCGATTCTACTCACCGACTTTAAGTAGTACGACTCAAGATTGGTCAGCCGTTGGTCAACTGCCTGGCAGCTAGCAGGTGAATAACGGACTGGCTAGTCGAGGTACACGCGAACCTTTAAGAATATTGACTTCTCTCTATGCACGCACTGTACACAATAATGATAAAAAAAAAAGGAGAATGATAATGATAAAATTATTAATAATAATGATCCTGAAAATAATAAAATTAATAATAATAATTATAATAACAATTTGAGAGCGGAAGTTGTGTAATAAATTATACCCGAATCTTTTGAGAGATTATTGCTGACCTGAATATTACCGTGTATATAATATAGAAAATATATTATTACGTATAAGAAAATTGGCAGCGACCTTAATACTCTAAAGGATTTTTTTTTTTTTTTGTTTTTTTGCCAATTGGTTAGGTAAAAATATTATTCAGAAATTTTAAACCCTTTTAATTTTAGGAATTCGAGTACGTTAATATATAGCTCAGACCTTGAATCTAGTTAGCGCGGAAGTTTATTGGTTGATAACGTAAATACTATGTATAATAATCTTGATAGCGACAATATACCCAGAACCCTGTGAATCAGCATAATCGGTTTTTCCGACTACTAGCTGCTGGAAATTGGCATCCGGTTGACGTGTAACAAAATGTGTGATATTTTCTAGAGAACAAAAAGAAAATGTCTAATTTCAAAAAACCATTTTGAAAATTTAATTGTCAAACTTTTGATAAATCCTGTTAATATTTTCAGTAAAAAAAATATATTTATTGATATCAATGTTTCGTTAAAACAAATTTTTGATCCATGGCAACCGTTTTTGATATAATATTTTTATTTTTTTATTTTTTTTTTTTTATTTTTATTTTTTGTCAGCCATACCGAGTCCGGAAGTTACCCAATGAGAAGGGTGGGGGTTGGTTTCCCAGTTTGTCCCCATTTCTATTATCCAATGATATAAACGCGCGAGAAGTTTTCGTCCAATGAAATGTTGCCGTAGGAGCTTGCGTCGATAAACCAACGTGTGCAACAAGTTTGAGCTCCCCGGTGGAGGCTTTTACGAAGGTATACAGTTCACTGACACTACTTTGTAAGAACCCGAGGAACGACACTCGACGTCGAGACGCCATCGGCTAAGGACGCGCTACCCATGAATATGTAAACTATTAACTATAATTTGCATTTAAATGAAGCATACCGCTGTGTCAACGTCGATAAGACAACCGTTCAATCACTGTTTAAATACAACGTTCATGTGTTTTATAAACGAAATCTGCAATCACTCATCGACGGATTTTTGAAACCATTAAAAAAAAAAAAAAAAAAACCTTTTTAATTTTTTTTTTTTGTTTTTTAACGAAGTGTCATTCTCTTCTTATTTTATTTATTCATTACTGTTCGGAAAAAATCTTCGAAGTTTCGTTACAACTTCATTATATACGATATAGTCAACTTTAACAGATAAATTCGACATTATATTTAAAAAAAACTTTATCGCGATTTTTAAAACTGCCTAAATCTACCAGGAATTTGTTTTACTTCAAGATTGTCACAGACAAACATCTGTCCACTTTATTCCGAGTTATTGAAAAAGAACGGCGTTTATACCTACAGGTGAGTGAATAAATATAGAGAGAATAGAATCAGTAGATAAGGTTATTTGAAATCAGACATAAAATTATATCGGAGTTGAAGTTATTTGTTAGAATAAATCTGATGTGTTTTGACTTTTCCATTTATTACTTGTCTTCTGTTATTTCGTAATAAGAGTTAGACCTGTAGAAAAATTAGAAGCTAGTCATAATTAGTAAATGAATTTTTTATTTCGTATATGACGAATCGTCTGAGACAAAGTCTTACGGGGAATCGAGTCAGCCGCAGTAAGCCGCAGTTGTAAACCACGTCGCATAGAAAATATATCGTAAAGTTCCAACTTCCCGATCGATTCGAATTCCTCCAGTTATCACGAGCCAAGCCACGTGGATAGTGGCATGTATGTACTTAAAATTTTTTTCATTTTATTTGCTGTTCGAGTTGCCAATTGACGTGTCATAAAAGTAAAAACATAGAAAAAAAAAGGAGGCAAAGGTTTCGATGATGTATTTTGAATAAGGGAACCTGTTTACATCGATATTAAAAAATTCTAACAACAAATTTCTACATCTATTTCCCTGAATCGTTACAAAATTATAAACTGAAAAGAAAAATATGTTAAAACAAAAAAGCTGCAGCAACAAAGTGAAATGAAAAACAAAAATAAAAATAAATAAACTAAGTTAGCTTCGTACCATAATTACCTTGATTAAAAAACGAAGAATAAAAAATTTTTGTTTTGTTTTTTTGAGCTCAGAAAAAGTAGTACCCCGAGGGTCAAAATCTACTAGTTCGATCATCATTAAAAATCGCAAATGATCGCGACGCAGGCTGTTTCGCGTGGTGGTTCGCGTCTTGGTCAGTACGAGGACGGTGGTATTCCATCAGGGGTTGGTTCAAATAGCGCCGGCGCCGGGGTTGGTATTGGGATTGGAATATCTTCGGAAGACCAGGTGGCAGCACGTCACGATGATTCTCCGCAACCTGTGCTTCCTATGACCTCCACAATGCCGGGTCGAGGCGCTGACACAGACGAAGTTGACAGCGACGACGACGGCGTAAACCTCGGAATCGGTGCCGGTGGTAGCGTCGGGGTTGGTGGTGGTAGCGGCGGTGGTGGTGGTGGCGGAACAGTATCAGGAAGTGGGGATGGCGCCGGAGGCATGGGTGGATACTGGAGGCAGCATAGCAGACCTTCTAGTCCTCGTATGCCGCCCCCAGAGCAGCCGGAGACCAGGCCGAAGAGCCGTCAGGAACCGGCACCGCCGAGGTATAATAATCTCGGATATTGGAGAGCGAGACGTGTCACCTTCTACAAGAATGGAGACCCCTATTTTCCCGGTGTCGAGTTCAGGTGGGTGAAAGAAATAAAGAAAGAAAAAATCTCAAATTAAAAGGAAAATATAGAAAAAGAGAAAAATTTTTTTTTTACAGTGTTCTCAGCTTTTTGTCAAATATTATGTAACGGTATTTTTGGCATTAATATTTTTACCCAATTATAAATCACACGGTCAATATTATTTCAATGTTTTCTTAGATTCAGTTTTAACGACGTGTATAAATTTATTAACGACATTGGGGCTCTGCTATGGCTGACCTAGATTACTCCACGTGCTTTACAAGCTTTTAGTTCTGTACTTCCCCCCTCCCTCTCCTTCTCCATCATTTGATAACAATGTTCATTTTCTATATCACGGCTATATGTGTAGTTTTGTCGAATAATTCAACGGTTATAACGTTGTATAAAATAAGGGTGACTTTACGCTGTCCATATATATATATATGAATTTATGTTTTTCCGTAATTTTTATGTACTACTTACCAATGGTCAGTTAAAAACTTAGATTGATTGGATAATTTTCGTGTAGAAATACATATGTATGTTATAGTATAAAAATTCAGTTAATTTGGAAAATTTTCAGCCACGTTAATTTTCTTGAGTAATATACCCGTGTTAAGTTATCAAAAAAAAAAAATTGATAATCTCGTTTGAATGCGGATATAATAATATATATATGTATATATGTATAGTATTGACCTTGGCCCGTTTAAATTTATCCGTCGAGGTTATCAGTCAAGGCCTTCTTTAGCCTCGATCACGAAGTCTTATAATTATATCGTGGTAAAATATTGTTAAATCAAAAAAGCAAAAAATAAAAAAAAAATTTTTTTTTTAAAACCCCGAACAGATTCAAACCTGGTAGGGATATTGGATCGTTGGAAGCATTGCTGGACCGGCTTTCTCTCCGTCTTGATTTACCGAGGGGTGCTCGTCACATATTTTCAATGGACGGTGACCGGAAGGTGACCTTGGACGAGCTTGAAGATGGAGCATCGTACGTTGTTTCAAGTTACAAGACTTTTAAGGCAAGTTTATTTATGATGTATCAGTATTATTATTATTGTTATTATTATTATTATTATTATCGTTGAATGATTAAGTCTTTTTTATTTTTTATTTTTTTGTTTTTTTGGTAAGACGTTTATTTTCCTCCCCCTCCACCTCTTCATCGTGTTGTTCTTAACTGGAATATAAGTTGCTTATACCATACGATATGTAGTAGATGTGGAGGTGGACTTGCGTGCGAGCCATTGCCCCCCTTAGCGTTTGATCTGGGCCAGATACAAACTGCGACTGTAGTCAAGTGGGGCTTGTGCTTACGCAGTTTTCTTGTAAATCACTTTATCACACAACGATTTTAAGGCGACGATGTATACCTATACCACACGTTTATAAACCAGTCCACAATATATGTAACTATATAGGCGAAACAACATCTCGACTATAAAGTCTGAAGCTAAAACAATACATAAGTATATGTATTGACATATATATGTATAACGTCAGGTGCTCAGCCCCCGTGAAGTTCATAATGAATATTTAAGACTTTGACTCTAATGAGTTGTGCTTTCCATTTATTAACCCACACGATCTATGCATATTATTATTATTATTATTATTTTGTTCTCCTCTCTCCTCTCTCCCTTCTTTCTCTCTCTCTTAAGAAACTCCTCGACGATGTATGTGTAAAATCCACCACATTGGCGCACGGTAATCGTTTATTATTATTCATCGTTAATATTATCCTGTTGTATCTAATTAAGACTGATTACAGTCATTAGAGACTGACGGTTGGGGTGTGGCTAACGGATAAATGAAACTGATACACCTCCTCAATTCTACCAGATCAGTTAAGAGCTTGGTTAGCGAATCGAATCATCGTTATTACACGATTTTTCAAAATTTGTCATTTTAATTGATTAACATTTACAGTAATTGGGCAGATTTTTAATGCCCCTAATTTCTCCACTTTGATTTTATTCTCTCTTTGTTTTCGGTTTTTTTTTTTTTTTTTATATATTTTCGCCCCGTCATGTCCGCCATTTACTGTTTACCCTCAAGCACGTGGTCTCGTATCGTTTCGGAGAGGGTAGTTTAACAAACGGGGTGGAGAATATGAGGGCGGCGATGGGCGTGCGCCCAGAAATTCTATAGACCGCAGTCGCAAACTTTCCGTTGCTATTGATGGGCAGATCCCGATTTTATAGGGGTAGTAAAAATCAAGAATTCACTGAAAAACAAACAAAAACAAAAAAAAAAAATAATAATTTGAATGTAATATTCGGTGGTAAAATTTCGGATGGCTTTTATTTGTATTCTTTTTCTTCGTTTTTTGTTTTTTCGTTTTGGATTTTCATTGAGTTCTTTCATCGGGTCAAGTTTAGATAAAATTCTTACATACCGAGATATACGTAGGTATAGTTTTTATATACCTAGATCAAAGTGTGCAGTAAGCGGCTAGACTTTTGTATACATATATAACGTAATCGAGATGGCTTTGCGTGTTTGAGAAACTGGCCAAGTCGCAAGTGAATCACGGACTGACCAAGGCAAGGGCCAGAGAAAGAAAGGGTGTGGAGTGGGATACGCCTAGATATAGATATAGAAACTCGTATCTCATTATAACTAAACTCGCCACGAGTCGCCCCCGCGGCAACAACGACTGGGATCAATACGCCACGTGGGGTGGTGGTCAATCTTAAGCTAAAACATATATATACATATCAGCTCTAAATGCACTCAAGTTTTAATATCAAATTATTAATCTAGCCAATGTAACAAGGCTCAAGGATTATACTCCGAAACGTAAAATAAAAAAAATCTAAAAAATATTAAAATTAACAAAATTAAACACACATTAATATATTTTGTTCAATTTAATTATATATACATGTCTGTATACTCATCGCAATTTAATTCAATTGCTAATTAATCGAAATTTTTCCGAAATATTAAAGAAGAAAACGAAAATAAAAAAAATAAAAAATTTTTATACTCTTCAAATTTACCCAGAATATCAATTTTTTCCTTCATCAATGAACAGGCGCGCGTTTATACGCGGCACTAGTAGTATAGGACCGCGCGTAGTCAGTCAAGATAGTAGCGTTAAGACTGCGTAGCGAACGGTGTAGCGAGCAACAGTAAGTAGTAACATTAAGTACTGAACAGACTGACAGCCGGCAGTGATATAGCTTTGTGCGTGGCGGGCCGGTCGGACGATACACGAGCGTTACTACTGTAGTTATTCACACTGTACAGTGCCGGTAGACTCTCTCAACGTAATGAATTAATGTCTTTGTAATTTTGCAATTAGTTAACAAAATATCAGATGGTTTAATTAATATCAACGACATATTCGGCTTTTTATATTCATATTAAATTTCTGTAACATCAATAAAATACGTGGAGTATAAGGTGGGGAACAAAGTAGGTATTTTTATTTCTCCGTCCGTAAAAATTTATACAATTATTAATTCTCGTTTTACTTTCTGTTTTTTTTTTTTTTTTCTTGTTATTTGTTCTTTATTCTTTTAATCTTTCAACGATGATATACTTCATGCCACGTTAAATCAGCTTATATATCCCTTATAGTTATTTTTTCTTCGTTCTTTCATTATATCTATCCGTTCTTAAAAGCGAAGGAATTAGTATGATTGTCGCAAAGGAGTGTCGTCGTACGCAATAAAACGTTGATCGCGTGATAGGGGGCAGCAGGCTAGGGGGAATCTAGGGTGGAAATGTTGAACTGTGAAGAGAGGGGGGAGGGGGGGTTAAGAAGGGTATATTATGCGATGTATTTGGGGCAACTTAGCGAGATGTAGGCCGCGCGACTGTGTTAGCCTAGGTTCTTATACGGGCAAAAATAGCAATAGTCGCCTTACCGAGCCAAAGAGCTGACATTATCTGTACTTAATTCCAATTTACAATGTTTGCAGTTATTATAATTTCAATAAATCGTGAAATTTTTTATAGAAATTAAATTTACTTTCACTGGTATATGAATATTCAAGAAATAACGTAACGTCGATCAAAAGTATTTTCAAAAAAAAAAAAAAAACTAAGGATACTATCCTAAAATAATAAATTTTTACAGAAATTATGTAGTATGTATACCGTGTAGATATATTCGATGGATAAATAATCTTGACAGGTTTTCGTGTTCATTTATTCCAGCAACTAGGAGTTTGGAATTGGAGCTTTCAGCTACCATAAACTGAATATTATAATTGCTAAGGTGGTGTATAAACTAGGGTCTGAAGTATAACGACATTACATTAGTATCGTAGGTTCATGGGAGGTACGGGTTAAAGATCTGCAGTTTATAGAATATATAGTTAAGGTGGTCAGGGAACTCTCTTCGATATACTATACGTATACATATACACGTATATAAATTCAAATGAAATAAAATAAAATGAAATGAAATGAAATGAAATGAAATACGAACGATGAAGTGTTTCAGAACGGGATCAAACGCGATAACAAAATAACCGTGACGAACCCCCCTAACCCGTGCCGCGTAGACTATGAAATAATTGAATCATTTGCATCTTGGGTTATATGAGTCATGCGATGCGTGTGCAAGAGGCTAGCCCTAGCAAGTCGAAGTATCCCGTGGAATGAAATAAGCGTAAAAAGAGGTTTTCGTTCTCCCCGTGAATCTGTTATTTCTCTTTCCACCTCAAGCAAATTAGCATAGAAATATGAGCCGCACAATGTAGAGGCGATTTGTTGAGAAGAAAAAAAAGAACACAACAAGTAAAAAAGGAATTAAAAAAAAAACAAAAAAAACATAAAATAAAGTCCTCTCGTTATTCATGCTGCACGAGAAATTATTGTCAGCTAGTTATTACACCCACCGCGAAGACTCGATTTTTATATTTAATGTCGAGTCAACTTAAACAAGGTAAAAAATAATCTTCTTCATCATATCACATAATTTTTTTTATTTTCTTTCTTTATTTATTTCTTTCTTCATTCTCGTTTGAAATGTGATTCGTAAATTATACTATAAAGCGAAGTTTTCGCTTCCCTGATTATCTGGGGTAGTAGGTAGAATTAATTGTTTTATAAAAATTCCGTTGCATAATGCATATCAGAGTAACTGGATAAATCTATAATTAACATATATCATAATAATACTGAATATTTAATTAGTCCACCACCTCAAGCTTGAATTTTTATCATTTTATTAATCACTCTTGCACACTCATTGTAACGGAAGAGTGAGTTAGTAGATACGTAACGTTCCTCGTCAGCCTTGTTATAATTTACATGAATAAAACCGTGTCCGATTATTATCTATATTTTAAATGACATAATTAATTACCTGAATTCATCCACATAGTGATAAGCCATACCTATACTTTCCAATTTGCATTACATATGCTGCACAAAAAAAAAAAATCAGAATAGAAAAAAAGCCTTCCGGATTTATTATTCGTTTAATTGTCTCGTTTGCTAAATAGTAACATTAATTATTCTAAAACTTGGGTTATGCACATTTTAATAACTCGTTTTAAATCGATTTATCAAACGATCAATAAAATCGCGAGAATTTTAGGGTGCAGGGTAAACTTTACTAGTATTTAAAAGGGGGATGATGAGATATGTGTTTGTTCGTTACCCGTTCAGTTGACAATGAGTAAACGCGTTTTGCCCAAGGTCGGTGTGCTTTTGCATTATTCAAGCTTTCCTGTCTGACGTGACGTAGAACCGTCGGCTGTCTAAAGTAAGTGTAGGTATAGCTTAAAGATTTTCTCAGCTTTAAAAACTAATGAAAAAACTTAATGATCATTATACAATAGTTAGAGAATATAAGTGGGTTTAATTCTTAGTAAACGATATTTTATTTTTATTTTTTTCATTTTTTTTTTGGTTCGTAATGAAGATCTGATAAGATAATAGAGTAAACCTTGAGCTTTCCTTCTTCGAGTATAAGGTATATTTAATTTATCTAACTTACACCGTTCATTAAAATTCATCTGATCATATTTCTGGTTATAAAACGCGTGCAAATTTTTTTTCCACACGACTTTTAAATCCCCTTTTAAACATATTTTTGGCTTAGAAAAAAAAATAAATAAATAAATAAAATAAAGACCAGTATCTCAACTAACAGGATTTTATCGAGGAATTAAACAAACGCGTACAATCTTATGCGTCCCCTATTAGGTATATAAAAAATAAAAAGCAAATTATAATTCTATCGCGATTACAACCCCCGCGGTAAACCGATTCGCCGGATCACTAAGCTCTGCGAAGTGTCAACCTTGTCGTGATTAGTCTATGTATACTAGGTATGTTGTATGTATATATTCAAATAATAACACGTTGATAAATAATTGAGATTCGGATCCCCCGACCTCGGTAATATGAGTTTGGAGGCCATCTTTATGCGAGAGTCCTTGCCAGCCCTTATCGCCTCTGGCACGTTCTTTTCAGTTCACGAAACTTCACTGAAAGCTTTTATATATATTTTTTATATTTTTTATTTTTTCTTCTTTTCGGACTCTTAAGACTAACCAATTCCCTCCAGCCCTCATACACATCGACTGGCATACTTATATCGTTTAATTACATCACGCATGCAACTGTCATTATATATCATCAACAGTTTACTTTCTCAAGGAAAAAAATATCCCTTAAAGTTTCGATTTAATTATGATTACCACCGTTTGTAGACAGGAAATGTTCGCTTTTTACTTCTGAAAATGAATATAAGCTTCAAAAATCTGTGCAGCTTTATGAAATAGGGGATTTCGCATTGTCCAAAGCTTGTAATCAATAGGTGAGCTAGGGGGTGCGTGTCTCCAGCCCTTTTTTCTATAATAAATCTAATTGCAGCAAGAAATAAAAAAAAATATATATATATATACATATACATAAGTGTTAGTTTTAAAGGAAACTACAAACTGCAGTCTCCATCATGGCAATGGCTGCAACGGCAACGGCAACGGCCGCGATGTAAATTGCAAATCCGAGGTGTACGACCGAAGCAATGCACCAAAGGCCAAGGGTTGAGCACCAGCAGTGACCCTTGCCACCGTTGCAATTTCTTGCGCACGACCTTGGTGATAAACGCATGCGCGAATTATTAGATCATGACTCACGCCACCCTTATAACATAACGAAGGCGTCTAGCCATGGGGATAAAGTATGAATTTCTTGCTGTACCTACTTTTCGTCTGAGTACGTTAAAAATAATCTTCAATAATGTCTCTTTAGATTTTTTTTTTTTTTTCCTTGTAGATGAAGTTTCAAATTTTTGATCTCTCGAGAATTTATCAAGAAAATATAAATTTCCTGTTTTAAAATCCTTGAATTATATCAGAAATACGCCGCAGTTTTGATCCATAAATCTAGGTTGAAATGACGCAAACGTTTGCTACGCCCTCGGAATATTAATAGTCGTAACAACGAACGGAATTCGAGGTTCTATTGAGAATGTTATACTGTCTAGAAATTCAGGACTTAATATTTGCTCGGTATATAACAGTTTACGCGGCTCTTTTCGGGTGGAGAAAGATTAGAAACTAAAAGAACAAAAAAAAAAAAAAAAAACGTCGTCAAGGATCAAATACTTATTGTAATATATTTACACACATATATTAAATCAAGGATTCTTGAGACTCGAAATCGTGACAAGGAACCATCAGCCTTATACCTCACGCATGCGAAGCAACAACATTATCATAAGTATCGCCTTTCACTCCTTATATTTCGTGTGTTAGTATTTTATTTATTTTTTTAAATTTTTTTATTTATTATTTGTAGTTAAGATATTCTTACTTTTTCGGGGGTACTATTTCCGGGATTTTTCCTAACTAGAAGCTTAATCAAAAAAACCTCACCTCACGCACAGTACTCTCTACAAAATCATTCGGATGACATATATACTTTGATAAATTTTTTTTTTTTCTTTTTTTGAATCTATAGGTTAATCGATACCAAAAAATAATTCTAAAATGAATATTTTCCATAATTTTTCTTCTCCAAAAAATAATCTCAATTCATAATTATCGTCTACTCGAATTCGAGAGTGAAAGGATTTTCGAAATACTAACGAACTCAGTTACTAGAGTTCAGGGTGATCGGGTGTGGTGAATTCTAATGGTATAATATGTAAACGGTCATGCTTCTGAGCGTCTCGATTCTTCGGGGGTATTCAAGTAAGGGAAGGGAAGGGAAGGAAAGGAAAAGGGGTGACCTTCACCCTGTGTTAATTCATACAGCCATTATCATATGCGGTTTGAACGCCAAGCAGCAAGAGGAACGGGGGAATTCGTGATCGGCTTGGCAGTTAATCGAATCCTTGGGCAGTCTAGTTTTAATGGAAAATTATTTGGCCCATTAGATCTGCTTTTGGATGGATGATAAATAAAATTTTACTCATTCGTATTTTTTTTTCTCATTGTTTTTTTCACACGCTTTTATTTTCGTAGGATATATAATATAATTTGAAAAAAATAAAAAACATGAAAAAAAAAAAAAATCTAAATTTTTTTTTTTTTTTCTAGCGATATGTAATGTAAAACTGGGTTAGTTACATACGTAACGTAGATATATGATATATATATTCTTTACAGCCTTGGGGTGACGTGCGTGTTCAAGATTCATAACTTGGCAAAGCGATTCCGATTCGATTTCAGTTTTAACTCACTCCAAAATTGCCTTTTAACAAATTAGCTAAATTATACCTGCAGTATACCTACCTTTGACGGACTTAGTCCAGCTCCTAGACTACAATGATTTTTTTTCACAAATATCTTCCTCTTAATTTTTTACCTCATCCTTTTATATGAAATAAAAAATCGATTTTTCACTATCTTTAATGCACAATGATTACCAGAAAAAGCGTTAAATCAAACTACTCATCCCCATATTCTAAACTCTGCTATCCATTACCTCGATAAACCCGCATCGTATAATCGCGAAGTCACTTATTGTTAGCGATGATGAACCAGCGGGAATTATAGCCTAGCCGAAACCGTCAATCCAACTTCTGATTACGAGATATTTTTACGATATTTATACCGTCTATTATAACTGAAACGAAAAAGTCGAAGAAATTATAGGATAACCGGAAGCTGGGCGGTGGCGCCTATAAGAGACGAATAAATCGAATAAGAGAAGGATAGAAATCGACGATACTGCTTTTTGATTAGCATGCATTATACATAGGGCATATCCGAAGGCGGTAAGGTAAGGTAAGGCGAGGCGAGCAGAGGGCGAGGGTATTATGGCCTTGGGTAACACACCCCCCTTATGGTTTGTCGAGGGTGGGAACATCCGCATCTCTGGGGTCGGGGAGTAGCGCGAGTCCTTAGTCCTTCAGTAGAACACGAACCGTCGCGGTCGTCGTCAGAGTTAGTGGATAATATAGGGGAGTTTCAAAAATTTACAAGCCGGAAAAGTGGCGTGACGGATTTATTTCGTAAGGAAGTAAAGAAAAGAAAATAAAAGAAAAATATAGTTGAATAAACGAAAACGCGTAGTGATACGGAATTTGAATTTCTTTCTCTATATCTTATACTTGTCGAAACTGTATTGACGATTATCAAGCTTTTCATTAATTTTTTTTTTTTTTCAAAAATAAAAAACAAAAAAAAAAAAAACGATTTATTATTATCAATTCGAATAGGTACATTCTTATACCACGTATTACTGATCATTGCCTTTGAATACTTTTTATCACACCGAAGGCCACTGTAACTGCTTCTACACATTTGCAGCTCTGTTTCAAAAAATTCCTTAAATCTTTTTATCTTATCTTTTTATATTGAACGATTTATTAAAAAATTAATTTTTTTGAATTTTTTTATCTTCTCTGCTCTCTTTTTGTCTCTACTCTGTCTGTCTGTCTGTCTGTCTGTATCTCGCTCGCTCACTCGCATCACAGATAACATATTATTGAATATCTGCAAACGTCATCAATACACCAAGCAATAGTATATCGGATATTATATTATTTTAATTAGAGACTGTTGTTTCTTAACGTGTTCATCATTGATTCATCAAGTTCGTCGTTATACTCGCCGGGGGAGGCTGCAGTGTTTGGACCATACGTATTGGAGAACGATTCTTCTCCTTCTTTTTCCGCTTCTACTACTTCTTCTTCTTCTTCTACAAATTCTTCATCTTCAATTTTTTCTTCCTCGGACGGAAAAGACATCGTTGACAGTTTCCTGGTGTTGATGAACGTCTCTTTCGAAGTTATATCTCTCCCCGTTGACATGTTGCAGGTCACAGCTTCATGTATAGAAATAAGTAAAATTTTTATAATCAATTTAGAAAATTTTGATATCAATTCTTTCATTTTCGATAAACGATATATGTACAGAAATCAAATTTTTACATCAGACTTAAGAACGTCACGAAGCAATCTGCGCGGATTAGACTAAAATTCAATTAATAATAAAATGTATAGAAAACTTATTAATCTCAAATTTGAAAAATCTTTTTCTTTTAACAGCCGGCAAGTTACGGGAAGAAAAGTAACACGTGGTACGCAACACCAGGAGGTGGAGGTGCTGTTGCGGGTGGTAGAGCTGGAGGTCCTGGATGGAGCAGACCTCCAGCAGTCGGAAGTCTTAGTCGTAAAGCGTCTATTAGTGACGAAGCGCCTCCACCTGGGGGTGGAAAACCCTCGTCTGGTAGGGTGATAAGAATAGTGAACAACCTCGATCATACAGTTCAGGTATTTTCCTCTTATAATTTTAATCCTCGATTTTAAAACATGTTAATTGACTTTTTTCATTTTTTTTAATTTTTTTTATATTAATCAAAATGCTGTTTTTACAAAAATTTTCGAACCATAGTGCCGCGTTTTATTGAATCTCCGGACCTCCCAGCCATTCGAAGAAGTTCTCGAAGACTTGGGTCAGGTCCTCAAGATGAACGGAGCCAAACGAATGTTCACAGTTACAGGATTGGAGGTGAAGTAAAATTCTATTGATTAAAATAATTCGAAGAAAAAAAGAAACGTTTTTGTTTTTTGTTTTTTTTTTTTGCTTTATTTGGATTATGAATTTTATTAGTAAGCGAAAGATTGTTATTTATTACACATAGTATATACTAAAGTATATATATATATATATATATTTAAACTGCACGCATGGCCTTTTCTCCTAACGATAATATCGCATCTGCATGGGTTGAATTTAAACTTGAGCTTGAAATTTATATATAGTAAAAAATATAAAAAAAAATAAAAATAATAATTCCGGCTGTACGTACCTCCGAGCTGTTAATTATCTTTAGTTAACAATATCTGAAGTAAAGTACATTATACTATAAGCGTACTTAAACGTAAGTTTGTGTAAGACCTATTAACCTCGACACGAGAGGTTGATTTTTCTTCATTTTTTTCTTTCATGAGAATTGAGAGTGCTGATAAAACTAATTGACGCAATTAGTTTCTTATATTACTACATTTTCTTTATACGAAGTATTTTTTCTTCTTTTCCATTTCATTTTTTTTTTTTTCTTTTTTTTTTTAATTCATTTTTATACAATTAATAAAATATAGGTATATTGTATCTAATTCGAAGTACGAATCGATGTTAATCACCATAAGATCGTATATATGTATAGCAAGCTGTTAAAGGTTTATTGTTTATTCATGCAAATAAAATAAAAACGTCATTGCCCTTATAAAAGACGAGTTTGAATAATGCTTTACATGAATATAAATAAATGTATTCAGGCTAAACAAGTTATATAGGTGTATATTATCGCGAAAATAATGATCCTATTATTTTTACGATAAATTTTTTATTGACACCATACAATTTCTTGTAATAATTAAACAGTTTGAAATTTGTTGAAAAAATTTTTTTACTATCGTTAAAACAATGACGATGAAAAAATAAAAAAATAAAAAAAAAAAATAAAAAATTCTATAGAAACGGGATACTGCAAGGTGATATATTTCATGTATTACTAGTCAGGTCAGTGGGACAACTGCAGCAAGTAAAAAAAGGTCAAAGATTCACACGTATCGGGTCAATATCGTAATATGAATTTCAAATCGGTCAATTTCCCCCAACTTTTCTTATCTCAGTTTTACGAATCAATTACAATCAGTTTTTTTTTATTTTTTAAAAATCTTTTTCATAAAATTAAATCCTTTCCATAAACCCGGTTTTTTTTCTACTTTCCTCGATCACCTTTACTACCTTCTCGACCTTTCAATTCCTATTTTAGAATTCCCGGTTTGAGAATCAATAAAATATTATGCCTGATTGCAGTTCTGAATTTATTAAGAAACAAAAAAAAAAACGTGAAAAAACGTAAAAGAGGAAGAACGGAAAAAAAAATTTTTCACTGCAAAACTTACAGGTGAGGAGCTTTTCTCAGCTGAGAAACGAGTTCGCCGATGTAGACACCTTTTATCTAGGTGGTGGTGCGGGTATCGGAGCAGTTGCAATTGCGGCATCACCAGCACGTAGATCAAGGTCTCGTGGACCACCGACAGTAGTGGAAGATTTGAGCCGCCAACGACGTGCCCGAAGCAAGAGCAGACCTCGAGCACTTTACGCCCCAGAAGCGGAAGTGGTGCGGGTGAATGGTGACTATTTAAAAAATTTTTTAATCTTTGATAAAAAAAATCTTCGTTTGTCTATTTTGCGTATCAAATCGTTGAAAATATTTTCTTGTTTTTTTATTTTTTATTTTTTTACGTTTTTTATTTTTTTTTCGAGCAGATTACAGCGTGGTAGAAGTTTTACGAGAGGAACCAACGAGAGTAACTATCAGAGGATTACGACGTTCTTTTTATCCACCATCGCTTCTTCCACCCGTCGATAATTCTCCACCAGAAAAAAAACTCCAGCTTGAATGGGTTTACGGTTATCGAGGCACAGATACACGAAGAAATTTATGGGTTCTTCCCAGCGGAGAACTTCTTTATTACGTTGCTGCAGTCGCGGTATTATACGACAGGGAGGAAAATGCACAAAGACATTACATCGGTCACACGGAGGACATCACTTGCATGGAGGTATTTTTCATTACCTTTTTATTTATTTGCTTTTTTTTTCTTATATGAAACGATTGTCACCAAAATAAAATACGTAAAAACTAGACAAAAAATTCTCGAAGGCTTATATACAGAAGTCGAAATTTTTCTTTCTTTTTTTGTAACAATTAATTTTATTCAGGTTCATCCAAGCCGCGAACTCGTTGCTTCTGGTCAAAAATCAGGAAGACACAGAAAGGCCCAACCTCACGTTCGAATTTGGTCCACTGAAACTTTACTGACACTTTACGTCTTCGGGATGTCTGAGTTTCAGTTAGGCGTTGCAGCTCTGGCATTTTCGCAATTGGTAAGATAATTTGATTCTTAATTCTAATATTATTCCAACTGATATAAGTAGACGTATGTTTTTTGCCGATTAAATTAATCAACGATTTGGTGCTCCCTTTATTTCTCATTAATATAGAACGGGGGTAGCTACGTCTTGGTAGTTGACTCTGGAAGAGAAGCTATTCTCTCAGTTTGGCAATGGCAATGGGGACATCTGCTTGGCAAAGTTGCGGTGAGATTGATTAATT
The DNA here is from genome assembly GCA_963924015.1 of Macrophya annulata. NCBI lineage: Eukaryota > Metazoa > Arthropoda > Insecta > Hymenoptera > Tenthredinidae > Macrophya > Macrophya annulata. The sequence continues at coordinate 14,990,249 of OZ001263.1, read as the reverse complement.
ATTGGTTATATATAAAATTGGTAAATTGAATCATTTTCGGAATTTGAAATATGCAATAATCTCTCCAATATTGTAAAAACAAACGAAAAAATAATAAAGAGGAAGCAAAAATCTCTGTATTAATTATTTTTCTAACGTAATGTGTGTAGACACTTCAAGAGGATTTGACAGGTGCAGCTTTTCACCCCTTGGACGATAATCTGTTGATAACACACGGTCGGGGTCATTTGACATTTTGGAATCGGCGAAAGGACGGGTTTTTCGAAAGAACAGACATAATAAAACCGGTGAGCGAATATGAACACGTCTTATACAATAAAAATAATAGAATTAAATAATTTCTTGTCAATATTTTTCTTCCTGTTTTTTTCCAGCCTTCCCGTACCCACGTTACCAGCATCCAATTCGAACAGGATGGTGACGTTGTAACAGCAGACAGTGACGGTTTCATAACAGTATATTCCGTCGATGCTGACGGAGCTTATTTCGTCCGAATGGAATTCGAGGCACACAATAAAGGGATAAGCTCCTTAGTCATGCTCTCAGAAGGGACTTTGCTATCCGGGGGTGAAAAAGACCGAAAAATCGCTGCCTGGGACTCGCTACAGAATTACAAACGCATTACCGATACCAAAGTACGTCAAAATTTGTATAAAAACAAAAAACAAGAAAATAAAAAATTAACTCTAATCTTTTAGCTGCCAGAGGCGGCTGGAGGAGTTCGCAGTATTTATCCTCAACGTCCTGGACGAAATGATGGAAATATTTACGTCGGTACAACGAGAAATAACATCCTTGAGGGTTCGCTTCAGCGAAGGTTTAATCAGGTTGTTTTTGGCCACGGTAGACAGCTCTGGGGATTAGCCGTTCATCCAGATGATGAGGTTTTCGCTACAGCTGGTCACGACAAAAATATAGCTCTTTGGCGGAGGCATAAACTGCTTTGGACAACGCAGGTTCGAAAAAACTAATTTTTTAATTATTCAGAATTTATCTTTAATATTTTACAGTCTTCTTAAAAATAAGATCCGGATATTTTCAGGTTGGTTTCGAGTGCATTAGCATAGCTTTTCATCCCTTCGGTGTGGCTTTGGCAGCCGGATCTTCGGAAGGTCATCTTCTTGTGTTGGCTGCAGACACGGGAGCAGCAGTAGCAACTTTGAGAGTATGCGGTTCTCCACTTTCCTGCATCGGTTATAATCCGAGTAAGTTTAATTTTCAAATTAATAAATTAATCAAATAGTTGTTAAATAAATTTATGAAACTCGATTATAGCCGGTGAAACGATCGCGCTTGGTTCCCAAAACGGAAGTGTCTATCTATTCAGGGTTTCTCGCGACGGATTTTCTTACAAAAAAAGTAATAAAATCCGAGGTGCACAACCCCTTGTACAACTTGACTGGAGCTCGGACAGTAGATTCTTACAAACCGTTACGCAGGATTATGATCTCGTATTTTGTGAGTAAATAAATATGAATTAATAACAACAAAAAAAAGAAATATTTGTGCTTCTAGTCTTTGTTATAAATTGATCGTTTAAAAATATTTCGTCAAATTTTAGGGGACGTGAAATCTTTGTCTTCGGAAAAAAGCCCGCTTGTAATGAAGGACGTTAAGTGGTACACTTACAACTGTATGGTTGGCTACATGGTTTCCGGTTAGTAAAAATGAATAAAGAAAAAAATTCTTTCAAACGTTTTTCTCTCGATTTTTTGTTGCTTCAATTTTGTAAATGTTTCAGTTTTTTATCAGTTATTATAATTTTCTTTTATTTATATTTATTTTCATCTATAGGCATGTGGAACAACCGTTACTATCCTCTTAATACCGTATTATCTACGTCGAGTCGATCTGCAGCCCATGATATGCTTGTGTCCGGTGATGCCGAGGGCTACTTAAGACTCTTCCGGTATCCTTGTACAAGTGGAAAAGCAGAATACACCGAGGAAAAAGTATACAGTTCACAGGTAGCTTGTGCACGTTTTCTTTACAATGATCAAAACGTTGTAACAGTAGGCGGTACTGATGCAGCACTTATGCTATGGGAATTAGTAGACGAATAAATAAAACTATATAAAAATCCGGGACTAGTTGATTGAGGAAAAGTATTTTGACCATTAAAAAAATAATAATAATAATAATAAAAAATTCTTTTTAAACAAGAAATTACCAACAGTTTCATAGTTTCATCAATTAAATTTCAATTGGATTTTCTGTCTGTTCTTCTGTTTAATTTTTTTTTTTTTTTTTTCTTTTCAATTATACAAATTTTCTCGTTTCTTATATCTTTTTTTATCTTTTCATCTCTTTCGGGTCAAAATATCTGAATGAAATAAGCAATAAATGAGAATAAGATATAAGAAAAAATTAATAAATAAAATAATAATAGAGAAAGTTGAACAAAATGAATATAAAAGTTTAACGAATGAAAAATTTATATAATATATATATAGGTATATAGATTAATTATGGTGATTAGTTGTACTTGATGAATTGATAACAAAGTTAATTAGTATACATTATAGGTATATACATATATAGGGGTGCAGGCGCTCCTTATTGTAGTTTGTTATTAATTTGAATATACTCTGATGACTTATTATGTATTCAATCGAATTACGTACCTATATAAAATATACATATAATATATTTAATAGGTTTTTAGTTATATTATAATTATACCTATGTATAACGTCCGCGTTGAATTTTTCTTATCAGAATATCAAATCGTAATTCTGCAATTCAACGCAAGGTATAATAGTTATTATAATAATAATAATTATTATTATTATAGCCATTCTTTTCGATATATGATATATACCTATCTCTTTCTCTCTACCCTCGTAATTTCTACACCATAAATAAATAAATAAATAAATAAATAAATAAATGAATAAATACCAATTTGAATTATCTAGTAAAAGTTGAGAAAAATAAATAAATTAATAATGTTGCAGGTCAACGTAGAAACTTTTTATTCATAAAAAAAAACGAAAAAATAAAAAAAAATAAAAAAAAAAAACATATAATAATGATAGTAATATAATATGAATAAAAATGATTCACTGCGTGAACATATCGATATATACATATTATGTGTATATCAATAATTAATATATTATTATACTTACGTAAAGCATAAAAAGCAAATATTTCTTACCATATACTATAGTCGAAGGAAAACCTATATATTAATAGCCTCACGAGTCATATGATTATATTATTATTGCTTTTTAATATGTAGATGATAAAATATTATAGTTTTTCAAAGATTTTTCACTTTTTAGAAATACTCTTAGCCTGAGCTGGTGATCACTGCCAAAATTCACTATTTCAACGTATATAATTATGTAATGTGCAAATATGTAATCACAATGAATTTTGCTTTATTATTATTATTATTTTGATTATTAATATTATTATTATTTATATCCACGTCGATATCCGCATATAATACATGATAGTGAGAATAAAAAAATTTAATTTTTTTATTGTTTTTAGCTATTAATATTAATTTATATTTAGGTATAGGAATAGGTATATAGGCGCTTTAATTAAATTGTAGTTAAGATATAGCATACAGTAGAATTGAATTGGTACCGGTAAGGATTTTGAATTTTGAATTTTTGAATATAATAAATATAAAAATTGTTAAATTTTTCATTTCTAAAAATTTTTCAAATTAATATACATATATTGTAATTGTAATGTAGAAGAGACTTTTTCTCCCGGCAGCGATAAAAACACTTTCAATATTGTATGTACGTATACCCCTAATCGAAAATATTATATAGAAATTTAAATTCTTAAAATTTTATGAACAAATATCGCTGTTATGGATTTTTAAAATTTCGATAAATTATATAAATAGACTGTATTGCAAGATGGTGCAATAGTCTGCATTCGCGATAATAGGATATTATTATTGTTATTATTATTATTATTATTATTATTATTATTGGAAAAATCCAGCACTTGGTATTTATAATTATTATTATTATAAATAAAAATAGTAGCTGTTAATATCTTGTATGTTCACAATAAATGATATTTCAGTTTATAGAAACGATGTCGTTTTTTTCTTTTTCTTTTCATTTTTATTGATTTTTTTATTTTTATATATATTTTTTTTTTATATATTAAAATATAATATTTATCATTGAATGCAGTGTGAGGAATTATAATAAACATGTAATTGTAATTATTGAGAATAATTTAAAATGATACTTTATTATTAATATTATTATTCATCGTTACAATTTTCAATTGGTTTTTTTTTTTTTTTTTCTATAACTACTATTTCAAACAAATATGTAAACCCAGTTATGTATATTGCTATTTAATCTATTTTTTTTTTGTGCATTATCATTATAACTACAATATCCTAACGTTGATGAGGTAAATATATAAAAAATTTCCCTGTATTAAAATTGTGATAACGATTTTTGAAAATCGTTACTATTAATAAATGCCTGACTATGAAAATTTTTATCATCTTAAGACATCCAATTTATTTATTTATTTATTTATTTATTTATTTATTTATTTATCCATTTATTAGGATAGTGTAGTTAAACTTATAAAATATAAGTGTACGTTTAAAAACATCGTAGGTATTTAAAGTGGCTCTAACAATAAGAAAAAAATCATTTATGATCAAGTATTTATCAATCTATATTTTGAGACAGTAGTTATTGTATTGGATTGAAATTAAATGAGTCTCGAGGAAATTAATTAATTAATTAATTAATTAATTATCACCTAGTTTTGGTGCTCAGTTATTTATCTTCAGACTAGTCAAATAATTCGTGGATTCGGATACTAATAAATTTGTTAATCGTTATAATTATTATCTGCGATGTGAAGAAAAAAATAAAAAATAAAAAATGGCACAAAAAGAAGAAAAGATGAAGATGATTTGTGATGATTTATTTTTATACATTTTATAATTTTTTTTTACTATTTGTCTCTTCTTCTTGTTCTTTTTTATTCTTTTTTTCTTTCTCTTGAATACACATTATTTAGCTAGAAAAAAAAAAACATACGAAAAAAAAAACCGCGGCATTAATAATAATACTTTCTGTATATAATATACACATATATCTAATTACTTGCAGATATTATCGAATTGAAAATTATCTTCTTATTTTTCTTATTCTTCTCATTAAAAATAAATAACAACTATGAAACAATATATATCAGGCCCTAGAAATTACACAAATTTACAATCTAATCCTAGATCATTACATTATTAAGTTGTTTTCGTATTTATTTCATATTATTTTATTTTATGTATCATTTATAAATGCTATTTATCGGATTCTTTTTTTTTTTTTGTATTTTTGTTTTTACATATACATTTGTCTTTTTCGTACGATAATATTATAATTACAGATCTCAAAATTTCTAAAGTACATACATACATACATACCTTACTAATTTATATTATTTCCTGTTTGACAGTAGGTAATTATTATTATTGTTATTATTTTTTATTTATTTTCTATTTCATTCCTCGTCTATGATATATATGTATATATGTATACCTATAGGTATATATATACACTATATTTTGGACAAAATCTAATTTAATTTTCTATTTTCAACAGGACTTTAACTCCAGTTGATGTATATTAGTTCAAATTGATATTATAATACGAAAAAAGATTTCAATGAATAATCAGATGATGTCCAAAATGAAATGAAAAAAGAAAGTATAAAACCAAAAAAAAAAAAAGTATTATGTCGTGAACAAAAAGTATTCTGTGTACACAACTCCGAAAACTAATGTGTTTTATGCAATTTTACAGCTAATCAATATTCTTGAATAATAATATTATTATTAATATTATTAATATTTCATTTCATGAATTTTTATTTAATTTATTTATTTATTTTTTTTTTTGTGTAAAGCCAAAAGTCAGTCTTCGGATGAGTAACCTAATTAGCGCGCCGTGCTTTTAATTATATGTATATTTATAATGCTATTTCATCGTTTTAATCGACTCCTTTAATAGGCACGGGCTTTTAATTAATCATCTCTTGCTTTTATTTACGATCGAATGTTTTTCATGCAGGCACAGCCAGTACGCCTAACTAAACAATATTATCCTACCTTAGAATAATATATTTTTTTACTTCTATAATATATATTGTGTGCCCAAGGAAAAAAAGAAAAAAATAAACGAAAAATATTGTGTGGTGTAAATTATAAAATAGATACTAATTAGGTAAACAGTAGAATATAAAGTAGACAAAGAAAAGGTAATTTGTGAAAAAAAAAAAATTAATCAAATCAGTTGAAAGAAATTTTCTTCTGTTTGCGTTTTATTAATAATTTTTTTAAATTAAGTTCATCATGTAAAATCCAATTTTTGTACTTTTATTCTTATCAAAATTTGGTATTTAATTAACGAAAACTTAACTATGCCTCTTTTTGCCAACTGTGTAAAACAAAGCTTTGATTATTTCTTTTTGCTCTAATGTAATTGTGAGATAATGAATTTAATTTAATTATAGCACACTTCATTCCTTGGACTTTTAACGATGTGACAAAATTATTTCTAAAACACATTGAAGCGCTTGCACCTGAGGTGTTTATCGAATATAATATAACTACCCATTTACTTAGCACCATAAAAGTAAAATTATGTTAATTTTCTTTCGTCAAAAAAAAAAAAAAAAAAAAAAAATTGAAACAAATTTTGACTAGTTTTACAACAATCTAATGTGCTTTAGAAGATGAATAAAAAATCATGCGTTTAATCGATGCAATAAAATCGCATACATTAATAAGTTTTCATAAATATTCAGACTATAAAATTTCTCTACATTTTATTTTACTATTGAATTTAAGGATACGGGATCGATTATTACTAGAATGGTGAAACGAGTTATTGAAACATCTAGAATTTAGTTACAAAAACATATACCCATGTAATTTTTATGTTATTTGTTTCTTTTTAGTTAATTAGAAGATTCGATCTGTTTAAAAATCACATACAGCCACTCTGTGCCAAAGGATAATGATTTGGGAATTTAATAAAATCGAATTAGCTAATTTTAAAACTAAAGTCGCATGTAAAGCTGCAGACGATCTCGGCATGGTAATATTGAATCAGCATCTCCTATAATCTGGAAAAAGTGCAACTGACCAAAATAAGAAAACACATATCTTTGCGAAAAGACTTGCTAAATTTTAGTATGAAAATTTATGAAGGAATTTGAAAAAATAAAGAAGAAAATAAGAGTTTTTTTTTATACAAAATTTTAAGCAAAATGATATAATCAGAGCATCTTTCGTTTTCTGTGGAGAAAACATAATAATGAAACAAGTTGGATTATACCTATGTATACATATAAAGAAGTGTAAGATATGAAATTTTAGTTTTTCTCAATGAATGAAACGTCTAAATTTTTTCATTATTAATTGCTACCAAGAAACCGGGTAAAAAATAAGCTTATAGTAGCTACCTAAATCCTTTTATATATATACAAAGCGAGAGTATAACGTTAAGTAACAAGAATAGAAAGATTTCTATGAAGAAAATAGAATATTATATTTTTTCATTATCTGAAATGTAAATCGAAGTGTTTTTATCTGCTAAGTAAATGGATAGTCATTTAACAATGCCAACAATAGATATACATCAGGTTTTCTAGCACCATTTACATAATAATGATAAACTAAAGTACAAGTTAAGTGCATAATTCAACTTACGTGATTTCTTATTATTTTTTTTTTTTTTTGTCTATTATCGGAAGAAACGGTTTTTGCGCAATACAAGCACGCGACCATAAACTCGTCTAGTAGTCTGACTGTGCCTGTTCTTCATGGCCTAGCCATACGGCTCATTGATCACCTCTCTCTCTTTTTTTATCTACACAAATAGATATTCCATATTTCATTATTTTTCTGATATTTTTTTTAAACTTATTTATTTTAATCTCTCCAAAGAAACCGCTTCTTTAATCGCGATAATCATCACTGGTTTATTTTTATTTATTTTCTTTTTTCTTGTCAATTGAATTTTCTGAATACCGTCTTAATTAAATTTCCTCTCATAATCAATAAATTTTGTCTTCTTTTTAAATTCATCTTTAAGTTTATCGTCAAAAATCAAATTTCTCTTACAAAAATTCCTAGATCTTTTCCAATCCCCAAATCAAATCCTTTTCTCTCCTCTTCATTTATTCATTCATGTAACGATTGAACGCATCTTCTTTTCAATTTTTCATCATCTTCGTTTTTGTTGTTGTTTATTATTTTCCGTAACATTATTATCATTCTTTTCTCCACTTTGAGTCTCGTTTTCAATACCCAAGTCCACATAACACATTGTTTTTGGCTCTATGGGTTGACCATCGTTATTATAACAAGGCGTGTCGTAACACGGAGTTGCGCTTGGCGCATATACGTTTTCTAGCTGCTCATACTGGCTCATAGACTCTGTACTCATTTGGCTCATTTCAGACATGTTCCCTTCCTTCTTATTAGAACCTTTTGGAAATAAATCCCGCTCAAAGTCTCTACGCTCACTTTGAGTCAACGATACAGGCACCGGATCACCAACACATTCAGGACTGAAACCAGCCTTTGTAAAAAGCTGAATCGGTCGCTGAAAACCTTTGGAAGGATGCGGCGGAATTGAAACTACCTCACACTTGCTGAATCCAACCTCTGGGGATAATAAATACTGCGTAAACTTGTGAGGAAAAAATTCTATGCTGTGATAATTCTTGTAGATTCTTTCCTGAAAATTGAAAAAAAAAAAAGTTATAAAAGATTGTTAAAGGAGTTTGGAGAATTTGGGATCAGAAATTAGTTTCTAGTTGAAATTCGAAGATAAAATTCTTCAAATTTTACAGGTTTTTACTCTTAGAAACTCTGCAAGGAGATACTTACTGTGAGATTCTTCTTCTTTCCGTAACTACCCCAGCTCTGAGGTTCCAAAAGTAGTACACCGCCGGGTCTAAGCTGCGCATGCATTCTTTTGAAAGCTCTCTTTACTCCCAAATCTCCAAAGTTTAAGTGCAGCCACTTTGTTATAGAGAGACAAAGTATGGCGTCGAATTGCGGTTGTTCAGAAGCGAGTAGAGCATCATCTTCAAGAATGTAGTTGCCCTGGAGACAATAATAGGAAAGTTAAGACCTGTTATTTAACATAATTTCATGAAACAAGTTGTAAGAAAAGTGTTTCTATTTACCTGTACAAAGGTAACGTTGTAAGGAAACCCCTTTTGATTTTTATTTTTAGTAAATCCAGGTATGTCGACTAGTCCGTAACTTATCGGCATAGATAAAGGATAGAAACTAGCATCCGAGTCCTTGCCTTTTGTACTGTCTTCATTAGCCGCAGGTGATCTAACGCAGTTAACATAATGTTTTACGTTTTTTCTAGCTATATTAACGAGCTTTCGATCTATGTCTATCCCCGTAACACTTCTAGCGGCAAAATCACGCGCTATTGATAAAGTTATGTGACCGATGTTGCATCCGATGTCTAAAACGTCCTTTCCATAGAACAATTCTTTACGTCTTGCAAAAACGTTCAATCTAACGTCTACTTCATTATGAGAATTTCTGTACCCGTAATACCTGTAAGTAAAAAAATTTGTTAGTGTTTTTCTTTTGTTTATTTTTATTTTTTATTTGGCAAAGGAAATCATCAGTATGTTTAAAAGTATTCATAAAACTTTTCATAATTACCTATTATAGTTTCCGTATTGATATTGAGCATCCTTAGCTCTAAAGTTTGGCAATTTTTGTGCCTTTTTCTTTTTATCTTGGCTAGCGCGATGTTGTGGTCTGGGTTTCCAGGCTCCAGGTTGTGGGATAACAGGGCTAACAATTTTATCTTTAACGTCCATTTTCCTGAGTCTTTTATCCTTCAAATCCTCGAGTCCCTTTAGTCTCAGTTTGTTTTTATCTTTTACAGGACTAGTTGTTGTAGTAATAGTCATAGTACTAGTAGCAATTTCCGGTTTACATTCTGCCTGATCATTTCTAGGTGGTGAATTGAGCGGAGCAGGTGCAAGTTCTATCTCAATATTTTCCTCCTTTTTCTCAGCCTGAATTTCAGGCTTTTCAACAACTTCCTCTGTGGTTTTAGCCTCTGTAGCAACTTCTACAACCGTGTCGTCTTTACCAGACCCAGAAGAGGCCCTTTTACGTTTTCTGTTCCGTCTTTTGGAACCCTTTTTTGTAGGTGATATTAACTGCTTCTCATACTCGTCATCGTCGTTGCAATTGCTAAGATTCAAAGGGTCGCATATGTTAGGTGGTATTATAACTTCTATGGCCCCTTTTCTGTGCTTCGGAGTTGGAAGAGGACTGGATTTTGGAGTAACGGCATTCATAGCTCGGTTTATCTCTTCATCTTGCATACTGTTCAAATTTAAAGGATCGCATATGTTTCCGCCAAGCAAAAATTTCGTCGGAGGTATTATACCGCCGTCTTTCTTGCGGCGCTTATGAGGAAGGAAAAATTTACCATTACTGGTAAAACTCTGGGATCTTTTTCTGCCAAATTTAAAATGACGACCATCTTCGTGCTTATGCTTTTTGTGCGAAGGATTGAATGGCTTTCTTGCCTTATCTGTCTCCTTCTTTGTAACGTGTCCAAGTTTTAATGCACGATCCACTTGTGCGGACGACATGTTGTTATCTTTAAAGAAAATGGAATAAAAATTGATTAAAAAAATATAAAAAATAGTTTTTTTGAAATTTGTTAATTTTTTTTTGGAAAACTGTTTATATGTTTCTCTGTTTATTTCATTTTTTTAAATGAAATAAAAAGAAATATGTACAGTTTGATTTTTTTTTTTTCTTCAATTAACCATAAAATTGATAAAAGTTGAGGAAACTGTTTTTTGGGTAAAGAATGAAAATTCTTAATTAATTCGTTTTTTTATTTTTGTGAGGAAAATGAGTAAATAAATAAATGGTGTTCAAGTGATAATCGAAAGTTAATTACAAAGTGATAAAATGGATTATTATGTGTTAAGATGACACGGAGGTTGGTAGTTAATAGGAGAACGATTTAATGTGTAAATTGTTGTATACATAGGTATAATAGATGTTGGATGACAGTGCGGTCGGGATTAGATATTTCTTATTAAATAATAAAACGTTGGTTGATCGTATTGCGCGTAAATTTATCATTCCCGCAAAAGCGCATGCGCATTATGTAGTTTATGTGCCCCCTGAGAGAAATGGGCAGTAGGATAAAATCCGAGATTTTAAGTATCGTATTTTGGATATTTTGTGGCAAATAAAGTGTTCAAACTTACCCTGTATCAATATCAAGCTATTTTATTTATCGATTATGATCACTTTCGACACTCATTAAGCACAATAATATTATTTATTAATCACTCTGGTTGTACACCCGTTTCACTAGGCTTGCCATAGAACCATCAACGATGGCGAATAGCTCCTTCGCTCGCTCGTCTCAACCTCCATTTTCCATGTGGGTAGCCTGCGGAGCCGAATTCACTTCGGCTATCTTCGGCATAACATCCGAACGAACGTGGGGTCCCTTAGGCACCCCGCAGCAAGAGACTGGCTTTTCATTGGCCGTTTCCGTTCTAACCTGTTATATCATTGGGTCAAGCGAACGGAACAGAATTAAAACCCACCGTTGTTCAAATGTTTATACCTACGCTAATTGTCATTGGAGGGAAAATTAATACCGTGAGTATTTTTTGTATTTTGAGTAAAAAGAACAAGTAGACTGGTCAACATTTAGGATAAATTCGAGTCGTTTTATTTATTTGTTCATTTGTGTACAAGTGTTTGATAACAAACACATAATTATACATATTTGTATACTAAGTACAATAAGGGTGTAAAAAAAAAAGAAAAATAGAACGTACATTATTTTATTCGCATATTTGAATGTGTATTCATGCGCGTATGACTTTGACCCGATTAAAAATTCCTCGTGAGACAGTTTTTCAAATCGTCAATTACACCTGCTAAAATTTCATTTCTTCGTCATTTTATTATTCGTCTTGGTTCGTATGTGACAAGGTAAGATATCTCAATGTATAATAACTGATTCTGACTATTAATCCGCGTAATTTATGATAATGTTATGTTTGTAGTTATAATCCCGTAGATTCATAATAAGAATATCATCGTTTATGGTATATTATCCGTTTAAGGGGTTAGGATTGTTTTTATATTCTAATTTTACGTCTGATAAAAACGTGCCGCGATATTTGAATACCATTTAGGTAAAATTTCATTCACTTTACACAGTGCGGAAATTGAATCTCATATAGCATTTGTCTGAAAACCATTATTGGTAACGCGATTTCGCCATTGGTCAGTGATAAGTAACGTACAGTCGTATGTTTCCTTGAATACAGTCGTGTGAACCCCGATTTCTAACCGCGCGGAATACATATTCGTTTTTGCGTTTATTATTTTTCACAGCGTTTATTCTTCCCTAGATCACAGCAGCGAGGGTGAGTATAGTAGTAGTATAAATCGATTTAAACAGACATAAGATTAATATCTCCATGACATTTGTTGAATACCAAATTTGTTGAACAGACGCATTCGCATATGAATCCAATGAAAAAATGGCGGAAAATAAGCACACTGGAGTTAAGGCGGCAATATTCAAAACAAACATGAAGACCAACTACGACGTGGATATGACAAAAATCGATAAGAAATTCTCAAAATTAGTTCCAAGGGAACTGAAATTTTGTCAATCGGTTAGTTTCTTAACAAAACGTAAGAAATGAAAAAATAATAAAAGGAACTAAAATGATTTACACAAATATCACCAAAGTTTTTTAACAAATTATAAGTTTTTTTTCTAAATTATAGTACCCAGATTCCTTTTTATCAATATTTAAAATCTTTCAGCCGCCAAATTCCTATAACAAATCGATGAATCCGAAGGATATAAGAAGTAGGCGAAAGATGAAGCCATCGAGGATGTTGATATACGAAGATTGTTCTGACGAAGAAGAGCCGTTTCGAAGTACTCCACCAAATATACAAGATAGAAGTATTGAGACACCAGGAGCACCGATAAAATCACGTAAAGAATTTGATAAGAAAGTACTAAGGCCAAAGAAGCTTGTTTACAACGACAAAGAAAATGATACAGAAGATTTGAGAACAGAGAATCACTTTTATCACAGTACACCGAAGAATACAGCCAGAGAAGATGAGAACGATGATTTCTACTATGAGAGAATGATGAACATGACTGCTATAATCCCAAGAAAAATTTTTCCTATTAGAGCTGACGATGAAAGTCTATTCGTTTATTCAAATAATCAAGAATTTAGTGCAGCGAGCAAGAGAGAGAGTAAAAACGTTCAGCAGGACAGAAATAAAACTAGAATTAAAGGAGGCAGTAGAAAAAAGAAGCTTAACAATGAAACAAGAAAAACTTCTAATAGGTCAACGAGCCTCAAGAATGACTTAAGTTGTAACAAAGAAAATAATGCTGCAGGACAATTTGGGGTGGAAAATGATCTGCGAGCTGCAGAATTTCATGCCGAATCATCTAAGAACAGATCAATCAAGAATAGCGATAGAAATAGAGAAGAATTCATGAATTTATCTAAGATAAGAGAACTGAATTATTTCAGGATATAGTACAGTGTGCAGGCTTACTTAATTATTGAATAATTGTATTGAATAGTAAATAACTTATATTTATATCTTGTATCACTGTAATATGTATTTAAATGGCAAATGTATAATCATATAATATTATGTATAATTTTTCACTGAAAGGATTCATTGTGTTGCATTTTATTCATCTGTAGCTATAGCTAATCTAGATTTAGTAAGGAACATATTTAGTTTCTTTTCTGAAGGTTTATCACTCTTTTTATGAATTTTGATTACTTTATAATAAATTATAAAGAAAATGAACAATCTTTCAGCAGTAAAATTGCCTCAATATTCGGATCGAAAGACTTCATCACAATGAACATGATGAATATGTTAATATCCAACGAAGTTGGAGTATGGATAGAATGCTGCAATCCAGATTGCAAGAAGTGGCGCTACTCTCTTGACTTCGACGATCCTCTAATAGTTCCTGAGAAATGGTACTGCCACATAAATTCTGGTAAGTGATTCAGCAAAAAGGCTGTGGATTGAAAATATGTTTGTATTCTCCAGGGAAAAAAATCTGCAGAAAGATATATACTGTCTTCTGATTTTCATCCATGTAAAATAAAATTATGAATTCGAATAAATAACTACGGAAAAAGACCATGAAACTCTCATTCATTGTGATGGAACCTTTACATTATTCAATATATTGTGTTTTCTTGCAGATCGATCAATAAATAGCTGTTCAGCACCAGAATATTTGGAACTTGATGAAGACGAAATATTTGTAGAGAGTAAATTCAAGGCGGGATGTATTGTCTGGGCAAAAGTAACAGGACATCCTTGGAGTCCAGCTATGGTTGACTTTTGTCCTGAATATGAGACTTACTATTGGTTTGATAAAGGCAATACAAATGTTCCAGTGAGTAGGTCCCATATGATAAGTTTAAATTTAATTAAAAGCTATCATAGATACATCGTAACTTGATTTTCTAAATTGTATGAATTAAAATTTCAGAATCAGTATCATGTGACGTTTTTATACGGAAGGAAAATCACTCGAGCGTGGATCAAAAGTGCCTGGATTAAATCATTTGTAAAAAATGAGGATCCCTCTTTTGCTCTAAAGGTGATTATAGAGATGGATTTCTCTGTTTTGACCAAATATGTGTTGTGCTTTTGAAGATTATTGTTTTTACCACAGATGCAACTTTTTTTTTTCCAGTCTAGAGTACGTAACAAAAAATTATCTGCTCAACAACAATCAGATATCATCGAAGGATGTGAAATAGCCCAAGCTGCTTTGCGACTCACCATCTCACGTCGATTAAAAACATACAATTACAACTCCTGGAGGCTCGCACAACGATTTCAAAATCGGTCAACTAACTATGTTAAGAATCCACCTCTTTCTCCAGCAGCTAGTCAAAGCAGTAAACAAGCCTTTAACACCGGTGCGTGAATGTGAATTCTACTTCACACTATAAATACATTTATCAAAGTTTGAAAATAGACTAAAAATTTTTTTCAATGTTTTCAGGCGCAGGACCAAGCGGCATGAACAAACTACCAACTGTAAAGAAGATAGTGACTAAGAAATTAGGTGTAAAAAATCAATCGAGCAACAAATTGTCTACAAATATAAAAAAACCTGCACCTTTAAGCACAAAGAGACCCCGAAATAAAACTCCAGGTAACGGATTAACGAGGGTAAATACTGAGCTGAGATCATCTTCACGACAGACAAAAACTGCTTTAACAGTATCAGAGAATGACAAAAATCTGCTGAATGATACATCCCTGTCTGTTAATACGTCGAGTACAGTTAGTATTGAAAGAAAAAACGACACGGCAGACTCGGAAGAAACTCGAAGCATAAATTCATACGATTCAATAGAAATTGCAAACGCGTCATTTAATAAAGAGGGATTTATTGCTGCTAAGAAACAAATCATTGAACTAAAACTAGATGGTGATCCGACGGTGAATTTGTACCAAGAAGAGTTTGGGGAGATAGTAGATGGAGATTTGGTTGAAATTATACCAAATTCACAACCTTCTACGCCAAAGAAAACTTCGTTTAAAATAATCGATAGAAAACATTGTGCAAAGGCAAATAATATCAGAAATGAAAAACAGCCGATGAAAAAAACTGCTGCTGAGATGGGAACGGAAGAATTTGACTCTGTGTTAGAAGGTCCTAATAAATCTAGACTCGATAGTATGAGTTCGCTTGATTCTAAGCTGAAGTTAATGATGAAAGAAAGGGGAAGGTTGAATGTTACAGAGCCCAAATCAACATCAGAGAATTTACTGAGAACTGAAAATAAAGAAAATGAAGCTAAAGAGTCGAGGTACAGGAGAGCCCTTTCTGAATTTACGTCGAAAGATCCGAATCCGTTGTTTAATGCGACTAAATATGTGCAACCGAGAAAGATTACACCGCATAAACCATTCCCTGATTGGTTTTCTAATCCGGAAAAAAGGAAATTGGTTACCGCCAAAAGATTGTCTAGACTGTCTAAATTGTTTGACAAGGAAGAGAACAGGATGTATAAAGAGAACAGAGATAGTTTTATAATAGAAATGGAATCTGCAGACAAACCTGGTCCTTCGAAAGAGAAAAATAAACTGGATTTAAAACCACCAAGTTATTTTATGGTAAGATTGCTGTCGATTCAATATCTATATGATAATTGACTCAGTGGATGATTTTTAAATCTCTTTATTGATTATTTTCTTTTTATTTCAGAATACTCAGAACTATGAGCACCTGCTGACTAGCGATGAGGACAGTTTATAAAAAAGATAATATAAACGCGCTGTACTAATTGAAAACTAATATTATCAGAATTATCTATGTAATAATTTATTATCAATATAAGTATAAATAGGTAAATTATAAATATAAAGTTTATTTTAAGTTCTATTTACAAAGTATTAAAAATAATAATAATAATACATGTGCCTTATGAAATATGAATACATAATATGTTATAAAATGTATAATTGAATATTCGTGTACAAAAAATTTGATAATACGTATACTGTATGTATAATGAAAAATTAATATATAATTGTATAAAGAGTTCATCGTATATAACATGCTTATATGTTCTATTTAATACAGCTTCGATCTGTTCAGATTAATGTATACTTAAATTGAAAAAAGCGGGAAAGTTGTCTGGTCTAAGAATCATTGAAAAACAATAAAGTTACCGGCTGCAGATTTTATATACCTGGGTCTGCCAACGGGGTGACAAATGGTATCGCCATCTCGCGGTTCAATTGATAAGCTACTTGTGCCGCAAACATCAACGCGCCTGATCGCATGCAGCTTGCACGTCATTTTTGTAACTTCAAACTCGAGATTGCATATAGAAAAACGGGCACTTGTCGTGGGGTCAGTGGACTTTGAGGCTGTTCGAGACGTTAAAGGGTTCGCATGGGGGGTTATGTTAACG
This sequence comes from Macrophya annulata, assembly GCA_963924015.1. NCBI lineage: Eukaryota > Metazoa > Arthropoda > Insecta > Hymenoptera > Tenthredinidae > Macrophya > Macrophya annulata. The sequence goes on along the minus strand of OZ001263.1, from coordinate 14,973,191 downwards.
AGATACAACTATGACAGGCGTTTTAGTTTCAAATACTCCGAATTCAATACTAACCTGTCTGCCAAAAATTAAATAAAAAGACTTGCCAAAAAATAAATAAAGAGCCGACCCTCTCTTAGTCACATAATACAAGCTCCAGTAATTAGTAAGCTTGGGCCTCTTGTGAATCGGATACTATCAGTCCCTTAAATTTGTGATCAAGAACATTCAGTCTTAATTTCATAAAGGATCCGAAGAAAAAGTTGATACGTGGTTGAATTCAGAGTTCAGTATCTCCGGTTCTACTTGTGAAAAAAGAAAAGTGCATTTGGAAGCCATAAGAAGTAAGTTTCCCAATAAAAATTTCTAGACATTTTAATTGTTGATAATTTCGTTTTCAACTAAAAGCACTGAAAATCGTAAATAAGATGTCTTGTCGTCATTTTGGAAAACATCAAAATTTTTTTCAATAAAATATTAGCTTTGGGAGGCTCCTGGGTCGCTACCCGGTCTTCCCTGTCCTAAGTTTGACGTTGTTCACAATATAAATATGTTTCAAAGTGGTCAACTTCGCTTCCTATCTATCCAACACATTGTCATCATTTCTATATTTAGAAATCGTGACACAGAAGATTTTATTTTTCGCATTTGCAACCAGTACAATATAACCTGCAACTGTACGTATCTCCATGTTAATATAATAATAATAATAATAATAATAATAATAATAATGCGCATTGCAAGTAGTTTAATAACAAAGAAAACAGGAACGAGAAAAAAAAAATTCCGAAAAAATATTTAGAAAAAGCACTTCTGCAATCTACTTATACGTATAACATTTGTAAATCTATAATTTATCTATGTATAGTTAATCAGGTCGATACTTCACTTGAATATCGTAAATCATAATAAATATAAGCAGTTTCATATTTTCAAAAATAAAATTTAATCACTATCTCGTATTCCTCTCTCTCTCTTTTCTTTACTTTACGTACAGTCAGCATTTAGTATTTTTAGTCGTATGATAAATTTTTCGAACTGTACAGCCTCGTTGTTTGCATAATAATATCTGTTTCATATCGCATTATATGGATTCCTCAATTTCTAAATCCAATTCGTTATAACTCTGTAATGATATAAGTAGAAAATCAGAATAATTAATCACAAGACACTTGTAGCACAATTCTATACCTATACTTACTTTGCTGAAAAATCGTTGCTGCATACAAATTTTATTGTATACAAAAATAGAATTGCACTCGGTAGGTACGGATATACCTGATAGTATCTAGTCACGCTCTTTATCATAATATATTAATGTATCGACTTTTTTCTCAGGCTTCGTAAATGAATCGCAAATTAAAAAACAGCTTAAATGACCTTCGCATTAATTTTCTAGTTTGATTAAAGCAACAAAAAATAAAAACTTAAAATTCAATGGAAACTAATTTTTGAGATATCTGATTTTCTTCTCGTTTACTTTTTTTGAAGAAGTTTTATAATTCGAATTGACACAGCAAATTAAAAATCATCGATTCTTTAAATCGAAATAATCAAATCCGAAAATCGTTAAAAATTTTTTTCTTTTAACGACATAATTAAACCAGTTATATAAATAAAACCATTAAATTTTTAGAAACTTATCCGTATAGTCAACAAAGTTTAAAATGAATCCGTTTAGATTATAATAATATGGATACTGTAATATACATAATATAAGAAGAAAATCTCGGCGCGACTGGGTCTTCAGGGTCAAATAAACGCCCGTGTCCATCAGCAGCAAAGCTTGCACAGGGTTATCTCAAGGCGTTGGGTCAAAGATAACGCGTATGTTACGCAGACGGTTCGAGAGCCAAAGGAGACAAGATACAGAGAAGTTCTTTGTGGGTCTAAATATCTGTACATACCGTGTAGCTATTATTTTTCCAACAACCACAAAAAAAAAAAAAATTAAGAAAAAAGTTAAAAAAAAAAAAAAAAATACCTAAATTCGAAATAATTATACGGATTTGAAAAATGTTTAAAAATGTGTATTTTTGTTTCGTTTTTCGAAACTTATATGAATAACGAAGAAAAAAAAAACTGACCAATAGTTTTGAAATTTTTATGTTTTTACAAAAAAATAAACAACGAATTACAACACTTATCTGTTTTCCCTGCGGTGCAACGACAGCTCAGATCTATGTATAGCGTATACATATATGCGTTCAGCTCAATCGTCAACTCTAGAGGCTTGATATTGCGAATTATATTTCTATTTCAGTGAATCAGAGAGCCGTAGTTCCCAGTGACACTGAGTATTACAGTCGTTGCCGAGATTGGCTCGAGTCGTAAGATTATAATAGATACAACGGCGTCTTCTTCACCGTCTTTAAACAGCCCCTTAGTCTCATCGGTGATAAAATTTCTCCATAATCTTGCGAAATATTGAAAAAATATGAAGAAAGAAAAAATTCTCTCTGAATTATACGATATAATAATTGTTAAAATTTTTTTCATTTGTTGTTTGAACAAAAACCAGTAAAACCACCGCAAAAAAAAAAAAAATACTAATAAAATAAGAGGAATAAGACTCTCAGATTTTGTTCTCTTTTCTTAATTATCTATCAAAATCCTAGTTTCGAAAAAAAAGCTGTTTGGAATATCATTGAAGCGTTTTATTGTTAATATGAGAGAAAATTCCTAGAGCACAGCACAGAGAAGTGAACAGCTCGAAAGTGAACTAGGTAGTAACCAGGTTAATAACAAGACAATAAATCACTCAACAATTGAATTAGCAGTATTATAGTCGTGTATATCTATACAATGCGATAGAGCGTTGTACAGCTGTCACGTGTCACTCATGGCTATAATATAAGACAAGCTAAAATGAATGAAATTTACAATAAATACGAATATCAACACTTGGGATAAAATTAACCGATTCATATTTTCTTATACCTATTTATATAATAATAATAATAATAATAATAATAATAATAATAATAATGTGTACATTGAATAATTAATACGTATTAAATTAATGAATTAACTTATCGCCCTGTAATAAAAATAGAAAAAAAAATTTATTGTTAAGCCTCTGAAGACTATTCAGTGGATCGTTTATTCGTCGGTTATAAATCGTGATGTAAATTAGCTTGAGCTACACAAAAGTAAAATTCTACGGGGTCATGGGGTCGGTATGACGTAAGCGGATGTGTCGACCCAGACCCGTAGGCCGTAGCTCGAGTTGGCGTTGAGAAACGAGAGTGGTTATACGGTTTTCCGATAACCACTCGGCGCGGCGCCGGTCAGATAGTCGTAACTACTGTTAAATTTTTCAAATTTAAACTTAAGGAATATATTTCTTGAATTATCTATATACGTCAGGGTTTTTCTTTATCATATTCGATAGTCTGTTTTTAGTTACGAATAATCTTCGTATATATGTATTTAAATCTTTGCTCCGATCTTCAGGGTCCAGCGACCGTTTTCATATATCGCTATGTGACCCGTCATATATGTAGTTTGATCTCTTACGTTACGATTGATACGATGAACGCTCTTTTAAGATAATAAACTAATCGCCGTTGAGGACTGTTGCTAACCGGAAAGGAACAAAAAAGGAAAAGAAAAAAGAAGAAGAAAATCTGTACCTACATTTGATTTATTTTTTATAACATTTTCTTATTACTTATTGGATATAGGACTGAAAGATTAATTATAATAGATTATCCGATTATTGATAATTAAAATTATAAAAATTTTATTATAAAGAATTTTTAAAAAAATTATATTGGAAAAATTAGAAGAAAATATAAAGAGAGATAAACGATATGGACGAACTTCTCCAGGTATACATATCTACATCAGACACTTCAATCCCCTACAGCAATCGTCGAGACCCACCCTGAAACAAACTTTTCTGTCTCTGTCAGGGAGTGGCGGGGTTTAACAACGGGGGTTCGTTTAATCAAGTCTCTTGATCGACGTCGGCGACGCCGCGACGCCCTTCCGTATTGTGTTTACGCGCAGGGTCTGACTACTGCAGTACATTATAACTAGTGTAATATAGTGTTTAATTCCGCGTTATATGTATCATTCAATTAATTCAGTCAATGATTAATTTTTGTTCGTTTATTTTTTATTTATTTATTTTTATTTTTTTTTTACATACCCACACAGCATATACGTTAGCATTATTATTATCATTATTATTATTATTATTGTTTATAGATCAAAGCAGTTTAAAATTACCTCTAATAATTACATAGAGAAGAAATCTCTTGTGTACTAGATATTTATGTATATATCTGAGTATACATATAGGTATCCCTAAACCTACCTATATACCGATTTTATTAAGCAATTCAGTTCGAGATTCGTTGTTATAAGAAAAACCAAGCTATTTTCAGGTTTTATCAAATATATATCGCGTGATAGGGTTGCGTCATGTCATTTTGTTGGTTCGGCGCACCCCTGCCTGGCTGCCTGCCTGCCTCTAGTTGAACACGAGCTCCGAATTCCTTGAGGCGTTATCTTGGTCTAACGAAAAGAGAAGATAATAAAAAAATAAAAAACCAAAAAAGATAAATAAATAAATAATAAAAAAATAAAAAAATGAAAATAAAAATAAAATTTAGGAAAGAAAAAAAAAGAAGGAGCAAAAGAATTGATGATAAGAAATTAAACACAACTGTATAGGCATATACCCGTATACTGTATTACCTATTATGTAATCTGTATCATCAACTGACGATCATGATTGAACACCGTTTTTACATTTTTCGAATATCTGGTATCATCGAACATTTTTAATGATAATAAAATTCGAAATTTTACAGTCAAATAGAAAACATAAAGTAAAATAAAGAATAATTATTATTTTATCAAGTTTAATAGAAATAAGAAAAATAATCAGATTATTTTATAAATATATGTATATCAGTTCTGATTTAGTATAGTACATAGGTATGTATGTACAGATACGTATATACCTATTTAGCTCGTAATTACAGCGGTTTGAAAATTTACGCGGTGAGTCAGCCAAAAAAAAGAACAATGGCGCAAATCGCACGTCGACGGACAACGGCGAAGGGTCTAAAGGCGCGGGCGCGTCGCGACGCAAAGTCACTGACCGCGACCGCTACTGCCACCCACCGTTATGTTAGTAGCAAGACGGCTGTTTTATAAATATTTCGGTACCTACCTACTCATCCTATACCTATGTATATACCTACATTTATATATACCAATATAATGTATACATAATTTTACCAAAATTATTCTTAAATATCTATTTATCTATATACATGCAACTTTACGTCCGCAATGCATAAGAATAATAATTATCTACTCATAACATCTAAATTATTAAAATTAAATACATACCTACTTATATACTTTGAATAAATAAGAATCTGTATATCGGTCAGGAAGTTTAAGACACGAGAAAGAATCGCAGTAAAGTTAAAGCTTCTTCTATTTCGACTTTGAGAAATATTAAAATAAAAATAAAATAAACAAACAAAAAAATTGAGTTTAGTACGTGAGAAGGCGCTAACGGAGACGCCGCACGATAGCTCTGTAGTTATAAACTAGTATATATACGTAAAATGCATAAAGTAAAAGCGTCGGAAAATGGGGTGACGCAGAGTAGCATGCATGGTGCAGGGAGGCTTGCAGCTTTCTTGGAACACTTTGTCTTGGCACGAGCTGCTACCGGCGCCAAGAAGATTGTAGTATACGTTATAGTTGCATTGTTTATTTTCTAAAACACAGTCATATGTATAATGCTCTACCTATACTGTACGCAGCATGATTGAAGCGATAAATTTCATCTAAATAAAAGAAAATTTTCGTATATTTACAGCAAAAGACTGTAAAAATTATGACACTAGTTATATATTTTTATTATTAGAACCCTTCTTGGCATCATGATAATTTCGAAGTATTGTATATTCTGAAATTTGGCAAAAAAATTAAAGGCGTACTTAATTTGCAGATGATTCAGAATTTTATTCTGAAGTAGTCTCCATGTTTTGAAATGGATCCAGTCTTATTCTGTTTCGTAGTACACCGAAAGTTCGAATTATATAAAATTATTGAATCAAAACCGTGTCTTTATATCTCGCAGGTCTAATTTTATATAATTATCAAGGATTGTTATTAAACAAAACTGAAAATATCTTTGCTAAAAATTTTATTTTAATAATTATGTATTTGCATTTTATCATGTCTTAATGAATGTGATTGCGTATATGAATCCGAGACAGTCAGCTATACATATGTATGTATAATATAAGATATCGTATGATTATAAACGACGATTGTATAGCTTAAGCAAGCGTCTCTTAACCCGCCATTCTTAATTATAATTATAACTAATTATACACGAATAAAATAGTTACACGATTTAAGTATACTCGTTAATAGTGATTATACACAAGTATAGATACGTATGTAATCGGTATCGACTATTTCAGCGATAACTTGCTCCCGTTTAGGACACGAATTAATGATGATAAGTTCACGCGGGTCAAATAGATTAGATAAAAATCCTTAGTTTTTATTTTCGTTTAAACGCATCATTGCGTAAACGTTAGATATAAGTAAATAAGTAAGTAGATATATTAAGCACGGTTAAGAAATAGTAATAAAATTAATTTTAAAAACGTTGAGTAAGAAGCAATGAAAATTAGATAAACAAAACAGTTTTCAACAACCTAAACTTAATTAGATTAAATTAAACGATCTTAGGGATTTGTATATCGTCTAACGCCTAGTCACAGGCAACCAGTCTTTCTCCGGTACGTTGAGTATAGCATAAGTGCGCATCACGGTCATTCGAACTCTCGATCACGTGGTATGACCGGCAGCCCCCCCACCCTCGTAGACAGAACCAGTCGTCTTTCGTCCCCCGAGCCCCACTCCGTCGTTAGCCGCGGAGCGTTTCGCCACGTTTTCTCGATCCTGGTTTATTATTACTCGTTAAACGCGGACTCAGTTCGCGTCGTTCGTTAGCGGCGTAAGGTTGGCTTTTTTAAGCTCTTGAATAATAGTTACTTCATTCATTATAAACTAACTAGTTTAAAATTCGTCAATTCGTTAATTCGTTCGTTAATTAAATAAAATAAAAGTGATATATGTATATAAATTCGGTATATCGAATAAAGTTGAGTTTTTATCTGTTTCTTATTTTCTTTTATTTATTTATTTATTATTATTATTATTATTAATATTATTATTATTATAAACGCGAGTGCAGGATTCACCGAAGATTCCGTGCGGTATTCACCGTGATGGTTTATGGGTAGCTATGTTATGTTATGTTATGTTAAAATTGAGAAATATAAACTACCTTTTTTTTTTTTTTTTTTTTTTTCTCCCATTTATAATCAACCCCCACGCGCTACATTTTTCTCGAACATTATATATATTCTTCAAGTGCGTAATATTTTGGTGCGCGATTCGATATGCAATTTAATTCAAGTAAAACAAGACAAAATAAATATATAAATAATAAAATAATCAAATATTCATATAAAATAAAGAAGCAAGCTTAAAATAACGAGTTGAATTGATAATTTTCTTAAACTTATATTTATTTTTGCGTATTTTATGTATGTAATACGTTCATATATTTATAAAAGGTAAAAAAAAAGGTAATTCAATTTCATTTAATTTAATGTTATGATAGTAGAGTTCTTTTTTATTCGACGTTATCGTTTGCTACTGCTGTTGCTGCTGCTGCTGCTACTGCTGCCGCTGCTATACAGCTGGTTAAAGAAAAATACCTAATTTAACATTTTTTTCTTTCTTTCTGTTTTTGTTTTTGATGTTTTTATTTAAATAGATTATACTAATAATATTTTTGAGAAAGAAGAATAATAAAGAAGACAAAGAAGAAAGAAGACAGCGAAATGTGAGTGAAACATTTTTTTTTTTTTTTTAATTATTTTCTTTGTTTTTTTTTTTTTTAATTACATTCCACGCCACGTTAAGTACAGGATTAATACAGTTTTTTTTTTTTCGATGCTTATTTTTGGTTTATATTAGATGAATTTATTTCCTTTTTTGTCTCTCTTCTTTTCCGTTAATAAGTTCAATATATTATAATAAATTATAAGTTTATACTTATTATTATTATCATTATTATTATTATTATTATTATAATGTTTAATACATAACACAGGTGATCTAACTTATATTAAGAATATAATCTCCTGTCCAATTATCGTTAACAACCATCGACGGGGACGAGGACGGGGACGATCGTTGAGCGATAAATCAAACATAATTACGTAACTTAGTTAGTCGATTTTCGGTATCGCACGATTGGTATATATATATATATATATATATATACCTTATACATATATCTATAAATTTTAGAAAGTGTTTATAACTATCTAATTACACTGGTTTTAAATCAAAATGAAATCCTTTCTTTCTTTATCTTCGGCGATGATTTATTTTTATTTATTTATTTATTTATATATTTTGTTTTTCTTACATCTTCTTCTGTTTTTCTTTTATTTATCATTATTACACAGAGAAGAATGAAATTAAATTCTTATATTGTTAACTCATTATATTCATACGTATAGAATTTTATCGCATATATTTATGACCACATATTTATACCTATCGGAGTAGTATTGTAACAACTTGTACCCCATTGTTCTTTACTTTTTCTTGCTTTCTCTGTCTCTTTCTCACTTTCTCTCTTCCTTTCGTTCGTTTTCTTATTCTTATTTTTCTGCTACGTTTTCTTCTTCTTTTTCTTATCCTCTACCAACAAAAGCCGACCTTTCGTTACATCTACATTCATATACATACCTAATATACATTTGTATGTATATACATATATATATATATATATATATATATGCATATATGTATGTACATATGTATATTGTATAGCCTCCGTTGCGGTCATTCTATTATCACATTTCGCCGGGAGTTGGGAGCTAATTAAATTACCCCTCCAACTAAATATCTACGCTTATATATGTATAATGTATATATAGTATATACACATATGTATGTATTTTAGACGACTGTATTACATATAATTATAATCGCGCTTATGGCAAGAAACACATATACGTTATATACATATAAATATATATAATAATAATTTTTTAAACTATCGCGCGCCACGTTACAATCGAATTAATTCGTTAATCAGTTTCCTTTATTTTTTTCCTTCTTTCTTTTAGATGACTTATAATCGGTAATATTGTGAAAAAATCGTCAGTGTATACATATATGTTTTTTTTTGTTTGGTCTTTTTTTCGTTGGTTCTTCTTTTCTTTTCATTTGAATTATACTTTGCCTGTATTTTAATTTTAACGCTGAATATATAAACGGGACCTAATTATAGTATAAGTATAGGTATGAACCTACTTCACTAGACATCGAGATATGCGTGTGTGTATACGAACGACTAATAATCAGCTCTTCCGTTCTGCGCTTTCCACTGGGCTACTGCAGCTTCTGCTAATGCTGTAGCAGTGGCTGTGGCTGTGCTGCCGATGCCGTTGCCGCTGCTTAAACGGTGAACTTTACGGTTAAAATACCACCTAATTTTAGTGTGTGGATTTAGGGCTGCACCCTAACTGCACTTTGTAGTCTTCCCATTACTTGGAGCACGGCTTGTATGGGGCCCCGCACATGTTTTTTCGAGTTCTTTTAAATGTCGTTTTCCTTTTTTATTCTGCTTCTTAATCTTTTTATCTTTTTCTTCATTTCAATAAATTCTTGGTTTTTGTATTTCTGAGAATGTTAAATATACGAAATCGTGTGAGAAAATTAAAATTTTTATATCCGTTAGTATTTGATTAGAAAAAAATAGAAGAAGAAGAAGAAGAAGAAGGAGAATAAATTTCTATTCATATAATTAGTGTGGTAATATTTTCAAGTTATTTTTACTAAATTCTTACATATTTTTAACTACCGTTTCGTTTCGTTTCGTTTCAACATTCAGATATATCATAAGCGTATGTTCTTTCGTACGTTCTTATCGCTCGTATAGTTCCTCAATCGTCTTATAGGTTATATATATATATATATCATATACATAAATCTGTCGTTCTCGTGGAACACCAACCTTACAACGTGCATAAATCCTAACATTGTAAATTCGTCACGAAATTTTTCCCGTAAAAGATAAAAAAAAAAAAATATATATATATATATATATATATTTAGAAAAGAAAAAAAAGTATTTTTTTCTTTCGCTTACGTAACGGTAAAGTCACGAGTCTTTGATCTGAAATTGGAAAATATTCAACAAAACTACGTCAGTGAAGAAATCAAAATAAATAAATTATATTAAATTTAATTAAAAAAAAAAAAAAAAAACAACATGTCTTATCAAAGAAGTTTTATGATCTGAACGATATCAAAACAGATTAAATCTAGCCCATCGAAGATATATACATATTGTACATATTTAACATATTATACGTGAATCTTCTTCTTTTTAATTTTTTTTTTTTTTTTTTTAACAACGACCCATTGAACATGGACAATCCATAATACTCGCGGTTATACCTTGCACTTACGATTAATGGTATGCACACTGCACTGATAGCAGTAGACAATTTTAGAAAACAGATTAATGCTAATTATGAATATTATTTAAAAAAAAAAATAAAACGTAAAAAACAACATGAATGAAACAGTCAGGATGTTGATTTTTTATTAACGGAATATATGTAGCTGTACAATTAATTAATCACAAATAATAATAATAATGATAATAATGATACTATCATTATTTTCCGGCGTTCGAGGTTTAGAATAAAAAAATTAAAAAAATTTTTATTTTATTCTTTCGTAAATCAGGTGCGAATTTTCGTGAATATAAAAATTTTTCCTTCATATAATATGTACATATATTTAATTATTTCGCAATAAATTAAGAAAAAAAAAACAAAAGGGCGAAGATGGGAGATTATATTCGTCTACATATACCTACGTTTATATGTATGTACAGGATGACTACGAGAAAGGCGATAAGAGATCTTCGTTATTTTTTTTTCTTGGAAGGGGTAGAAATGAGAGAAGATGAGAGAGACGAAAGACGAGAAAGAAAAAGAGAGAATATAAAGAGAAGAGAAGCAGGTTTTATATAATCACCGACTATGCGGGACTCGGTATTAATACTAGCAATAAATAAGGAGCGTCCAGAGAAGGAGAGAGAAAGAGGGATAGAGAGAGATTGAGGTTTGGTTCGGAGTCTAAAACGTTGGCACGCCAGCCTCCCTCTTTCTCGCTTTCTTTCGTATTTTATTTTATTTTTTTTTTTTCGATTCCCTATTTCTTGTTTCTTGTTTCTTTCCTTCACCAAATCGTGAATTCTTCGTCTATCCTTACCGCCTCCTTCTCACTTTTTACCATACATCGTCGTATTTACGTACATATAGATATATATACACCACGTTAATACATCTCTTCACATTATATGTATAATCTATAATATATACGTATAAACACCTAACCTCTATAGCTATATCCTTAGGTTAGCTCTTAAGTATATTCAAACTGTTAGATAGAGTTGGGTACCTCTATCCTATAATGCCGTAATTTACATGCAGGTGTCGTCATGTGAGACTTAGGATCGGACCACGGCCTCTCAAATATATATATAAATAAAAAAGCAAAATGAAAAAAGGAAAAAGACAAAGAAAAAAACCATTAAAAGAAAAAAAAAAAAAAAAAAAAATCATAAATCAACGAAATCGTGGATTTAAGATTTCAGATTCGGGATTTCTTTATAATCCTTCGAATCTAAATTATTGTTATCAGAATTCTTTTTTTTTTCATCGTTTGTTTATATTTGTTCATTTTTTCATTAATAGTATTTAAAGAACGAAAAAAAAAAGAAAAAAAAATTGACGAAATTTTTGCTTAAACTTTACCGATTTCAACGAAGATGAAGAATTTGTGTATATAACTATACATATCGCTATACTACAGGAGCTGGAGATGTTTGATGAGATGAGATGAGATACCTGTGGCCGGATTATCTGTTCACATCTTACCGGGCAGCATTAGATTGAAATTGATCTTCTAATACTGTCAGGTAAAGATGTCGTCAGAATTCCGATATCAACAATATAAGAAATCTACAATAATTGTACATCTATGGTACGTATGTAAGTATGTACATATACATACATGCATGCATACATACATACACATCCATATACCTACTCTTGTATATATATATATAGATATATATCTGTTGGATCCTGAATCTTCTTCTGCAACTGTATTTTATTTTTAAAATCCGAAAAAGTAAAAATTACAAATATATTTTAATACTTACATCGTGTTTTCGAATTTAAAAGTTGAAAATCTGTACGCTGACGAATCTGTATAGATATATACTAAATATAGAAACGCAGAAGACTACGTCCTAAAATTCGGTTTGCAATAACGAAAAAACGAAAATGATGAATAAAAATAAAATTAATAGTAAATAAAAGAAGAAAAGAAAATATCGTATTATAAGTAAAGTAGAAAATATCTATACATTTATTATATAATATGTGTATATGAATTATACCTATAATGTATATATAGCTATATAGTTATATATGTTTAATGGATACGCCCCGCAGAGAGCTGACTACTTTAAACCGTACGTTTCGCGATAAAAATTGTCACGAATTATGTAATTTGCGACGCCGCAGTTTATTAGCTTTCTTTTTTTTTTCGATTTTTTTTTTTTATAAATTTTATACTCTACTCGTTGTAATTACAGCGTAATCCAATACACAGTTCTTCTTTTGTTTTTTAATTTTATTTATTTATTTTTTTTTTTTTTAACCAGTACTTTAAGATAAAGTTTCTTATAAAAATGAATAAACAAATACATAAATAATGTAAATTATTTTTATTAATTTATTTATTTAATTAATTAGTTTGTGAATAAATGAATCGTCTACTGTCAGCTGTAAGCCTAAAGGAATGTCTATAATGTCGTGTGAAATAGCACCGCGTGGGTCTCGCACTCGCTCGCTACGATGGCTCATGGCTGCAGCAGAAGTTAGTTAGTCGTCGTTGTCGTCGTCTCATCTCGTCTTGATTTTTTGGGTAGTTATAACTCTTGGAGTGTGAAAAAGAAAGATAGAGATAATTTGTAGCGTATACATATATACAGAGAGATGAAACGAGATATAATATAATATAATATAATATAATATAATATAATATAATATAAAATGTGAATAAAAATAAATTTAGGTACGCGTACACACGCATTAAACATATATTATATACTTCGAGGGGTCTCTACAGAAGTCAACTCATATGCTTACTTACAGCAGTAGTACAACGTTTTATTATATTTAATACAGCAAGTAACGCACTATTAGTAGTTTTCAACCTTATCTATGATCCTAACAATTACGTATATGTTGTTCGTAGAGATGATTTATATACATATACATATATGATGATAAATCGTAGAAAAATTAACATCAATTATAGACGATAATTGGCAAAAAAATAATAATAATAATAATTAAAAAATTATTCATTAATTATCATTGTGGAGAACTCTTTTTTTTTTTCAACGAATTTTTCAATACTTTTCTAATTTATCACTTTCTTCCTGTTTTCTTGACGTTTTTTATTTTATTATTATTATTATTATTATTATTTATTTATTTATTTTTTATTTATTTATTTTTTAAACTTTCTTGCATTTGTACTTAACACACGCTGACTCAATACGTTCAATGTTATAACTCTGATCGTATTTAATTTCAGTTTGCCAGGGTTCTATTTTACGTTATACCTATACCTATACGCTAAGAAAAGATCGTCTAATTTTAACGACAAAGCAAAAGGTTCCGCGCAGACACATTTTTCTTCCGGGAGGAGGATCGTTCGTTCTTTCTTTCTTTCTTTCTTGCTTTCGTATTTTATTTTATTCCATTCTTCTTCATTCTATTCTATTCTATTCTATTCTATTATAATAATATTCGTTCGTTCGTTGATTTCGATCTCATTTCTCACTCTATGTAAGTATAAGCTATCGCATATGTATATATATCATTTTCTGAATCTTCCCCTCAGATATTGCAATATCTACATATCTTCTATATGTCTCTATCCCGCTCTCTCTCTATCTCTTTCTTTCTCTCTTTCTCTATCGTATGTGTGAAGAAACTTCATAAAATAAATTTTTAGCTACTTATATCTTTTATTTCTACATTATACTTTTATACTATAATATATAATAATAATAAAAAAGCTCAATTATTCATTTACAACGCTTGTCCTGGTCGTATAGGTACATATATCTCTATAAGCCTAGGGAAAACAAACAGGCGACAGCTGCCCATACTGTACGCGGTTCGAGCGATGAACGCGAGAACAGCTCTGCTTAATTTAAAACTTTTTCTATACCGTTAGCTATAAGCTCCTACCTCTTCCTCTTATTCTTGTTCTTCTACTTATTTTACTTCTTCTTCTTCTTCTTCTTCTTCTTCTTCTTCTTCTTCTGCCACGTATATATACTTACTTACTCACCAACCGTACGTATGGTATACCTATATGTATATACGGTCGCCGGACGGACGGTTATCGGTCCTGGCGCAGTGATCAAGATGGCTGAACAGTTCGAGAACGTCCAGAGACTCGAGTAACGTTATTTTTTTTAAATTTGAATAATTTTTTTTTTTTAACCTTCATTCATCTTTACATTCATTTGAATTTTAATTTCGATTCCATATTCAGGTTTAATCATATACATATATATATGTATAATGTTTTTTTTTTTTTTATTTAAAAATTATATTTTTTTGCAAAAATTTTGAAAAATTTTATAACTCAATATTAATTATTGTGTGTATATATACATAACATTATAATATACATATATATGCGTGTATATATACCTAATAATGTTTAATTTTGTTGTACAAATTTTCATTACCGAAAGATATCTATAATCTAATATAATACATAAACGTAATAAAAATTTTGTAAAGCTTATTTATCCCGAACTATTACAGTGATGAACATTAAGCTTGTAGTATATATGTATGTGTACGCTTAGGTCCAATCGCTGCGATATCTACTTCCGGAATTTCCGACGCGGTGTATTATAGTCGTTAATTGACGTGAGAATTGCTTCCCCGTTTGGTTAATATAAATTATATGCACGCGTATAAGCATAGAAAGAATTTTTTTTTTTTTTTAACCAGATAAAATGTTTTTTTGATTTTTTAATTTTTTTTAAATATATTCACTTATTCAAATTTTTTTTTATTAATTAGACCGCCTAATCGATTGAAACGAAAAGATATCTTCAGTAGCTATAATATATGTTTTATCCAGATAGTTTTTTTATTTTTTTTTGGTTTTGTTTCTGTCCATAGAAAGTAAAATTATAAACTAAAAAAACCATAAAAGCGAAAATCTATGCGCATGAATAAATTAAATGAAAGATAGGTGTAAAAATTATAATAAGAAACTCGTGAAAGTAAGTAGGTAAGGTAAAAGAGTGAAACTAGAATTTAAATTCCTACGTCAGGCTGTTCAGCTGGATATTAAATATTGACATAGCTGTCTACGCGGGCTTCTAAAACGCCGGAAAATAGTCGTTTGCAAACTCCATGTAGACGAATGCCAACGATGATCTTTCGATTCTCAAAAAATTTCTGACCGTTCCATTCGGTTCGCGGTCTCTCCCCTGACTATACCGACTTTACCTATAAAGTCTTAAAAATATGGATGTAGCTGCGAGTTATGCCAACGCTTTGCAGTATATGATATGATATTAATTTTTGTTTTTTCCTTAATTGTACATACATCTTAATATTATATATTAAATTATATAAATATATTATTTATCGTTTATATCTATAGACGCTGAAATATATTATTTATAAATTTAATAATCAATCGGGTACCACTCTTCGTCGTCATCTAATAAGGAATTAAGGAGAGTCTCTTATTCGTTCGTTAGTTTATACACTGAGACCATGTATATATATATATATATATATATATGTACAATTAAGGAACATTGTTCGTACATGTGGAACGGTGCAGTAGGGTTTATGTGCATGCAGGCTGCTTGCAGCCACACGTGTCGAGGATAAAGAGAAAGAGAAAGAGAAAGAGAAGGAGAAAGAGTTTCGGTTTTTGTAACGCTGTCGGTTCCTAACTCTCATTCCTTACCTCCCTCCCGCGCTTCTTCCCTCTCTTTATTCCTTAGTCTCAGAGCGCGTCCCTAGGGAAACACGTGTGAGCCACATGCGCACAAGCTCCGGGGGTCTGCCCACCCCCTGCCGGTAAGAAAACCAGCGTTCATAATTTCTTCGGTCTTTATAATATACCTAGGTTAACTTTTGTCTTTAGTATAGGCGATATTAAAACACGAATCATATGAGGGAAAATAATCGTGATAAAATCATTAATTTACTTAAATATCGTTTTAAAAGTTTTTCATAATTCAGTAGAAAAATAAGAACAGAAATAAAAATAAATAATCAAAAAAACGACTAAGCGTATAAATTCTTTTTTTTTTCTTCTCTGTATTTTTTTGCTTCTTTAGTTTTATTACCACACCAGTATCTTGATCCTTCGTCTAACTCTCATCGACTTTAATGCAATTTGTACAAAATACATTCGTCGACTTAAGTCTAGTCGCGCAAGTAAGCGTAAATAAGTAAGTATGTATGTATGTACGTATGTAACACGTTATAGCAAACAGCGGAACCGTTCTCGCGTGGGAGGTTAGCGGATGGGCGGACGCCCTCGCGCGACATTTTATTTTACGAGTCACGGAAGGCAACTGGACTGGACTGGACCGACACGAGTGTCTACTCTCAACGCAGCGAGGAATCGGAATTATTTTTATACCATTAGTTGTCACCTTCTCATTCCAATTCCTCTCATTTACAGTATATAGAAAATTCGTTAGTTAAATCATTGCACATCTCTCGTAATTATACCCGCACAAAATTGCAAAAAAAAAACAAAAAAAAATTAAAAAATTTCTGCGTTTCTATTTTTTCTATTTTTTTTTTTTTTTTTTTTTCTTTCGAGGGGAGTTTTCATTCGTTAATATAAAACCAGCACGTGCCAGAGCGTTTATTTTACAGTTGATTTCACCTATCTCTATAAATCTTTTCAGATATAGTGAATGAAATTTAGGTGTATGAGTATATCAGTTTCGATCTATGTTTTGAAGCGTTACGATATCTGGTGGAGGATTACTTAGTCTCATGAGAGAGAGAAAACTTTCTATATAAACGTATATATATACGTTAAAATAATTACATATTTATTATATGTATACATGCTTATATAATAATAATTGAAGATTTATATTGCGAAATTTTATGTAGTGAGAAATTAATGCATAATGATTATATACTTATGTATGTACACATAATATATATATATATATATTTGTGTATATTAGCGTGTACTCGATAGTCGCATTCTCTTCAGTCTTTAGACTCGCTTGTTGATCACTTACTCTATAGCCTGCTGCTTGTATGTACTTAGAGGTAGTACACGCACGTATGTATGTACCTCTACCTATCTAGTTGCCTGGTTGGTTGGTTGCTTGCTTGCCGCTGCTTGCTTGCTTGCTTGCTTACCTTCTCGATTTATTACGTATTGGAAAGTTCACATTCTTACTAGCCGTTTTATAATGCCAGAAGTCACGGCGCTCGGCGACGACCAGCCGGCTGACCCCCAGATCGCGGTATAGAGTCGAGTCTCGACATACGACAAATGTCCATGTAGGTATATATATATATATATATATATATATATATATATATATATATATATATATATATATATATATATATATATATATATATATATATAATATACATATATAGCTATAGGAGGATGTTAGTCTGACGATTAGCTCTTTTTCAGTTCGTAAAAATAATTGTCCGTTTTTTTATTTTTTATTTTTTATTTTTTCTTATACACAAATTTCTTATTTAAGTGAAATTTTATGGAGAGATTATTTGCATCGATTTTTATTAATTTATACTTTAATTAAGTCTTCAGTTTCTCCCGTACGACTAAAGTTAGCGACAATTTTTATACGAAATGAAATTCTATTAAAAAAAAAAAATAAAAAATAAAAAAAAAAAAATGAAATAAAAAAAATTTTACAGAGATTCTCCATCCTTGAGAATATTTTTTCACACATAGGTATATGTATACGTATATCAGACTCGCGACCGTAATAGATAACGAGTCTACCTGCAGATAGCGATCAAGTTGATTTTTTTATTTTTTTTTTCTTTTTACCCTAATTTACTTCTGCATATAAACTCGCTTATCTATGTATATATATATACACCTATATGTGAACCTACCTACATCTTGATGTTAAAGTCCTACGCGTATACATATAATGTACGTAAAGTGAGATAGTTTTACAGTTCGTTAGTCCCGCTGTACAGTGTTAAATTATAATATCATAGCTACGATTATTACATATATGTTATATGGGATTTATAATCGAAGTATGTATAAATTTTATTTTTCTTCAATTTTTTTTTTTTTGTTTTTTAATTAAAAATTTTTTTTTTTTTTCATTTAAAACACGAGGCTCGTTATTTATCTTATAATATTCGTGAATATACGCATATATGTATGTTTACTTGGCATCTCTTTTGGGTTGGGCATATATATATATATACATACACGCTGCTGCTGCTATACCTATACATATAGGATACCTATATATGTAGACGTATATGTTACATTTATGTTACTGCAGCAGCCTTATATACGCCTATACCGTGCTAGTTAGTTGTTTGACCAGCTGCCCAACGACGATTCTTCTCCAATATATCCTATACGTATATATACGGTATATATATATATATATATATATATATATATATATATATATATATATATATATATATATATATATATATATATATATATATATATATATATATATATATATATATATATATATATATATATATATATATATATATATATATATATATATCTCCATGTATCTTGTAACATACGCGTCTTCACGTGACTGACTATAACAGCAATGAGCAAACGCTTTCCCAATTCTTGTAATATTAATAAGAATTTTATATAAACTGTAATCATTATTATTATTATTATTATTATTATTAATTGTGTACAATATATATTATATATATATTATATATATTATGTATATAAGTATATAGAGGTGAGAATTATTTGAGTATATTTCAATTATTATAATTCTCTTTTTTATTCCAATATTCTTCTTCTTCTTCTTCTTCTTCTTCTTCTTCTTGTTCTCACAATGTGGAAAGTAAACGTAAAGTAAGTAAGTAAGTAAGTAACTCAGCAAGTATGTATAAGTAAGTATGAGCGAAAACCGAATGACACTTGTATTTGATTAACAGATGTCGGCGCATGTGCGGTTTAATACGATTCTCTACCGTTTCGCCGCACCGCACCGCACCGCATCGCATCGCATCGCGCCGTAACGAGACGAGACCTCGCGAGGCGTCTATATATCTCGCTACACCTATAATAGCACAAAATTTTACCGATCAAATTAATAATTTCTCTATCTCTTATTTCTTTCTATTTTCACAAAGTTAGTTTTTCTTTTTTCTTTTTTATTTTTTTTTTAAGAAATTTTTAAATTCCAAAAAGTTCAAATATATCAATATTTCTATTTATTTTTTCCTTCACCTTCCATATTCTTCTTCCCATATAAAATTCCTGATTATAATCTATTCATCAATTTCCGTTTCCCTTTCTTTTCTATTTTTTTTTTTTTTAAACTTGAATTCCGCGGTTCAAACTGATTTTTGGGATTTCTAAACATTTTGATATTATTTTTAACATTTTTCCGTTATTTCTTTGGTTTGATTTTTTATTCCCCTCACTCCCACTCTCTTTCTTTTTCTGATTTTTTTTTTTTTTTTTTTTTAATTTTTTTTTCACTGATTCTTAGTATACACTAGCAATGACTCGGTGTTGGCTAGCCAACATCTCGGTGTCTAAATATAGGTGACACTTGTTTCAAGTAAATCAAGCCGGCCAAAGCGAGAGAGAAAGAGAAAAAAGAAAGAAAAAAACAAAAAAAAAAAAAAAAGAAAAAAATACTAAGACACGGACTAAAAACACGAAAATTCAGTCAGACCATCAACGAGACATACTTCTCGGTTTTAGTTAAGTTATGCTACAATAACCTGCAGCCACTATAATATTATAACGATCACATATTTTAATAATCACCATAATTTTCGTACGATATTTATAGGTATATGCGTATAAGTATATATCTACGTCTGAAATGTTTGTGATATAAGTAAAACAAAAAATGAAAAAAGAAAAATATATACATATATAGAATGAAAAAAAATCAAATTTTGATTTAAAAAAACAAAAAAATTATGGCCAAAAAATTTCATTTTTAAATATATTTTTTGCACATCTTATTATACATACAATTTTAAAAAAGTATATATATATATATATATTTTTTTTTTCTGTCTATTCTTTTCTTTTGATATCGAAAGGTTTTTTTTTTTAAATCCTGTATACATACAATAGGTTTCTTTGTGCTCCGTGGAATCGATCAAACAATTGTGTTATTGGTCATATCCTGCGCCCTCGACCCAGTACGTGGGGTACGTACACGTGTGCAGGAATTGTACGTTATTATAGTCATATTTCGATAAATAGTTAATTTGATTTTTGTTTTGTTTTTTTTCTTTTCTCAGCACTATTGGTTTTAAACCCATTTTACCATTTTCGATTTCGTCGATAGTGCGGAAACGATATAAAACGACTTAAAAAAAAAAAAAAAAAAAAAAAAAAACGAAAAAAGAATTGTAAATGGTGAAAATTCGACAGATTTTTTTCGTTCTTTCATTTGTTTAAATTTCCTTTCAATTTTTATTTTTAGTTTAAAATACCCGAACTAAGAAAGGGCCGTCTAAACGTCTGAGTATAATCTGAACTATCGTTAAAAGCTGAACATTATCTTGACTCTTATATCAGGTACTTAAATTTTGTGTGCTAATATAGGTATAGGTAAATATGTATATTACACACTTATACTCACCTATCCACTTCACCGTTATATAAGGGCTCCAATCTTTTAAAATAAAAATAAGATAAATTAAAAAATGATAAAAAAAAAAAAGGTAAGAAAGAAATACGAAAAACGAAAGAGAGCATTATTTATACATATAGTTACGCGAATAGCGTCAACCGCAAAGCCACAAGCCACACTAGCATGTAAAAATTCATCTACAATATGTAGTACATACATACATGTATTATACTTCCTATCTTTCTATTCTGATATTACCATTTCCCTTAGCTAAAAGTTAGATAATAGAAACGATAAATAGAGATGGAAAGAAAAATAAATAAATTTTTTTTCTTTATTTTTCTATTTCATCAAAAAAAAAAAATCAAAAACAAATTGTTAATTAACAATATTTTTCTTTTTTGATCATTTTTTTATTTTTTTCTTTTCATTTTATTCAAGTTTTATAAAATATATGAAGGTATACAAATTGATTGCATAAAACTTGCAGTATATCGTGTATCGTATATCGTATATATTATAGGTATACTATAAGGTAAGTACTCGCCCCTCGAGGGAACTGAGAGCTGTTGCCATGCAAGGTGAGGAACTAACTCGTCGTCGTCAACGACGACGACGACGACGACGACAACGAACAGAGTGGACGAATAGTGGACTCGTGCAGGACTCGTGGACAACCGACCGCGCCCTAGACTGTAGGTAATTGATTGAGCCGCACCCTGAAGGGTGTTAGCACTGTTAGGATATAAAAGAATCGTGCAGTACCTATACAACACGTACAAGTACATGTATAGATACAGACAATCCCCCTTCTCTTATTCTATAACAGAAAATATCAGAAATTTTTTACCAAGAATTTTTTAAATTATATGAAAAATTAATTTTTCAGAACCCGGACTTGAAAAAAAAGTCTTAAAAGAGGGTTTGCAAAATATAGTCATATTTTTTTTGAATTTTCAAAATATTTCAAATAGTTCGATTTTGTGAGGAAATTAAAAAAAAAAAATATATAGAGAACGTATTTTGCCAATCACCGTTTCATGACAATAATATAGAAAGTAAAACTTACTTTTTTTGAATACCTTTCCATCGTATCAATATCTATATATGTTGATTGTAGACTATATACATATAAAAGAAAAAACAAAAAAGTAATGAAAAAGAAAAAATAAAAAGAAAAAAGAAAACCGTATACGTACATGCCCGGGTTGGACAGTCACGCTACATGGTGTGATAGCACAGCATTAAACAACCCCCTGGCCAGCACCCCAGCTTCGCGTCAGCCGCGAGTTCGAGTCAAGGCACTGTACGAGATCTGAGATAGAGGCCATCCGATGCCCGTAACTAAATATAACGAGTCTGCTGGCAAAAGTATATGACTCTTCCTTAATTAGTTCCCCTTCGATGAGCCGGCTACTCATGATTGCCGAAATTTTAAATATTAAACTCCAATTTTTCGCCGATTAATTAATCATCTAATTGATAAATGAATTAATGAACTATATGCGTTTTGAAATGAAAAAGCTATTTTTATATATAAAAATTTCGAAATAATTATTTTACTTATTTTTATTCTTACTTTATTTCATTCTCGGCTACAGTTACACATATTTTTATTTCTGTTATTTAATGATGTAGGTAAAGTAAAGTCTCTCAACCCGGCAAGTATAAATATATATATCCAAGGGTCAAGCTGCAGCAAAGATGTATGAAGATTTCCGCTGACGTTGTCCTTTTCAAAACTTTTATATACCCAAGAAACCCGTGAAAGTATCTTATAAATCTTTACTTTTTATTCACACTGTTGCAGTAGCGAGTAGGTATAATAAAATGATTTTTATCGTCGCTGTCTCTCCTTCAGGGTTAACCCAAGTCCTTTTCATCATCAAACACCTATCTTATACACTCACGGTTATCTTACAAACTGTCTTCGAAATCCGTTTCTTATATTAACAAAAACCAAGAAGATACTTTGACGAATTTTCATTATTCTCCATTTTTTTTCCACTCCATTTAATTTTTATTTTTTTATTTTTTTTTATTTTTATAACGATTAAAAATTAGTCACCCTTTTTTTTATGTATATATGTATATGACGCACGCATATACATATTATGTACAGTATATAATTACATGTGTATTCTCCAGGAGAAAGAAAGATAAGGAGAGACTATAAATTCATCGATGTTTCTTTATTATTCAAGTACAACATATATGTATACATATATAGACTGTGTGGATCAAAGTCTGATGCGTCAAAGGTCGATCGTTTATACATAAAGTTGACTAGTATAGGATATAACTTATCGCGTATGCAGTAGAGAGCAGAGATTGTCCATGGAGAGCGAGATAAGTCTCTTATATATAAGCTTATGTTTCGAAACTGAATTCAATAAAAAAGTTTTAAAAAAAATAAGAAATTCCACCTCTGTATAGTATTTGTGCTTTTTGTTTTATTTGATTTTTCTTTGTTACAGTCCTTTAATCATTTTAACGTTAATCATAAGAAATAACCACCGTCACCTTCAGCTGCCAGTTACAACTCCCATCTCTCTTTCTCTCTTTCGTTTCTCGCCTTTTTCTCCATCTTATTTCAGTGAGATAAAAAGCGGAAAATATATTACCTCTATACCTACCTCTGGCACATATACCCGTATGACTATATCCTTGCAAGATTGGATCTATACTGCTGTGTACTTCACATTGCCATAGTCTATACTCTATAGTCTATAGTCTATAGTAGGCAATAAGAATGTGGAGAAAAGAGAAATAGAAATAGAAATAGAAGGAAGAAAATAACGGTGCAGTTTACCGTGTTAGCTATCAAAGTAAGTAGGTATTTATATACATACATACATACGTGTGTTTGTTTGTATCTTGACGAAGTGGTGAAGCATGTAAAACACATTGATGCACGGTATGAACGTATACTCTAGTACATTACTTATACACATAAAAACCTCCGCAGGTACCTTATGAATAGATCCTAAACTAACTCTGCACTTTCTGAACCGGAGATAGTTCCGATGAAACCGATAAACCTAAATTACGGTTTGTATGTAGATATAGGGGCTAAGAGAATTATCGTCATTGTTTGTCGGACTATTTTTCAACAGATTAGATACAAAAGATATTATTTATACAGATAATAGCGGTCGGCAGTTTACGCGGATTAGGAAAAATCCAAATACATATTATAGGAATTTTCTTATCTATATCTTCTTATTTCTCTATACATTTTTCTTCTCAGCTATTATTTATTTGTTTGTTTGTTTGAACTATGAATCTCCTTATTTCTATATTCATTTCATCATCATGCATACGTATATTTAAGATTAAGTTTTAAATTATATATAATTAACATTTGTTGTAAATTTTCAATATAAAATTTATCTTATCAGTTTTATTTGTTAATTAATTTTATAAAATTATTGAAATATTTAACAAAAATTAGAATAAAATTAAAAGCACCGAAATTTATCGCAAAACTTTATTCACAGTTTGAAAACTATAATAGTTACGCCATACCCTGACCATCGGACGGCACTCCCACTGCTCGCGTGTTTAGTTTAACGACGACCGGACCGCATGTACTGTAACATTATATACAACCATACCAATAATTTCTCATGTATCACCAATTCTTTGATCAAATTTTTTTTTTTTAGCCCCTTTTTTTCATCTTTCAGTTTAGTCAAAAATCAATAATTTTTATATTCGTATAAATATTGTTCATTTTCTTTTTTCACGGTACAGAAATTTCTGTTTCGTTAATTAAATTTTATAGGATAAATAAATCGTCGATTAAACGAGTTAATAAATTTGTCACACAATTATGTATACATATACAATTATATACCTACTGTAGTATGTATAGAAATATTAATATGGTATATATAAATTGTCTAGTTGGATTTATATATCAGTAAAGTGAGATACATCGTGAGTATTACAGGGTTGGAGGGTTACGTATGCCAGATGACATCAGATCCTGCCTGTCTGAGCTTGGCTGCATCTTTAACAAAAAATTTTACATTATGTATCAAGTGTAGAGATAGAGAGAGAGAGAGAGAGGGAGAGACAGGAAAAAAAAGGAAAAGAGAAGGAGAAAGAGAGAGAGAGAAAGGAATAGGTCTGGAATATTTACTTACCTATCTCGATCTCCGGTGATCGATACGTCGTCTGGACGCTGTCGGGCTAGTAAAGTATATAAAAAGCGAGAAAAACTGTCTGATCGAGTTTGTTACTCGGTTGGAGGATTGCGCCACGCGTACGACTTGCGACATCGCATCTTTACTTCGCTATAGTTTCTTCTTCACCTATACATACATACCTACATATGTAACGAAAAATTTATAATTATTATGTATTCATATGTATGTGTAGTTAATTTCAGGTATCTGAATTTTTAACAGAATTATATTTTCATTTTTTATTTTTTTTTTTTAATGGAAGAATGAAGAAAACTGAACAAAAAAAGAAGAGGTGAATTTTTTGAGGGAAGAAAGCGAAAAAAAAAATGGAATAAAAAAATTAAATAAATAAGTAAATAAAAAGGGTATAAGCCGACGTTTGAATGACGAAGTCGTTGCAGGCTGTGTTATAGTACCCAAGTCGAGGCATACTGCTGTCACTGTTGCAGTTGCAGTTGCATCGTGTCTCGTGCTTTTTGTAGGATACTTGAGTACCCGGGGACCCCTCGTCTTTCATCGAATCAGCCTGCTTCGCGTTGCTTTTACGACAGTGGTTTATATCCAGATCCTGAATAGAGAAGAAGAAGAAGAAGAAGAAGAAGAAGAAGAAAAAGAAGAAGGCGAATAAAAAGAAAAAGAAAAGGAAGCTGATAATATATTTGAAAAATGTTTGCTCCCTCCTTTCGTTTTTCTTATTCTTTCATTTTTCATGCGGTTTTTGAATAAATAAGTAACGAGATCACGTAGGTATATGTATATACGGCCTTATATACCTATATACATCTATTTTCGAATACTTTGTCTCCAGGATAGTTTTCGACCAATAGGAAGTGGCCTAGGGGAAGGTCGAATTCATGCAAGTCAAACTAAAAATAAATTAACATTCCAGAGAGATAAAATCAGGTTTTTCCCATAGGAGGTTGCCTCGAGTCGACGCGTACGTTCATCGTGCTGAGAGCGTGTAAGTGGCAGGCTAATTAGCATTGCATTTATGGAAAATCAACGTCGACCAATATCCCGCAGCGAGATATACCTACACTATACCCAAGTATAAGGTATTAAGGTATAAGGTATATATATATATATAGGGTTTGAGGTATTATATACCGCGGTAAACCTTGTTTACCAAGATCTATATACACGATAACATATTTTAGAAACGAATTTTTCTTTATTTATCTATAATCTATACATATTATAAATCCATATATAAATAAATAAACTAACATTAGTTTCTTACGGTATATAAAGAATTTTTAAATATATGTATAATACACGGATTTTTATGTGTAGACAATAATCAAAGAATTATCAATTCAAAAAGGGCCGATATATATATACGACTGAATAATATATCGCATTGTTTTTCAAAACGATTCTTTCATATTATATACATATGTACAGAGGATTACTATCTACACGGATTAGGAAATGATTTCATTATATATTATATACTTATACGCATCAGGGAAAATATTTTCTGAAAAGATAAAGACATCAAATATTCTTCACACTGCATTTAAAACGATTTCAAATATTCGTTTAAATTTTTAGTATATTTTATTTTAGTTTTATTTTTTATTTTTTTTTTGTCTTAGAGAAAAATTTCTCTATAGGTATACAAATATCATTTTTAGTATCTATATAATATGTATGTATAATGTGCATTAAGCAGAAGAAGAGATAATCTTTCTCCCTCTTCATTTCTTCGGGTATAATAATGAAGTCGTTGCGCTGCAGAGTAATAAGCCACGCTGTAAGTTAAATTTTTGCTGATCTTTTTTGTTTTTCAAAAAAAAAAAAAAAAAGAAAAGAAAAAAAATTAAGCGGGTTTCCGACGGTTTTTGTAAAAGTGCTAAACCAAAGACAGTGTCTTCTTTGTTCATGAGTAAATTTAGCGCTTCTATAGTCTGCAGTGGTGGAGATGCGGTGCTTGTGACTATATAAGTTGAAAAAAAAATGTAAAAAAACAAATACCCATATATATAATAGGTAAATATGAAATATAAGTAGAATGCCTATAATTTATTTTCGAAACAGTCTTATCATTTTTTTTTTTCTACAGATGTTAACAAAAATTCAAAATTTCACAAAATTAAACGATACTTCGTATTATGTATATAGTTTCAATATTTGGCTTAAACTAAATATTTGGAAAAACTGAAGCTTGTCCAATTTTTTATTTTTTTTTTGATTATTTTTGATATTCCGATTTGGCAAATTTCGCAGTTTTGTATAAATCGAAACCATCTCCACATCTCCCATACCCAACATGATAAAAACACAAGTCAAAGTTATAGCGCATATAACACGTTATGCACGCTTTAGCGAATGACGAGCCTCAAGCATGATTGAACAGAGTGTCGGTCTTTATCCAATCAGTTCAATGCCTGCCCGCGTTCTCTTCAATTTACTGCTTATTTATAATCTCTGCTATGGACCCGGGGCTTAGCCTGACAAGTCTCTGTCACCTCGGCAAATTCTTTGAGTATAAAGATTTTCATTAAAAAAAATTTTGCGATTTATGATAGCAGAAAAAATTTTTCTTCTTTTTTACGGACTCTTTTCTTTTTTCTATGTTTGATTTTTTTGTTTTTTTGTTTTTTTGTTTTCAAGAAATCATGTATCAAAAATTAACGGAAACATCGATTACATAAAACACGAAAAGTGAATTCAGATTCCATGTTAAAAAAAAAAATTAATAATAATAATAAAAATAAAGAAAAAAAGAAAAACAGATTCTTTGATCTCTGTCTTAATTTTACTTCCTAATTCATTTAACAAAAATGTTAAATAAGATCTCACCGTTTTTGTATTTCATACATTGTAAGCCGCGACTGCGAACCGGTTTCAAGTGGTTCCTCGCGATTGGTCAGAGTCATTGACCTCACGACCGAATTCTACCGATTCTGATCAAATTTTCTAATCCTTTTATTTTATCACCATACGCTGAATTTTCACTTTTCTATTTATTTATATATCCCTATTTTTATTTAAATTCAAATTCATTCAAGAAAAAATAAAATAAACAATTTCAATTCGATCACGCATCGATAAATAAATCTTTTTCCAAAATCTCATGCATTGCAGTTTCTCAAAATTATTTTCTCTAAAAATTAACGGGAATTCTGCAACTTCCAAAAAAATTATGAAACCTATACGGAGGTAGAAACAGGATTTTTTATGACACTTTTCACCACGATCAGGATTTAGGTTATCGCAATTCAAAAATTGAAATTAAATTTTTTTTTTTCTTCGCAGAAGTAAACGTTAAGATTGACCGAGACATATATAAATTTTTTATAGCTATAATTATCCGAATGCAAAATCTTGAAAATTTCAGATAATTTAATATTCGATGAGGCCGAAACAAAAAATCTATTGTTCAGATACTAAACTGGAGTCCCAAAAACGTGTAGACTCATTGAAATTAGTAAAAGTCATTATCCGACCTAAACCGATACTAATTAACTCCGAATCAAATCATCCGACCATAAATAATCTTTCCGTAAAAAAAAATAAATAAATAAATAAAGAAAGAAGCCCAAAAAACTTCGTCACCTCGATCTCATCGCAGTATAGTAAAGTAAAGTAAAGTAAAGTAAAGTAAAGTGAGGTGAGGTGAGGTGAGGTGTTACCATAGTTCTTGAGTTCCCGCGGATCAGAGTACGATACTCCATCGTCATAATCATAATCATCATCATCATGATCATCACCATCATCGCATATATGTATGTATACATACAAACATACATATACATACATACATAAACGTATGTATATTTAAAAGTATATTGGATACGGTGCGGTGAGGTGTGGAGCGTGAGGTTTCCCTGGTGTAAAATTAAAAGGAGGGGGTATACACTGCACGATGCACACTGCACACTGCACAACACACAACACACAACACAACATAAGGATGATCATGAAGACTACAGCCGTTGGAAGACGTGTCTTATACGATGCACGCATGCACGGTTTGCTGGTGCAGCAGCAGCCAACGCCTGCACTGCTGCAGTTGATTTCAGCTCTCGGTATAACCGAGAGAGGTAAAAGGGCTGACCAACAACCGGTCTAGCTGCAGCAAGCACTGCAACGATCGTGGTTCGTTCGCGGCTAGCTTAGTCAGTCAATGAACTCTCCAACAGCCCAACGTGACACTGACCCCTGCAATGGACCAGGCAGGGTAAACGTCCCTGTACCTACATGTGCAGCACCTCGATTATTAATAACTTTGTCCCTCACACTAACACGCTACCAACCATTCGAAAAAGTACATACCTACCTACCTACCTACCTACCTTCCTTATACCTCTCGCCGACCACGCAGGTGAGAATCAAGTTCGTCCCGATCGCGAAACGATTTCTTATTACCCACATGTACTCTCATACATGTATATATGTCCAGGTATAGGATATATGTAGGTATGTGCGGTATAATTGTACAGGAAAAATATAGTTTTTTTTTTCCCTTATTAATTTTTTTTTATTTGTTCTGCATCGAACACTCAGGTATAAGAAATTTTGCATTTTATTTATTTTTCATTCTTGTCATTACGGTAGCTGATATAGGTAGGAAATTAGATATATTATAGTCGTTGCTGTGCAGGTAAGATTTATTATAATAAACTCCATTACGATTCTCCAAGTAGAAACTAGTTTAATTATTTTTCTTTTTTGATTTTTTATTTATTTTTTTTTGTTTTCAATTTTTTTCTTGCGATTTTAATAACCGCAAGTTATATACCTGTATATAAACACATGTACTGCAGTATTGCAGCATCAATATCGTCATCGGAACGCCGCACCTCGGAAAAGCTTCTCCGTCGTAATAAATGGTATTAATTATAATTATAAATAACGTATAATTACCGTAAAACGTATTATACTATAATATATCGGACACAGTGCACATTGGTAACAGTCTAGATACATATAGTTTATGTAATATATGTATATTAACTTGTTACGCAATTTCTGCACAAAAATAATAATCAAAAACAAAAAACAAAAAAAAAAATCGTTCATCTTTCTTATTTATTAAATTTTTTTTTTTTTTCACAGTTTTAACATAATACCTATACATATATATTCCATCGAGATATCCATATAACGATGCTATAAGCAGCTTATAAGTATCGTACAAATACATATATATACTATACACGTAGGTATAATAGGTTTTTAGAATATACGCACTTGTACGGTTTGACAATCTTCCCAAATTATATTTATACCAATAAACAATAACGGTGTATAATAATAATAATAATAATAATAATATTAATTTACGGTAAATATCAAAATATATGAAAATTTTCCGAATCATGTGTAATATTCGTATATATATATATATAAGATAGGGCGAGGGTTGGATTATTATATAGAGCGAGTATATATAAAGTATAGTATATAAAGGCTAAAGGTCGCGAGGGTGAAGAAGTTGGTAGGTAGTCTAATGTAAGCTAAGGGCCGAAAAGAGAGATAGATATAATATAGAAAAATAAATAGGAGAGAGAAAGATATAAAGGTATGAAATGCAAATGAAGTTAACCAAGCTCGGCGTTATTCTTAGCGCGGTAAAACGCGCCCGCGGGTCGATATACCTACTTCTTCGCACCACCCAAGTCCGCGATCGCGGTAGGATTTTTGCATTGAGTAAAAGTCGTCTTATGGATAAGAACGAGTTGAAGTTAGAAGTCTGAAAGTCCGTGAAGTCCGAAGGCCATAGGAAGGAACGGAAAATCAAAGGAGTAAATGTGGGCCGCACGCGAACTACTTTATATATACCTATTTCTTATCAGTTCCGCAGGACTCGAGCGGCTAGATTTACCCACTAATCACCGCGGCTCAACCCCCTTCCGTATACATATATACATGTATAATACAAAATCACGGAAATATACACAGACGCTATTTTTTTTCTTTGTCTTTACTTTCTCCACTTCTATACCACCTATTTTTTTTTTTTTTTCTTTCATTTCATTCTGTTTTTTACCTCATTTCATTTTACATGTAGTATATAATATGCTGGGAAGGGATATGAGCTTACATATGGCTGTAAGTCTCACAAAGATAATTATATATAACTAGGTAGGTATATATATATATATACCTACATAAAATTTATTTTGAAATAAGTCTTGATTTTTGTCAGTACGATGAAGAAAACAAAAATTAAAAAAATCAAGAATTATCCGGAAAGGTGAGAAAGGCTATAAAGGTGCAGACTATAATATAACTAACTTCAAGATTCGAAAGAGATGGGAGGAGTATGAAAGGTTATAAATAAGAAAAAAAAGGAAAAACAAAAAAATATATATATATATATATGTATATATATATAAAAACATGATGACGATGATGATAGTTATACGTTTAAGTGGCTCGTATACTATTACTCTGCTAGACGCACGCCACGCGCGTCCTATAATTATATCCATAAAGTGGATTATGGTAGAACGATAGGTACAGGCATTTATATATTGGTATGTGAAAGCAACCCTTGGCGTGAACTATGTGTAGACGAGTACTGACGTGTATATCTACACAGTTTTATGAAAAAAATTTGTATAAATCATTAAATTATTTTACCTAAAAAATTTCCCCAAAAATGAAAACCAATAAAAAAAAAATAAAATACAATCGTTTTTATGGAATACAGAACCGCATAACATATCGTATAATACAAGCTCGTTCTATTGGTATACGTATAGGTATAGAACCTATTGACAAGTCGAAGAGTGATCGATCGATTTACTGTTAACAAAATAGTGAAAGCTATATGTTACCTATATATCTATGTATATACTATAAACTATATTAGAGTAATGGTATAAATTGTGACTGAATATAATACACTTTTATATTTATATCGATGGGATTGGCTGTCAACAATAAGTGCCTCGCCCAAATACATGATATATTCGTATACATGTATACCTACATATGATATTTTGCATACAGGTATAACTTTATACCCTTTCGTATAAACAATAAAATCCATCAAACTATTAGCCACTGTATAGGATAAAATTGTACACCTTTTTTACAAGATTGCAATACACTTTTTTTTTTCATTTATTTTGTTCAACATATTATGTATATACTTATATACATGGGGCACTCAAAGTTAACTTGATAAACGTTTGACGAGAAAAAGAAAAATGAAATTTCCAACTTTTACGGGATCTTACGGTTTATTTTCCAAACAAAACAAAAAATATCATGTTTTTGAACTTTGATAAGACTTGTATATAGAAAAAAAAAATTTTCGTTTCGAACGGTCTTTTACAACCCTTGTGATATTTTAATCTCTCTTTCTCTATCTATCTCACTTTTATATTATTTTATTTTTATTTTTTTATTTCCTTATATGTATAGTCAATTAATTTAATTAACATCTGCGGTTCAGTGGATTACTTAATCTCCTACATTATATCCAAGCAGCTGCACCGGCCACTAGCCACGCAATATTATTCGCAAGACCGCCCAGTCCAGTCCGTTCAGACCGATGCATTTTCAATGTGTATGATATTCCAAAATCTTCACATGTAAAAATTTTCGTTTAATTTTTACACGTTAAAATAATAATATAAGAATAAAAATAATTTACACAATAGAAAGAAAAATGCATCTCAAGATCAAAGTTTATTGAATCTTATTATAAAATTTGAATGAAATCGTTGATAAAATAAAAAAAATAAAAATAAAAAAATAAGATCGTGTGTTATTCACCTATCTGCAGATATCGATGTTAAATTATCTATATGCACAATCAAACGTTTCCTCCGTATATATTTACGAAGCAAAGGTTAATCAGGTAGCATTATAATGATCATTGTGAGTATGCGAACGGTTAGGAAATCGTCCGGCTGACGCTATATGCGGAGGGCGAGGACGAGGGCAACCGGGCAACCGGGCAAGCAAGCAAACGAACCAAGGAAGCAACCGCAGCTTGTCTAAATATTCATTATTTAACATCGAGTAGTAGGTATACATATATACATAAAAATATATATACGTATATATATATATGCGGAAACCCGTCTGGCCCCCGAGTAGGTATATATAAAACACCATAAATATATATAAATATAAAATATAGATATACACGGTGTAAATAAATTTGTCATTAAATAATAATAATAATATATTAACGATAATAATTAGGGATAAGAAATTTCAAAATGGCCTCCTTTTGGCGTATACTAATTCCTCATGCAATAGTATATACATATATATAAGTATATTATAGTATATACACGGGGCGTTGCAAAAACTCTATAGGGTATCCCCGTTGCCGAGGGTTACGTCAGTTGGTATGCGCAGTGCACCACTTCCCACCATATTCAATGCACTTTGCTATACCATTTTGCACACATCGTATATATACATATATACCTACTTGTACACCTAAATGCATACGTAGATATATAAATACGTACTTCTATCCTTACTCACTTAGTTAGTTACTTATTCATTCACCCTTCGTTACTAATAACCATCTACCTTCATACCTACATATGTTAGCAAATTATTATATACCAATTTGCACACGTTTATATATACATATAAAGGTATACGTATATACCTATACTCACGTCGCAAACAACTGCAGTTCTCGGTTCAGTTCAGTTCAGTTCAGTTCAGTTCAGTTCTGTTCAGTTAGTGTTGTCGAGTATGTTACGGTTTACTGATCAAATTTTTTGGCCTTCTACAGTTCAGGATATTATATCCAAAGTTTATGGTGTTACCATATTATATGTATATACTACTTTTCGCAAATGGGCGTTTGTTAAATTTTTAGCACAGATCATACAGAGATTGTACGTTAACAGATACTGACCGTGCATTTATACCGCACAGGTTTGTCCTTTTAGTTTCATTTATCCATCTATTAGCATTCATTCATTAATTTATTTAACAAGAAGAATACACCGATGACGAAAAAACGAAGGGATCTGCTCGATTAGATACGAAGATTAACCGTATGCCGATCAACCACAAAGATATGTAAAATGTATTGAAAATTGATTATTTCAAAAATTTTCACTCTCATTATCTTTAATACTACACTGATAATTTTTTGACCGATAAATTTCACCGAGAATACTTAATTTAGATTGGGTTTTTTTTATTCTTGATACTTTTGATCTGTAATGAATTTTTTTCTTTTTTTTGTAATTAGAATTTCTTTGATATTATTATTATTATTATTATCATTCAGGTGCTTTTGTCCTGTAGGTATATAAGAATACGTAACTATAAAATTTTGAAATTTGTTTACACTGCACTAGGTAGGTATAAATTGTGTATAGAAATTTTTTTTTTTTTTTTGAATAGATGAATTTTAAAACGTTTATAACGTAGATACCTATAGATAGATTATACTTTATCTATATACGATGAATGAAATTCATTCAATTGAAATTATACCTGTGTTTACTTACTGACGAAGACTTTTTTCAGACTGAAAAATATATACTTATAGGTATATAACTGTTTGCATTTCACGAGTACAGGATGTTTAATTTATTATACACCAGTTTTGTACTGCACCTTTTATCGTACAGTATATACCCAATGCAGACGGGTTGTGAAACTACAGACACGCGTCTGCAGTACGATTACAGTAGAAAACGGTAAATTATACCATGGAATTATAGAGTATTGTATAATTTTCATTTACACATGGCTATTGTGGATCGTTCGACGTTTTTGTGGTTTTTAAAATAGTAAAAAAAAAAAATTCAAATATTTTCAAAACCGTTTTCGATCCTCTTATTGTTATTAAGGATCCGAAAATTCGTTTACAGAATATTTGGCGGAATTATAACGGACGAAATGGTCAAAGAAAAAAATGAATTTGATTAAACAATTCTGAAGTCTACGTGTCATATGGATGTAATAGGTAAGGCGTATGTTGGGTATGTGATTTTAATTTCCATTATTTTAATGAACTTGATTCATTTATAACTGTGAGGATCAATTAAAAATGAGAAGAAAAAAAATATATAAAAAATGGTTTTCATTTTCTATTGTGTTCTTATGGGTCAGTAAAAATTCTTACAATATACTATGTATCTTATACATATAGGTATAATTGTGCAGGATAATAACGAGTTGCATGATGCTTGAGAAACTTCAAGTTACTTAATTTCACGGACCATGTAATATTTAATTAGCACGCACCTAAGATTATGGCTTGAAAGATAAGGAAATCTACATCGAGTATCTAGTTAATTAATTAATTTATTTTTACGTAACATATTATTTTTTCGTCTAACGCTTATATATATATATAAATATATACATATACATATGTATAGGTTCATATGTGGTTATATGCTAATGTTCACAGAATTCAAAGTCATAGCTGTGTATCATGTATATATGCCGAATAAGTTAAAGTTTTATACATAATATATATATAGTATATACGAAAAATTTCAATTTAAGGATAAAAATAAAAATAATCTTCACCATTCTTAACTTGGTTCTGTATTTCCTATACATAGTTATATGTATATTGGAAAAAGGTATATTTATATAAGCTAGAGATATATTAAAAAAAATTATTTTTCATTTTACGTATTATAAATATGTAGAAATATAAGAAAATAATTTCGTGCCACGAAATAATGGATATCAGAGTCGATGGCACGGTAGGTATAAAATAATGTATATTATTGAACTTTAGAATTTTCCAATTCCATGTGAATTGATCATTTTTCTTGGTCCATGGAATTTAGATTTGTTAAATAATTTAATTACATTGACCAAAAATATCTGGCGCCACGAATAAAATTAACTAGTCGATGGTATACCAGGTATACGTCTGAACGTTTATTGATTATTTAAAAACCGAAAATTAGCTTCTACCTTAAGGAGACTTGTAGCGTAAAGAAGAAGAAAAAAAAAAAAAAAACGTCACCTGCTATATTTATATCGATTATAAATGCCGGTGTAGCGAATTAATATGCTAAATATAACATTTCGATTCCATGTAGAATAAATCACTAAGTATATATAAGATGCGGCAAAATATATATATATATATATATATATATATATTTTGCCTGATTTCATATATACTATATATATATTTCACAATTTATCTATGTGTGTATATACTTTTTCTTTTTATTCTCTTCTTGTTTACCGCATTATATAAGAATTCTCATCGTTTATTATTTTCGGTATTTGAAGTAAATACAAGGAACGTATAATATGTAAGGTATATAAGCAAATATTTTTCTGATAAGTATATAGGTATGTATATATTTTAAAGCCACGAAAAATTAAATCTCTGTGTCGATTGGCGAATATCAACTATATACATATAATTAAAGTTTTGAATATTTTTATTTCTATAATAATAATAGTTTTATATTATGTATATATATATTGTACATATCGTATGTTTTTGATCAGTAACGCATGATAAGACTAATAGTTGCCTGTTAGTACGTAATAATATATAAATGCCCACGAAAAGATCTCCGAGTCGATGGCGCAATTTATTTATTATTTACTCATCTTAAATATTTCAAGATTTCCTGCTTTCATAACTATAATATATTATACATACATATATTGGATACATAGTATACCGTGATTCGAACTGATCGCCAATAATAATTATAACATTTATAATCCATCACTATATTATGTAACGTAAACGCGACGAAATTCAAAATGAAAAAACAAAAAAGAAATAGAAAAACCAGAAAAAAAAGACGAAAAATTCATAGCCAATGACAATACGCGTATATAAAATTAATATTCAATTAATAAAACTGCAATTATATATTTCTACTGATTTATTTTTCAAAATTTTCATATACATTTATTATAATGTCACGAAAGAAGATAAAAGAAAAAATATGTATCTCTGGGTCGATGACACTTCCTTTGAAAATTTTTATTTCTTTATTTTTATTTTATTTTACTTTGAATTTATTCACAGAATTTGCATTTTCTTTATACCTATATAATGGAATAATAATTGAATTATTAATCAAACATCTTAATCCTATAGATATTATACCTATATAGATGATACATACATACGTATATGCAGCTTTTTATATACTTATAATATAAAAATTTGAATTATTTTTTTAACTAACTACATAATCGTAAGTATACAACAAGTACTTCATTAATTGCATATAGGTATATACATACTGTAGTTATATGTATATATGTACACTGTTATGTGCAGTTTGAAAATCATTTATCATTCTGATATTTTATTCCAAGACACTATTTATGAATTATAATTTAGAATGACTGATGAGTTAAGACGTAGACGTATGTAGATATACATACATACATACATTCACGTATGTATAAGAATATATACATATATTCTCCTTTTTTTCTGTATTTTTCTCTTCATTTCATACATGCTGCATGCGAGGATGATAATCGTCTATATCCATAGAAATAGAAATCTACGCTGTAAGTAATGAACTATTACACAATTTCATTTATTTTTTATTTTTTTGTTTTCTCTTTTCTTTTTTTTTTTGCAAATATTTATATATATACACAAATTTTTCTTCAGTTTTATATATTACAGGAGATTATTAAAATTCTGGAATAATATATTATTGCGAGAATTTTTCACCCAATTGATCAGAAGCGTTCATGTCATCCGGCGAGATACTGTAGCAGAAGAAGTATTAATTTTTTCTTTAAATTAACTAACTAACTCTGGTGATTTGCTATTAATATAAAGTATTAACATGGTGTGATACAGTATATGTACATTTCTAAAGATTCTATGTAATCTAGAAACTTCCAAGGGTTATCGCTCCGGTGGTGCAACCAAAGGGCAATACGGGTCACAACCATCCAGCAAGTAAACAGCCTATCTACTATTCTGAATTGCCACTCGGATAACAACTCGGTAGTTTATGTAAGCGAAGCTGTCACGTGGAAGCAATTAAAAATTTTGATAAATCCTCTTTCTCTTTCTCCTCCTCCTTCTCCTCCTTCTTCTTCTTCTTCTTCTTCTTATTATTATTCTTTTTATTCACATTTTTGTTATATAAATACAAGCAAACTTATTTCTAAGTGCGGCATTATCCAAAGCTCGGAATTGCAATCTTTGTATAAATTATCCAAAATACTTTTTTTTTTGGTCTAAATCAATTGAAAATATTTTTTTTTTCAGGTGATTAAGGAAATACGAAATCGTCTCACGCACTGGCTCGATATTATCTTATAAGAAACGTGACAAAACTACAAAAAAAAATCTACGTTTGATCAATAATCAGATTTTTTTTTTTTTTCGTTTCTTTTCGTTTTTGGTTTCCTATATTTTAGACATTTTTGAGACGGTTTATGAAGCTTGAAATAGAGGGAAAATTTTTCTGGAAATTTTGTTTTCTAGTTAAATAATTATCGGATAATTAAC
Organism: Macrophya annulata; assembly: GCA_963924015.1. Lineage (NCBI taxonomy): Eukaryota > Metazoa > Arthropoda > Insecta > Hymenoptera > Tenthredinidae > Macrophya > Macrophya annulata. The sequence continues at coordinate 14,934,514 of OZ001263.1, read as the reverse complement.
ATATCGTTTTATTTAATTATAAGCTTTCAGCTTTCTAAAATCTTTTCACATAATTCTCATATATAGTTATACCTCAGAATTTCCTATACAGAATACTAATTCCCGAATGTTTAAGAAGCAAAAGTAAAATAAAAAATAAAAAATAAAGAATATAAATTCAGAATAAAAAAAAAAAAAAAAAAAAATGAATAATTTGAAAAATGTTAATGAATGAATAAATAAAAATGAATTGTTTATAATATATATAAGTCAACGGTGTTCAATACTGTCCAAATAAACTTCGTACGTTTCCTTTTTCTTTTTTTTTTTTTTTTCTATTCTCGAAAGTTGATCGACTACATTAAACTAATTAATTTGCTATATGCGTTGATATGGTAATCGATCGTGCCAGTTTATCTATTTACCAATACTATTCCGTATAATATACAGTAACTCATGTTGTAATACCTATACGTAAATCAAATTATATTTGATTTTATAGAAATTCTAGAAAAGAAAAAAAATACAATAATATCGTATATGTAACATACTCTGCGATAAAATTTTCGGAAAAAGGATTCAAGTTTCGAAACAAAAAAAAAAAAAAAATGATGTATAAATTAATCTCAATAAAAATCTACTCTGCGGCGTGTTTAATCGCCTGATCTAATCTCCTCAATTTTCTTCTTCTATTATTTTATTTTTTGAACTGCATTCAGTTTCTGATGGATGCATTCGGTACACATATGGTACATGCATACACGTATAAGACACATATATCCTAAGCCAGTGCGGAGCACCTGCTGCATTTCGACGGGTATAGGGTATTCTTTCGAAGGACTCTCTCCGCGATCGCGGAGAACGAGTAGCGGAGTAAGAGCGAAGATATGTACGTACCTACGTGGTTCACGGAGTCTGTGGTCTGCCAGGCTGCAGCTGAGCACAAGCTTACAGATATATATGACGTCATCGTAGTCGCCCAGTCTCTGGACTAATATGGCAAACCGGTCGAGAGCCCCACGGTATACGGCGAGAGGCTTTCAGACCGTACGTCCTGCACCGTCCGGTAGATAACTGTTACAAAAGTATCGGCTATGCCGATTCCGAAATCATTTCAACACCTTGGAATTGAAAATCTTCGAGGTAGGTACCGCCAGACAACGTGTCACAAGAAAAATGAAAACTGAAAAATATATAATCTCTCCGTTTCTCATTCTCCTTCATACACCTCCATGAAATTTAAAAGTTTCTAACGGTCAGAATTTCGGATTTATTTCCGATGATTTCGAATTTTCAATAACGAAAATCGATAATTTTTCTTAATTTACACATTTGATTAAACATTTTTTTCTTTTACTCATATATGTAGGCATAATTTTTCTTTATCTTTAATAATATGTATGGTATTTAGTCACATGACGTACGATTAGGATAAATGGGTTTGATTTTGTTCCATTAATCGATTCGTAAGTAATTCGTTTCAGAATTATGTATAATGTATATACCTATGTCTGGATAGTATCGGTTAGCCGTCAATTCGAAAGTCTGTCACGTAAAATCTCCTAGTGCTCATACGAAGCGTATCTAGTCGCTTACTAAAAAACCCTTTTATAGATGAGCTGCTTTATACGTAGTTTTGGATCGTACAGCCATTGGGAAGTAGAGTTGACGAGGGAAGCTCAGAGGATCTCTGACGCCTGGATATATCTTTTAGGCCATTGATCCCTCAACAAGAGGGACAAATATGGAGGTAGGTACATTTTCATTCCCGAAACGTACCGGGCCTCATGTATACATATAGGTATATACAAAATACATAAAATGAATTCACAACACACATTATTAAACCGAAATACACGTATAGGTACTGTACCTACATACATACATACATATACGTATATCAGAGACGTCGTGGATCAGATCAGCGCGAGTCCGTTAAAGTGGGTCAATGCATTCGTTTAAAGATAAGAATTGGCGAAGTCTCGAGTGCGAAAAGAAAAGAAAAAAAAATAGAGGGGGAAAAAAACGTTTAAGGAGACTGAAATTTCAATCGATTTTCTTCCTTTTATGGATATTTTTATTTTTATTTCAAGATACAAATCAAAAAACAAAACGGTCAAAGTGTGTATGTGTGTGCAATTTCCTATAGTATACCAAACGTAAGCGAAATAATTTTTCCAATAATTTTGATTCTGTTTTTTTCTAAAACGTATTATAGTAATGGCGAAGACGTGCGTTTCAGCATATACGTCGATATACTCAGGGAATAAACTCCATGCTGCAAATTTCCGCCATTTTATAAGGGAGGGTTGGTCCATAGGGATGCTGCGCGATCTCAGGGATTTCTCCCGCCAGTAGAAACTCGCTTCCCTTTTCATTGGAGAATTGGAACAATAAGACTGGTACAAGAATGGAGTTCGCACTCCATTACTATCCTTCAATAATGATAAAAGTAATATTTAAAAAGTTATCGATGTCCTATAATAATTTTTCTAATTCGATACAGAATAGCTGACATTCCTTTCGTTTTCTTTTCATTTTCTCTTCCGTTTTCGGGTTTGTGAAAGCCCGAATCCCGTCAAATATCAGTCGACTTTTATTTCAGGTTTTTTTTCTCCTTATCAGAGCTGAACAATTCAGGGTTAGGGGGAGGGAAATAAGGCGTCTAGTTCAATTGTCGTAAAAAATTTTCCAAGACTATCTGCATCACGCGATGACGGTTGGGAACGGGTCTTAAAGAAACCTTAGAACGCCTTCAAACGTTCGAATCACTTTATGGTTCGATCAGAGGCGTAAGATAGTATCTCTAAAAAAAAAAGTCGACCTTCATCGGTAAGAACAAAAAAATAATGAAAAAACAGATCCAGTTTTATCGTTTCAAGTCCTAAAAATCAACGGATTGATCCCTGTAGCTATCTTATGAAATGAATATCGAATTCCGCGCAACGTATTCGTGAAAAAATTTATCAAATATTTTTTTTTTCGTCTTTTTCGCGTAAAGCAAAATACGCCAATGTGAACAAACAAGGGAGTTTCGGTCCTCGTTAACGAATCGAAAGAGCGTCGTGTTTGGGGCTATATACCTACATGTGTATACATATATACACGGGGTGAGGCCAATTCCGGTAGAGTCCGAGGGGTTTGGCTTGGTTTGCAGGGCTGGAAGTTGCCGACTAGACTACGGCTGTTATAGGGTGCGGCTTTCCTTCGTTTGGGATCAATACCTCAGCCCACAGGTTACAACAACCACAGCCACTGCAGTCAGAGTCTATCTGCTGCACTCTGGAGAGTATAAGCTTAGCCCTTCATCGTTACGGCTACTCTGATGCAGTTACCATGAGTTACGAACTGGCCCTTTTTATAGTTCCTTTTTTTCTTTCGCTCCTGTTTTACTCGCCTCAGATAACGCTCACTTCGACCCTTGTCGTAGTTACTTTACTTTTTATCTGTTTCTTTTCCCCCTCTTTCTTATCGCTTTAGTATTTCAGATTATTAATGGTTTCTAAAAAATTTTTGGGTAAAGCTGTTACGCGGGATTCAAAAATTTTTTTTATGGAATTGCAGTTGAATTTCGGTATTTTCATTTATTTATTAGAATCGATTTTTCTTATGTTATAGCATTTAATAAATTTGAATATTAATTAGCTATTATGCGGTGAGAAAAATCATTTTTTATCATTATTTTAGTTGAGATTAGGGAACCGCGCGCGCTGAGTAACTTATTACAATACGCCAGTTCTCCGTTTACGTTAAAACATAGTCTCGACTACCGCGAGATAAGAAAGGCACTCGGTATGCGTGTTTCCATGACCGGAAACGCAATCTCAAATAATATAATGAATTCGTTCGAGCTACGCCCCCGACTACTCGTATATGTTTCTCGCCTCTTTTACCCTTTTCCAATTTTCGACTTCAATTATTGTATGCATTTCGTTTTATAGAAATTATCGAATTTGTATTGACGATTAATTCTTTATTCAATTCTTGCCTAAATAGAAAATTCCGTTTTCTCATTTCTGCAATGAGAATCTATATAAAGTAATCGATAATAATTGAACGAAAAATGAATAATACATATCGATGATCAGTATCAATTATTTTATTTCAATTTGTTTTTTTATTTTTTCAGACGACAAATTTCCGATTGAGCGTAAATTCTTGATCGTAACTGTATTAAACGATCTCTTAGAATTCCGTATCGTAAGATCGATGCGATTATTCCTCGAAGTTAATTTGCATCTTGATTACTAGCGCGAGCAGCAGCAGCAGCAGCAGCAGCAGCAGCAGCATCGGTGGTTGTGGTGGTGGTGGAGATATAAAATTCTTGCGAGGTTCGAAAATAAAATAAAACAGAATCTTCTTCTCTCCTTTCTCCTTGGCACCGCATGGTGAACGTATATGTACACGAATTAACAAATCTACAGATACCAATATCTGCTTACCTATACCTACATACTTGTCTCTCATTTATACACATATGAATATCAACATTTCACGTATATGTATATATACATATATACGTAAATAGGTATATACCTGTATGCATTGAAGTTCGTATATTTGGCAACGCCGCGGGGCACATATTTCACTGTCAGAGTGTTTACAATAAAATTAACTCCTACTCGCAAGGAATAAATGGAATATGCGTTTAGCATGACAAAAAGGCTGCCGATGGAAGCCTTGAGAATGCCGAACCGAACGGTACAGCGCTAGTAGATTCGAATGGTCCGACCCAATCGTCCGTCCGGCGCTTGGTAGATAATATCATGCTTCATGGTTTAGTCTATGCAAAAACACCAATCACTAATCTGCAGCCCCTGATCGCTGTCGGATTTCACATTATACAAACGTGGCTATATAACACACACACACGGTAATATAATACACTAGAGTGAGAGTTGATTCGTTTCATCATATCAGCTACCTGTTAGTTTACAACTAATCGCATCGTTTAACAGTCTATTTAGCTACTATGCCACAATGTATACATATGTTTATAAATATGTTCTACGAGTGTGATTAGCTATGCTGGTCACGATAATAATAATCGCGGATGCAGTGTATATATGTAACATACATGGCTATATATTAGAGGTATATGAGTATGTAAAAAAAGTAGATTATTGTATTACACTGTACTTACTGCAGTATAGGGAAAAAGCTTGTTTACAGGTACCTATATATACTACATAAAAAAAAAAAATAAACAGATATTTTTCACCGTGTTTCACACTGATCTTATCTTCGTGCAATATTCAATGTTTACCATTCTGTGATATTTCGCAATATTTATGTGTGCGTTTGTATCTCTATTTCCATGAATATTTATATATTAATAATATAAACGCAATTCCGTTTCCCTTGTAAAGATAAATAAAAAGTAATTAAAACTATTTGCGATATGAAAATATTGAAAATTCTCCGAATTTTAATATACAGTTTCTCAATAGCATGTGTTAAAAAAAAAAAAAAAAAAAAAATTCCTTAAATATATAATACTTAATTATTATATTTTAGATCCTTATTATTATCTACATTTAGAATTATATCGTAACCCATCAAGCTACTACCATTTCACGATCTGTATTCAATACAGTATTTGATTTAACAACTCATTGCCATCAATGTCAATTGGCTAGCTACAAGCCTATAGAAACCATTTAATTTAATAGCCAATTTTACAAGGCTATTAAGTGGAGATCTAAGACATACAACATCTCGGTCTGACAATGAACTATTGATTCACAAACTTTCCTTATTGTTAAAGAGAAGCTATCAATATCTTATTATTATACAGTGATAACTTAAATAGACGTATACTATTCCTTTCCATTATACGTGGTATATCTATAATTTAAGTTTCTTTCTACCGGCTAAAATTAATCCACGCAAACATTAATACGACAGTATAATCATTGTTGACCATTCAATTTCGATTTAGATCCATTAAAATCTCATTATTATTCAAAAAGCGATAATTTTCGGTGTGTCTTATTTCCGCCACGATTCAAAAATCCTATGTTTATTGTATCAGTTTCGTATAATCGGTGGCAGCACTAGTCAACTAATACGATAAAAGTGTCATCTGTCAGTATTCCAAGAAACTATCTCGAACAACCTCTTCAATGTTTTCGGAAATAATAGTCCAATAATTATAGCAGAAGAAACGAAATGTCAATATGACATATAAAGCGTGTTAAACTGACTCAAATCAATACTGATTAAATAAAATAAAAATAAAAATGCTATCAAGTCAGTGATTGTTAGTTCCTATATAATGACAGTTAGGTAGTTAAATAATGCCCCGAAAGGAGAACACGTAAGGCCGAATTATATCGCTGAAATAACCTAACCCTAATCCTAATCTAACCTAAAATAAATATTTTTCGATATATTATTTACAAGTATATCGCATTTCGTTAATCTCTTTCGGTTTTTACTTTTCGTTATACACGTTTCTAACGAGAAGTTTAATAAATGATATTTCGACGTATTTTCACAGCAAAGCAAGAACATGGGAGAGGGACAGGAGAGAACGTATGAATGCATATTTCAAAACACTGTCAGATCTTTTACCACCTCATCAAGACGGCAGAAAAAGAAACAAAGTTGATATTCTTATTCACGCTGCTAAGTATATCAAGGATCTTCACGGTCGTACTGAAGAACTGTTTCATGCACATGCTTCTGATGTACACAGTGAGTTATTAGCAGTTATAGTTTTTTTTGTTTCTGAATGATAACAATAAACGAAAAATTTGATTAGGGAATTTAAAATAAGTGTAAAAATCTATTTTATCAATTTTTCGGCAATTCAGATCAAAGTTAATTCGTTAATATTTGATTTTAACAGAAGAGGAACTTGTGCGCTTGAAGAAGCTTGTTTCTCAGTTATTTTCTCGCACTCAACTTCTGTCGACTCTTTTAAAAGAGGCAGGAATTTCAATACCAGCCGAACCTGCGCTAGAAAAAGTCTCTGCTTTTAAATGGTCGAATAAAATCAGCGCAGAAGAAAGTGAAAAGCTGTATTTAAAAATCGAGGAAAGTGTGTAAAAGATTTTGTGTTTTTAAAATTTTCTAGGAAACTTTTTTTATGAACATGAATAAACCTTATTTCAATTTTTAGAAAATCGCGCTAAGAAAAAGAAAGAGAAAATTGTTAGAAACAAAGTGCCTTCGAAAAGAAAAACTCAGGCTACAAAGAATAGATTATCCAACGATAATTCGGCATCTAAAAAAGTTGACGATACTATAGAGGATCAAGAGAATCGAGTTAATTGTGTTAATAACGATAACAAATTGGCCAACGAGACAATCGATAACGATTCAACTTCTCTCGGACAGAGAACAAACGTTCCTTCCACAGCCAGTTCAAGTGAGTATGTATTATTGTTGATAGAATTAAAAATCTGATCTCAGGTGTTTAGATTGTACCTGCAACATTGACTAAATTAGAATTTTTTTACTCTGAAAGGCCATAGTAGTAGTAGAGTAACAAAATTTCATGAAAAAGTCCATTGTTTTCAACTACAAACTGTCCAAAACAACCCATAAGACTTTACTAATCTTTAGATATTAAATATCAGGCCATTCAAACTCTTATTTTGTTTTTTTATTTCATTTGGTAATAGCTCTGTGTACAGAAACTAAGTCTGTTCCTAAAACAAGTCGCAGTACTAATTCTGGTGAGTAGATGAGGTGGAATATAAAGAAATTTGTGTATTTTCAGTCGTTTGAGAATTATAAGTTCTTCACTCCTGATAATATTTTGTGAATTGATTAGCAGATTATGTATCAGAATAAAATATTACCCCATCTCCATTAGTCGTATTGTGTTTCAGAAGCTGAGAAATTGGGTTCTCACAATAAGGTGAAAAGAAAAAGCAAGACTAATCAAAAGAACAAGATTATAAATCATCGTATTAACCAAACGGTGGCTAATATTACCTCTGGGACACTGATATTGTCCAGTGGTAAAATAATGCCGGTTGTGACACCGATAACTCCGCTAACATCTAACATTATAGTAAATGGTCAATCGCCAACATCAAATCCTATAATACTTAGCAATGGGCAAACCAATCAAATGATCGTTATGCAACATCTTACTAATCCTGGTCAAAATTCAGTTATTCCAGTTTGCAATCAGACCCTCATTAATACTGTTCAAAAGGTTACTTTGAATCCAGTTCCCAATATACAAACTAATATCGTTGTCAGTTCTCAAGACTGGGTTTCTAACGTTAAAAGCATCATTAATGCGACTAAGATCAGCAGTCGTAAATGTATCCTGCCAAAGGGTAGAGAAATAACAAAGACAACCATGACTTATAAGGTTCCTATTCCTGCTGTTCATAAAGAAAAACCAGACAAATGTAAGGAAGTTGTTAATCGGAAGGACGTAGAGGCAAAAACGAAGCTTAAGAATGGCATCAAGGGTTCAAAGAATCAAAATAACACCGGTAAACTCAGTGGGGTTGATGATTCGTCTAAAACGAATACCAAAAATCAAAATAATGCCTCTAATGACAAAGAACCATCCCTGACGCCTCCTCTGAAGAGAATTTTGAGCACTGAATGTGTGGACCAAGACGAACCTGATAATAAGAAATCAAAAAGTGCAGTAGATTTCAATCATGAGAAGAGTATGCGGACAGATAATGCACAGATATCCGAGTCAACTGCAACTTGTAAGTCAATTGAAAGCCTGCGACATGTTATACAGAAAATTGGGACTGATATGAATGATACATCACGCCAAAATCAAGCCTCTGGGTTTGATATTGAAAAGAATAAACTTTCGGACATTAATAACGAGAGAGTTAATAGTCCTAAGAGTGCAGATTATGTCGTTATGTCTTCTCCAGAAAAAAATTTAGACCAGACTTCAAAGACCATGGAAGTTGATGAAGGTAATAAAATTTTACACTGCCAAACATCAGAATCCTCAACTCATACTGAGAAAGATCAATGTAACATCGAAAAATCAACGGAATCAACTGGTCCCGTGGATCTGGGAGGGACGCAAGTTCCTACCAGTGATTTATCAAATTTAAACGATGTAATAACAACAACAACATTCTCAGAAGGGATAACTATACCCACAGACTCTTGCAGCGTTAGAAATGAAAAGGCTGATGTATCACTTGCAAAAGTAAGCGAACTATCACCTCCCTGTGTCAAAACGACATCAAATACTCCTGAGGCTGGTGAAGTAAATGGAATTCGAAAAGAGGATACAATGTCTGAAGGTGTTAAAGCTGTCTGTAATCTTGGTACTAGATTTGATAGTCTCTTGCAAGCTAACGTTAAGAGACCAGAAATTGTTTCTAGCACAGCGACGTTAGAAACTAGCAAAATTATACTGAATCTGGATACGAATACTACGACAACTGTAAATCCAGAAGCTAATACGATGACAAAACCAGTAAACTTGGTAAACGAGGATGATAATTTACGGGGAAATAAGCTGGGTAACTTTACCAAGGATGAAGGGCTTAAGTCCTTATCATACAGCGCTGACAACAGTTTTATTCCTATTAGCAGGTCCGAGGTCTTACACTCGGATTTGTCAAACGATATATTTGCATCTTTACAAGTTCCGTCAAGCTCTCATCATCAAGGATCCATTTCCCCGACGGCAGCTTTTCTCATGGCTTTTCCATTGGTCGCGAGTCTGCCTGTAAAAACCGAAGTATTGGAGGAAGAAATGAAAGAGGATTTTAAATATCGTAGTCAGACACCGCCGATGCTTTTACAGATCGGCGCTATGGAACCAAACAGTTTCAAGCTTAAAACTAATGCTTCTACATTCTCTAAGGAGAATTTGTCCTTTTCACAACACGGGTTGATCGAACCAGAGAAAAAGAGTTTATCTCTGAACAACACAATGCAAAAAGATACGAAATCAATGACTGAGAGTACCAAGGGAGTGGATGGTTCTTCTAAAGCGTCCAGTGACCAGTCTGAGATAAAAGGGAGTCAGAATCTTGTGACAAACTCACATTCGCAACAAAAAACAGATCCAAGACCAACGGAAGTATTAACGGAGCCTACAAAATCACTGCCAAAAATTATACACACCGAAAACCTTAAGGAACAATATAAAATTGTTCCAACATCAATTCCACTGTCCTTAACGACTCCAGTCGAAATGAATAACACATTTGTTTACACATCTGCAACTTCCACGGTTTCATATAGCACGACGCCTGTAATAACATCCTGTTCACCTGCCCAAATTCAATCTACAACTGCCGTTCAGCAAAACAGACCTGTAACAAAAATTCCGCAAAACATTGTAACACCAATATCGATGGCAGATTCTTCAGCTCATTTGACCACAGTAATTAATTCCAGTTTTCAGATCCCAGCAGAGCCTAATACCTCGATTTCTGCTTCTGTATCGAAGTACGATATGAGATCGCAATATACTTCGACCCAAAATTTTATTCCAAATTATCCTAATATCAGTAGTAATGTGGAACTACCTCAGTACACTCCACCAACGTTCACTAGCTCTGCTCAAAAAGGTGCACAGAATTCATTGACTAATCATTTACCTAATATACCTGGCTTGACAAATGTTTCTCAGTCTTCGACACAGTGTCATGGGGTATCTAAGAGTCAAAATTATCAAACACAGAACAAGGAATCTCACTCTGTCACAAACAGTGAGCAAAATTCAAGTGGGACTGATAATCTACGATCTAAACAACAGAGTCAAGATCATAGACTGGAAAGTTATCATCCGAAGAAAGTTGGGACTGAACATTTTGGACAAAATTTTCCGTTCAGCAAAGACAATGTTGTCAATTCACAGAATCAAACTATCCAAGGGAATCCAAACGTCACAATGTTTCAGGGAAAACATACAAGCGGCCAGAGTTATATGCCATACAGTAAAGATAGTAAAAAGATAATTGGCAGTATGAGTCCGGTTGTATCAAGTGGGAAACCAATTTTAGAGAACGTGGTTCATTACCCACAAAATCCAATGATTGCTTCAGCATCTAATTACGAGCAGAGTACAGGTACGGATAATAATATCAAATCGACTACAACAGTTGCACACAACTCATCAAATTTCAGTATATTATCATGGACAACCTTTTCTCCAGTTGGTGGAAACAATAATAATATGCATTACGAGCAAGGACAACCACCGTCTGATACTGCTGATAATAAAACTATTTGTGAAAACTTCAACTACGTTCCTTTGCATAAAGAGAATGTGGGATTTTCTAACATGTTACCTGAATTCTCAAACGAATCTGCATTGAATGTAAACAAATTAGGAAACAAGCCGATGTTGGAAACACAAAAACAGCCGTTTATTAATCAATCTAAATCCCAGAATATACAAACTACGATCCCTACCCAAAAGCAGAATCAAAATTCTTCTGTGGATTACAAATTTAATAACGATAATAAAACCAAGGCCAAATATTCGACGGATAATAACTTCATGCAAACTAATTCCTATCCCAATATGGAACAGCAGTCAAAACATCAATCTATATCCAATAAACAGGACAAATCAAACTATCCTATGCCAAGTTACAATCATCAAGTATTATTTAACGTGCCCGATGCTCCTCACCAGGTGAAATATTCAACGGAAAATTATACCGGAGCGAATTTTAAGTACACAGATAAGCCTCAACAGAATCAAAAGTATCAACCAACTGGTCAAAGCCATGCTCCGGCATTAGAACAGTCAAATTCTGTGTACAAACAGAGTCAAAACGTAAACAAATCTAAAACACAGCAGATCAGGCCTCCCGTTAATTGGATGATGACTCCGGAAGTAAAACACAATACAAGTATATCGGACATAATATTACCCCCAATTCCAAAACAGCTTGAATACTGCCAGAACAATTTGTTCACACAAAATACGAGCTACAATCAGGGCACTACTAATCAGTTTTATAACAATTATGACGCCACGCATGGTTTTACTAACATACCTGTTTTACAAAACGAACCAAAAAAGGTTGACACATTTTATTCTGAAGATCAACCCTTCTCTTGGTCACCCACTAAGAATACACATGTTGTGGAACAGAGTCAGTCTATTAAACCTATTGATCAACACATTGTCCCATCTACACTACCAACTTTAGTCGGCGACTTAGCTTTGGGTACGAATATTCCTGAGAAACAAAACTTCCTATTTGGACAAATGGCGAGTAGACTTCCTAGCGAACACAACAAAGATTTGATAAAAGAAAAGGAATCGAACGGCAGTAGGGAATTTCATACTATAATTAATCCACAAAATGGGCAGCATGCTGCACAGGGAACTTTCCTGTCCGTTAGTCAGCTGGTAGAACATGAAAAAGCAGAAAAATCTCATCAAGCAAGAAAACATCAAAGAAAGAGCACGAGTCCTCGAGGTAGTGGTAAACGCCAATTAGAAATCAGGAAACAGGCTACTAGTGATCAACTGCATCACGACGAACAGAAATCAAGCGTTCAAAGTTTTAGTGAACAAAACTATCAGCAAAAGTATCAGCAAAACACAGCAGATGCTCATTGGAATCGAAATCGAAATTGCAAGAGCAATTATACTGCTGAGGCTTTGATAGGTACTAATACAAACGTTCAGGATGAAAATCAACAAGATAAACATGCGGCGATAAAGTTCACACCAAATTATACTCAGAATAAATTTCCAAGTGGATTAGCTGGAGATACAATGATGCCAATAAATTATTTTCCAAACGCAGATGATGGAAGTAATTATGGACAAGCTAATCAGAATTTTAATTCGTATACGTATTCCTCAAACGCAAATATATATCCAACGACTAATTTTATTACAAGTATAGCCAACACTCCGACTAGCTACATGATGCCATTGCATGAAAATCCGGATTATTTAGAAACAAATTCATTTTTACTGCCAAATTCTTCGACATCTAATCCCATAAAGACTCAACATTATACTGGAAAGATTCAGAACTGCGATAAGCGATCATACTCGACCCCTAAAAGGAGCAAACGAAAGCCTGCAGAAATGACACAGAACATAGACTTCTCATTGTCCGGAATTAATTCACCCCTCGAAGATTACCACTCCTCATTTTTGTCCCACACTAACTTGTACCAAAATCCACCACAGACCAGCATCTATACAAAACCTGCTAACACTAATTTGACTGGACCTATGACTGGTAATCAAAATACCGCCAGCTCTACTGGATTGCCAATGAATTCAAATATCCCAAGAGGAACAAGCTCCAACAGTCCCATGGTCATGGCACACCCTTCGGGGACGAGTTTGACAAACTTCAATCTGAGCGCTCTTTTTCCTGAGATGACTGATAAGGTGGGTTTTTTAATGATAACATTGTGAGGATAATGAAGCTGTTTATTTTCTTATCGTTTTATCTTCTATTGAAATTCATTTCATGAATGTTTATGTATTATTTGTGTTCAAGATCACCAGTTTCAAACCACCTAACACCATGCCTACTGGTTTGACACAGCCGACCGGTCATGGAGCAAATTACACCCAAAGAACAAACTATTCTAATCCGTTAGGACATGTTCCTCAGGTATTGAGCTGTGGACTTGATTTTTAATAAACTTAAGTCAAAATTAGATTCTATTGAGTATTGCTAATAAGTTTATCAAGGAAATTTAAGAAATCCAAAGATTCAGATGAAAGATTTCAACTTTATCATACTTTATTCAATCTATTTCTTATGAATACGTTTTTATTAAAATCCAATACAGTTTTGAATGTTACATGTAGAGATATTCAATCTTTGTAATTTATATTTGACATTTTTATTTATTTTTACTTTCAGGTCTCCGAACCAGCTCAGTTTGCTAATAATATGCCACCCTCATCTAGTGTGCATTACAAAAATTCATGAAGGACGAAAACCAGCAGCAAAGTAAATTGATTGAGATACAATATGTAAATTATGTAAACTAATATTTGTGTTGTTAGCAATAATCGTGTTATTTTGTACAAATGTATATATATATTCATAGATATTATAAAATTATGATATACCTAATTTAAAAACAAAAGTATTGCTTAAAATACAGTAAATTATCATCTTTCTCATACATAAGATATTGTATTTTCGATGCGGAGAATTCAAACAGATTGCCGCCCGAAATTGGTTTACGGGGTGAAAGATGATAGCGCCATCTAGGATAGACACGACAACTACGTGCACCATGTTGCAGGCAACCCGTGATACATTCCTGTCACACGAATTGCCTGCAACATAGTGCACGCAGTAAGATACCGGTCTTATCGATAAACGGTAAGACAGACCGACCAGCGGTAAGACCGGTACTTACCACGAGTGCCGGGAAAAAATTTCATCACTTTGACCGTGAGATGGCGATACCATTTCAGAGCCCTGAGCAACGACCGCAAGTTGACTACCTCTACCAGCAGTAGAATTTTCAGTGGCCCACGTGGCGTTAAACAGTCAACATGGGGGGCTGCGTCAACGCGATTCAATATGAATACTCCCAGCAGATATTTATTTATGTATTTATTTATTGTTACATAGTAACGTAACGAGATATTACTGGATTTTGTAGAGATGCACGGTATCTGTGCGCAGTCCGGCCACTTAATATTAACCTAAAATAAAGTACAAATTGAAAAAAGATTTCTTCTTATACTAGCTATTACTTTACTGCAATAAGAATGTTGTTGATGTTATAATTACTTGTACGGCAGAAAGTGAATGAGAAACTTGATCAATTACAATGGATACACGTATTTATTTTTAAGAAACACTTACAAATTGTATACATATAAACTTTGATAATGAGTAATAATGTATCGATGCTACAACAATAAATACGGTTATTGATTATTAATAGGAATTAGAAAAGTAGAATTGTGTAGAAATAATTGCGGCTACTCAGGTCAGATCAGGGCCGAACTTAACTTGTAAGGGGCTTGGGGCTGCACACATTTTTCGCGGCTCTTCGTGGGGATAATGTCTTTGCGAATAGAGAAAAATTATATGAATACATGTAACAAAATTCCTAAGAAACAGAGCGGTAGTGAAAGTGAACCAGGGCAAGCGTCTACAGTGGGGTCAGTACCCCAGTAGCTCGCGCGGTGTTAGGGTGTAGATGTTTGAGCCAAAGAGTATTGTGAGCTATGTTGACGAAATACGAATTCGACAGGCATCTCAATAGAAATGCTGTGAATGCAAAGAAGTTGTAACAAGCCAAACTATGTACTCAGTGACGTGAACAGAATTAGATTGTTTAATTTTTCAAGTAATTGACTGTATGCTAGTGAAATTATAACCCTCACACTTCTGTTACAGTTGAATAAACTTCCATCAGAGTCCAAACAAGGAGTCTGTACCGATTTCAACGAACGAGTGCACGTTGAACTCAGTCTTTGTAAAATTAATTATATTCGTACATTATTGTAATACGAATTTAATTTGCATGCCAGGAAGCAAATGAAGAGATTCGAACACTTGCGATACTATATATTCATTTTTTTAGAAACAATTACATATGTACTTTGATGACAAGAGATACTGTATCGATACTGTAGCAATAAATCCCATAATATACTTGTATTCAATTGTTTTGTTATTTTCACTTTCTTCATCCTGCTTCATACTTCCGAAAATTCCAAAAACTCCAAATTTCGTGAGCGAATGAGACATGCATAGAGACACAGCTATGCGAATGCATGCCTGCTGAGACACATGCTCCTGATTTTTCCCGCCAAAAATTTCAGCACACCTCCTCGGTTCAGATGTTCTCCTGATACCAGGAGCAATTTTTCGACTTAAAATTTCAAAAACTCTAAATTTCGTAAGCTAATGAGAGATACAGAGAGACACATCGATGGGAATGCATGCCTGCTGAGACACATGCTCCTGATTTTTCCCGCCAAAAATTTCAGCACACCTCCTCGGTTCAGATGTTCTCCTGATACCAGGAGCAATTTTTCGACTTAAAATTTCAAAAACTCTAAATTTCGTAAGCTAATGAGAGATACAGAGAGACACATCGATGGGAATGCATGCCTGCTGAGACACATGCTCCTGATTTTTCCCGCCAAAAATTTCAGCACACCTCCTCGGTTCAGATGTTCTCCTGATACCAGGAGCAATTTTTCGACTTAAAATTTCAAAAACTCTAAATTTCGTAAGCTAATGAGAGATACAGAGAGACACATCGATGGGAATGCATGCCTGCTGAGACACATGCTCCTGATTTTTCCCGCCAAAAATTTCAGCACACCTCCTCGGTTCAGATGTTCTCCTGATACCAGGAGCAATTTTTCGACTTAAAATTTCAAAAACTCTAAATTTCGTAAGCTAATGAGAGATACAGAGAGACACATCGATGGGAATGCATGCCTGCTGAGACACATGCTCCTGATTTTTCCCGCCAAAAATTTCAGCACACCTCCTCGGGTCAGATGTTCTCCTGATACCAGGAGCAATTTTTCGACTTAAAATTTCAAAAACTCTGAATTTCGTAAGCTAATGAGAGATACAGAGAGACACATCGATGGGAATGCATGCCTGCTGAGACACATGCTCCTGATTTTTCCCGCCAAAAATTTCAGCACACCTCCTCGGGTCAGATGTTCTCCTGATACCAGGAGCAATTTTTCGACTTAAAATTTCAAAAACTCTAAATTTCGTAAGCTAATGAGAGATACAGAGAGACACATCGATGGGAATGCATGCCTGCTGAGACACATGCTCCTGATTTTTCCCGCCAAAAATTTCAGCACACCTCCTCGGGTCAGATGTTCTCCTGATACCAGGAGCAATTTTTCGACTTAAAATTTCAAAAACTCTGAATTTCGTAAGCTAATGAGAGATACAGAGAGACACATCGATGGGAATGCATGCCTGCTGAGACACATGCTCCTGATTTTTCCCGCCAAAAATTTCAGCACACCTCCTCGGGTCAGATGTTCTCCTGATACCAGGAGCAATTTTTCGACTTAAAATTTCAAAAACTCTAAATTTCGTAAGCTAATGAGAGATACAGAGAGACACATCGATGGGAATGCATGCCTGCTGAGACACATGCTCCTGATTTTTCCCGCCAAAAATTTCAGCACACCTCCTCGGGTCAGATGTTCTCCTGATACCAGCAGCAATTTTTTACTTAAAATTTTTAGAAATCTAAATAACGTATCTTTGATACAGGAAATAAAGTGTGTCGGGAAAGGAAAGGTATAAAATAAGGATGTAATCGTTTGTTGGTATATCTTAGAATTTATTGCTGCATCAATAATATAATATTACTTAATGTCGAAGTAATGTACATACAATTCACAATTATTTCTAGAAATTAACATGTATCTATTACAATTGATCCAGTTTTTTCATTTACTTCCTGACATACAAGTTATCATTGATACGCTTACTCCTGCCGAATATGATTTAGAACGGAGGGGGAAGCATTCTCTCAGATTATCGATACACGCTCAGAAAGTGAAAATTAATATGAGAAAACAATTTTCGGGATTGTCAACTCGCGTGATTTCAGAAATATGAATTTCTGAAGCGATTCAAATTCCTACTCGGGGAAAAAATGTACAGCTATGTTTCTTGGATCGCGCGAGTTGACACCCTCGGAAAATTGTTACACAAACTAATACTCGGTCAATTCTAACTTCGTGGAATTTTTTCTAATATATCAACCACATCCATATTACAATAATAATAACATACTATCCGATATAATTAATTTTACAAAAACTGTAATAAGTCACTTAAATACTAGTAGGAAGAATCTTTCTTCCTCAATAAGTTCGTTGTCCAGCTTGTGACACCTTCTCTACGTCCAAAGTAATTCTCTTCAGATACCTGTCGATCATATCTCGTTAACGTAGCCCCCATGCGATCTCTTCGACGCCACGAGGGCCACTGACCCCACGAGAGAAAGTGCCGCTATTCAAGTTCAAGGTCGCTGCTATCCCCACCAACATGGTCTGAAATGGTATCGCCGTCTCGCGGTGGAACTACTTTTTCTGGCAGATACCGATCTTACCGACAAAAGTAGTTCGTTACTTCGACCGCGAGATGATTTTCAGGTGATTAGGTAGCGCACTGCATTTTCATCAGAGCATTACGTCGTCGCTTCCGTGAAAATCCACTTGCAGCCAAGCAGACAACACAAGCAGACAGATTATCACGTGTTCTCGGGCGTTGTGTTTATCTATCGTCTGCTATCGTTGAGGTTAGGGGAATAAAAAGACAGGCTATTATTACTGCAAAAGAAAAATCAATTAAATACAATATTTTCCTGATATCGGAGTTTGAGACTGTATCAAATATCTGAAATAAACATTAAGCGCTCCTAACCAATAAAATAATAATAATAATTACAATGGACGGTATCGGATTGTACAACACGTTTCTTGGCATACACCAACCTCAGCTTGAATTTTCCGGTATACCAGAAATATTTTGGGAAACATTATTCAAGAAGTTAAGAAACCAAGTATTTGATTCAGGGTTAGTATTTCAATTGGCAAAAATCGATTACGAGGAAAATGAAAGAGCGCCCACAGACCCTGTATGGAAGCTTTTTGTATCATCTTCGGATGGGATATCTTCTAAGAATGGTGAAAACATATATTTAATTGATCACGCATGGACATACAGCGTAGATTCAGCTAAACAAAATTTATCCCAAGTCCCCGGACTGCTTGATCGAATGTCTAACTTGATGGGATTTGACGATGACAAAACTAACGATGAAAAAATGCAATTTGTATTATCAGAAATGTGGCGTTATAATCAAACCTATGCCTTTGGTAATGCTGCAACTATCGAAGACCGAATGCCCTTATGGTATATAATGGACGAAGTTGGATCTGCGATAAACCATTCAGACGATCCTAATTTTCGCACTGTACCATTTCTTCATGTACCCGAAGGCATTACTTACTCCCTTTTATATCCGCTCAAAGATGTTGATAATGAAGACGAAGTTACCAGAGATTTTGCCGAGGGAGATAGCTCTGATTCTATTGCTAAACGAGCAGCGCTACTTCCATGGAAAAATGACGATAGCTTTATAAGGGAAGATTTTAATCAGGTTGAGCCCGAAGAGGATTATTTTCTCCAGGGTCATGTCAGAGAGAGTTTAGCTGTGGTAACTGCAGCTCCTCGGCATAATGATGGAATAAAATTGAGGGTATTTTCACAGTATGATCTTGTGAATGAATTTTTGACCGATAATTTGTTTGAAATTGTTGATAATGAACAAGATGCTGATATTCTTTGGCTAACTTCACATTTTAAAGAATATAATGAGCTGAGCATAGATGCTCCTAATGTATTTATCAATCAATTTCCATTTGAGAATGTTCTGACGATTAAAGACCTGCTTTGTATTGTATGCAGAAGAAAGTCAGGCAGTAAAAAATGCGATTTAGAAACATTAGAAACTTATCCATTGTGGTTACCGACCACTTATAATTTGAAAACAGAACTAGTTAAGTTTGTTTCTTATTTTAAAAACAGGGAAGCTAAGGGCTTGGATAATCACTGGATTTGTAAACCTTGGAACTTGGCTAGAGGACTGGATACACATATAACAAATAACTTGTATCATATATTAAGGCTTCCTAGCACAGGTCCTAAAATAGCTCAAAAGTATATAACTCATCCAGTTTTATACACCAGACCTGAAATAGGAAAAGTTAAATTTGACATCAGATACGTTGTTCTGTTGAAATCTGTCGAGCCGCTTACAGCCTATGTGTACTCAAACTTCTTCCTTAGATTTGCCAACAAAGAATTCGCTCTGAATAACTTTGACGAATATGAACAGCACTTTACTGTTATGAATTACGTTAATGATACTTCTCTTTATCACTTGAAGTGTGCTGATTTTATTTTAGAATGGGAAAAACAGTATCCTAAATTTTCTTGGCACAAGGAGATTGAGAAAAAAATTATTAACATGATTGAAGAAGTTTTTGAAGCTGCAGTTGACGCAAAACCACCTCGGGGTATCGTACACAATTGCCAAAGCAGAGCGATATATGCTGCGGATATAATGCTCGAATGGAGAAACGAAGAAATTGAGCCAGTACTATTGGAAATAAATTTTACACCGGATTGTAAAAGAGCCTGCAACTATTATCCAAACTTTTACAATGATATTTTCAAACTTTTATTCTTAGATGTTGAAAATCCGAACGTTTTTTACAAATTATATGCTTGATGGTAAATTTCTTTGATCAATTATTATGGTTACTGCATTTTTTCGTACATAATACGCTTACTAATAAATAATGTATCACTATAAAATGATTCTATGTCTATTATCAGTCTCGAAACGATCATTCTTTTATAAAAAATATTAATAATATTGTTTCTGTAATGTTATTCATTTTGTAAATAATATACGAGACATATACAAGCGCCAAGACTTATATATATACGTATGTATTCATATTTTGTACTTAAGTGAAATAATTCTAAGTCAATAAACTCTCCATATACGAGATATTTACATATTATGATTATTTACCGAACCATTGTTCCTTTTCCCAAATCGTTTACTCACATTAAATAGCGTAATAGTATTTCAGATTTAGTTCATTTTATCAGTTATCACTTCAGAAATACATTGAAAGTATAGAATAATAAAAATTTCGAAAAAAACGAATCAAATAAATCTAAGTAATAACTCACTGCCGAGGGATTATATAAATTTCACCTTAATTTACATTAGGGTGGGTCAAATAAACTTTTTTCAAAAGGAAGTCTGCAAAAATTAAGTTTTTAAAAATCTGTAAGTTACTTAAGTAGAACTCTTCAGAATTCGTACAGTAGTATATAATAAACGGTAGTACTTCATACATAGTAGTTAGATACACGATAGGGTGTACTTTTTCAGTCACAGGTGCCAATCATTGCCGCTTCACCTACGTGCGTTATTATCGTATAATGAATTCTCAGTAAACGGTCCAGTTTGTAAAGTTTAAAAATTTATCCACAACTTTGCAGAACATACATGCGTCGTAGATATCCGAAAGTTGTTATACCGCGTATATTTCTTTTTACAGAATTCTCGAAATTTCAGTACAATTCTCTATACCTCACGGAGAGAATGATGATCAGTATAATAACTCGTGTTATTGTGTTAAATCGTTAGGAGTATCTCGTTAATAAATTGAATTCTTTTTTAATTCGATAATAGCTATACTGATAAATTTAAAAATATCGATAAACTGTACACTTTGAATTGAACAGTATTATATAATATGGATCTAAAATCTTCCACCAGAGAAGAGTATGATCGTCAAGTTGCACCGGTCAGAATACCGTGTCAATTTATTTCAATTTGGCCTCTGGATTTGGAGGACGTGAATGGCGATATAATGATGCTTAAAAAAGGAAGAAAACTTCAAAATTATCACAGAGTTTTTATATTCGTCTATATGTTATTGTTGAATATTGCCCAGGTAGCCAGCGTTATTAACAGTTGGGGTAATTTAGAAGGATTCGCCACGGCCTCTGCAGCAGCGTCATCTTGCATTCTTACAGTATTTCGTTTATCAATATTCACCATTCAGCAAAAAAACATATACATTATTCTCGAAAAGATGCGTTCAGACTGGGCATCATCATCTGACGAAGACATAGCCATTCTAAGAAATAAATGTGGACCAGCATTTTTAATGGCAAAATATTTTGTCTTCTGCATAACACTTGCCATGATTCTTTTATTTATAAACCCCCTATTGGTGGTAGGTATAAATTTATTCATATTAATACATTCGTCACATGTATAACTAAATGAATAAATCATTATCTGAAGTTTGAATAGTTTTAATTATCATTAAGACAATTTCATTACCTTCTAATTGCGTGTGGTTGATAGATATTATTTACGGATTCTGATGAGCGGATACTTCCCTACGGTGGTTACTTTTATATCGACGTAACTAAGACACCTACCTACCAGATCTTGTACGTGGCAAAAGTAATCGCAGGAATATATGGCCTTTGCAATGTCGCCGCAGTGAACGGTTTCAATTTAATCAGCGTCATGCATGCATCAGCAAAATTTCTTATACTACAAAATCATCTGAGAGCATTAAAAAGCGATGACACAAAATCCGAAGAACTTCTGCGCTTGTACATTCAGGAGCATCAAAAGGCTATAGAGTGAGTTTTCGTTTCTGATTTCCTTAATATCAATTTTTTTTTTTTCGCTATTTTATTCAGATTCGCCAATATTTTGGAGGAAATTATAAACAAGGTAGCTCTTGGTCAATTTCTCATCAGTACTGGCTTAGTGTGCTTCGCAGGACTTATGGTAACTAAGGTGAGATTGTTTTTAAAACACGTAGATTTTCTCAGTTGCCATATAGTCGAATCTGTAATGATTAATTAGGCGTTAATTAGGTGATGGACAACAACATGCTTCTCGCTACGTACACGGTTTACCTGACGGCAGCTATTTTCGAACTTTTCATATTCAGCTACAGCGGATATCAATTATCCTTCGAGGTACAAAATCAGAAGCATCAAATTTTGCAAAATCATGTTAATAAACTATATTGAACTTTTTTGACGATCGTATCATTGGACTTTTGTGTGTTTTATTTGCTGCCCTTAATATCTGTATGAAGTTTTATCCCCCTCATATCGAGAAGCTTGGATGATCAATCCCTTGTGCAATTTAACAGAGTGAATCAGTCGGCGATTCTGCGTACAATAGTTCATGGGTGGGTAGTTCGTTTACGCAGGATTTAAATATCGTTATGATGCGATCTACAAAGCCCAATAAAATTACAGCCGCTAAATTCTACGATATGTCATTAGAGAGTTTTGCTACGGTAAGAAAAGTTGAATTTCTTTATAACGAATTTTTTATTTGCGATATCATTAGCTTGATTAATTTTTCATTTAATTTCAGGTCCTAGGTACGTCATTTTCTTACTTTACTACCCTAAGAGCGATGAACGAGTGAGCAATGAACTGGCACGACGAATACAATAGTTATCTAATCTAAATTTAATCCAGGGGATTTATTTTCCAATATTAATCCGTACAGTAACTAGAATTCGAAACTGTATAATTTGAGTGAAAACATCACACAACAATCAACGATTCTTTGAAATTACAATACAGAATTATTCAAAGTATATTAATCTTACACGAAACGCACTTCACCCTAATAGACTAAAAATAACGTAGTACTTCAAAGGACCGCACTCAGCCCTAAGCTTTCAAATTTAACGGGTCTCAATTAGACGTACTCACGGAAGGCCTTGTGTCTATTCCAAGTAACTTTTAGGGTGGCCCTGCAATACCTTGCCCACCAAATATTGGATCCATGTATCCATAATTTTTATCTTTTTTTTTTCTGGAAATACAAATTTTTTATAAAACTTAATACTCTGTATGTAAAATATGTTGATCTGGATAAATAAATAAAATGACAATTACATTGCTGTACTAAATAAATTGTCTAACCCATCAGACTTACGCAATACGATTAACGTCCCCAAAATTTTTAAGTCGTATAAATTTTTCTTAAAAAATATAAAAAAATGATACATAGTCGATTCTGGTAACGGTCCGGGTGGTGCGACAGCATAATCTTAAACCATGCCTTAAGACTTAAGCCTCGCCTGGTCTCAAGTCGCATCGTGAGTATTTTCATCGCCTTAGTGCAGCACGTGCACCCGGTCGACGAGCACGTCATTCGGTAATTTGGTGAACGTTGTTAAAGTCGAATAGTTAGTTTGTCTCATATTTTCTGTGTATTTTTTTTTTTTCTCATTTTTTACTACTTAAAATAATGATCTGTCAAGGTAACAGTGCCAAAGTACCTCTCAAACGATATTGCGGTTTTATACAAGTGTCGAATTCTGGTACAACTCATCATCAAATGAAATACAATCTTTGAACTTTTCATATTTGGGTTCGTCTCAAGGCGAGCTGATCAACCATGGCGAACATCAAGGTCGCGGTAAGGATTCGCCCGATATCTGAAAGGTAGGTGATCATGCAGATAGCCGTAGATCGCGAAGATTTGAGGATATGCGAGAGTGTTTTATGATATAAAACTCTATTACAGTATAGAATTTGCACAAGTTTATAATTATAAGGTGTAAAAGAACACGACGGTCGTCGCAAAGCTCACGACTGTGCTTGCAGCCCGTTCCTATATATAGGTAACGGCTGCGGGGTACAGGGAAAAACGAGCGGCGCCGAGCGAGGCTGCAGGCTTGAGATCGTACCGGAAGTCCCTCCGGTAAAAAAGCAAAAGAATATAACAAGAAGAAGAAAAAGGAGTTCACCGTCCGCGAAAAGAAAATCTTCCTGTAGTGTCTTCTGCGTTAATGCAGGAAAGAATAAGAATGAGAAATTTTTTTTGTTTTATATTTTTTTAACAATTATATGAGACTGAAAAAATTACTTCCGGTGAGATTATTTCGACGTTCTATACGTAACATTCAAATTAAGTATATCTGATGGATTTAAAAAAAATTCTGTTATTACCTACGATAAATAAAAAAAATATTATATGTATATATCGCTGTTTTTTTTTTTTTTTTTTGTATATAACGCAAAGGTTTATACTTAATACCTGCACGACCTCGGGATATTATAGTGTATACAAGCGATGACACACGACTAGACAGCTTAACGACTCCAACACGAACGACAAGCGACATCCGTTCTAGAAAAACAGCCCCTGAGTTCAGCGGTGCGACTGTCACCGTGACACCAACGAGACACAATTACACAAACGACCAAGTCCAAATATACAAATCTTTACTGTAATATATTTATATATATAGGCGGCGCTACGACTGATCGTGGTGCTTAAATATACTACATGGTTAAAATTAATCACATGTAATTAATATCCGAAGTATAATTTCAATGTCAAAAAAGAAGAGAACAATAAAAATAATTCACGAATATTATTTGTGAAATAAT
The DNA here is from genome assembly GCA_963924015.1 of Macrophya annulata. Taxonomy (NCBI): domain Eukaryota; kingdom Metazoa; phylum Arthropoda; class Insecta; order Hymenoptera; family Tenthredinidae; genus Macrophya; species Macrophya annulata. The sequence goes on along the minus strand of OZ001263.1, from coordinate 14,909,573 downwards.
TACTCAACAATAATCGACGTAATATTTATACAGGCTTTTAGTAATTTTATAGGGCTTATTAAGAAAAGAGGTTGATTCTCTGCAGGAGAAATTATAATACCGCTTTTTCGTCGGTGTGTTATATTTTCACTCTCCCCGGCCATAAACCTTGGCTTTGGTTTTTGCCTAAAACAAAAAGGTAGTCTTGGACTCGAAATAACTATACTACAGTTTCAGAGTTGAGTCTAAAGCTTGAAATATCGGGGTTCAAAAAGTGCGACAGTTTATAATGGTCTTATGGTAAATATGTGTATGCTCGTTAAAGACGAAACACTCAAAGAGCATATACAGTGGGGCTTCTACTTCAATTTTCTCTCTGGTTATGTTTTGATTAGTTTTAAACACTGAGAAAATTTAGCGCAAGATGCTGCACTAAAATTTTCACTTCCTATGTCACCTGTGATTTTCCCACGCTTTCGTTACACCCTGTAGATAAATTCGATATTCATGTGTAGGAATTTCAAATTTACTGAAGCACAGTTTGCGGTAAAAATACTTGAGAATTTTAAAAAGAAAATTATAATAACGATTATTCGTTTTTGTATTTCTGAGTTATTGAGGTTGAAATAGTTTTGAGAAACTGCGGAATAATTAAGATTATTATTCTAAAGTGTAACACATCCCTTCGAATTTGTATCAATCATTTTACAGCAAGTAATAAATTAAACTTAATGACTAGAGTCTGGAGGATTCATACTGATTGCCGCCTGCTATTTGCGGCAAAAGTAGTTCATCAATTCACTACCTAAGATATCCGAAGCGCTACCTCCTGGACAAAATTGTGGCGCCATCTTTCAGAGTGATAAGTATTTACAATAAAGAAGAAGGGCTGCATATGATAAGGCGCCTTTTTTTTTACTGATGGACTGATTGTTCAAATTTGAAAAATAAATTGAACTGATAATTTTTACTGCAGAAAACTGCAACGCGATTTCTAAAATTTAGAGCAAGAGCAATGATGAAATTGTGAGATACTTGATTGCATAATTTTTCAAAAATACTAAAAAACTATTATTTTGTTTTTTGTTTTTGATTTTTAGGGAGATAAGTATCACCGGTGCGGACATCGTGGTCCATACAGACGGGAACGAGGTTTCATTAACAAACCTCAAAGTATCAGCAAGTAAGGCTGGTGATAGTAGAAAACGTACCAGACGATACGGTTTCGACTACTGTTTCAATTCTTCAAGTCTTGATTCTGAAGCTCATGCAACACAGGAAAAAGTTTACGAGAAACTTGGAAGATCGGCTTTAGACGCGTTATTCTCCGGCTTTAACGCTTGCCTTGTTGCATACGGACAAAGCGCATCTGGAAAAACTTACACCATGATGGGACCGAAGGTATAAAACAACGTGATTTTCTACAGGTTTTAAATTTTCCCATCGATTATCGTATAAGATATAAATATCAACGAATCAGATTTTTAAGCCTCGTGTTAAAAAAAAAAAAAATTTGACAAAGCTATCTCGCTAAATAAAAATTCATGCTTTTATCTGTAGGTATAAACAAACTGAATCGATGCTAACATTGGGTATAATCGCAAAACCAGTAGAGTTTAGTGAGGGAAACCTATGTTGGCAGAATGCTGTTCATTTTGCATACGCGATATATGCGTGAATATTTATACGTATAGGTATGATTTACTCGTTGAATGAAACGCAGTGAAAAGGATAATTGGTTGACCGGTGCATCAATGCCGGAGGAGAAACTAGGCAATTGGTTGATTAAAAATTGAATCGAAGAGTTAATTAATGAATTCGCCATTGGCCGTTGAACGAGAAAATTAATTTGCACATTATTATCGCGGGTAGTTAATTATAATTTTTTTCTTTATCCTTATGATGTATACATATATATATATATTTTTCTTTACAAATCTGTTTCAAACAGAACGATCCAGGATTAACACCGAGACTTTGCGAAGGTTTATTCTTAAGAATTTTTGAAGAAGAAAAAAAAGGGGATTGCTACGAAACCGCAGTCAGGTAAGTCGACGACGTTATAATTCACACTAATTATATTCAATCATATTATTTTTGGCACTGGTATTACAACTTTTAGCAATAGCATGTTGTCATTAGTGACCCGATGCGTCACTCAAATTGATTTTGAAATATTCTAGGTCATTAATCAGCCGCGTTTGCAGCAATCCTATTTTTAAACTTAAGTTCGATGGACTTTTCCTACTCGTTGAAAATCCAAAATCGAAATACCGCATTGAATGTATAGTATACCGATTCTCTTACGGTTTTATATTTTACAATTTATTCACGACATTTTCCCGCAGGTTTTTTATTTAAAAATTTTTTTTTTTTTATTAACCCTTAATACGCACTACAAGATAACAAATAAAAGTCTAACAGATTGTTGAATTTTAAACAGTAAATAATTTATTGAAACTGTTTAGTCATGCATGAAAGTTAAACTTTATCTTATACGACTGCAGGGGAACGATATTAAACAAATTGGCGTACTAATAAACGCGTTAAAATGGTACAGAATATCCGGAAACGAGTTCCCGATGTTATCTCATTTAGAAAATTAATGCGAGACAATTAATCCGGATAGTAATTTACAGAAAAGTTTTACCACAAAATTTGTCATTTACCTATTAACCCACCCCCACCCTCTTACCTATACATATACTCGGCTTATGTTATATACCGGGTATGTATGTATGTACATACATACAATACATACACATTATAACTACATGTCGAAGTTTGTTACACCCGTCAAACTTTGGCAATACACACGGGGAAACCGTGAGCATAAACTCGTCGAAATGTGCTCTAGATGTTATCTCGTTTAAGATATTTACGGTATTAATAACTGAATTTTGTTCTATAGTAAAGTTTCATGCTACTAGGTATAACTTTAGCCTCGATCTAGATAGTATATAGTATAATCGCGTATATTGAGCTCAGGCAAGTGTTAGCTGACTCAAAATCCATTGAATTATAGTCCCCAAACCGTAACGTCAAAGTGTCAATTAGAAAATCGTCTAAAATTAGTAAAAAAATAGAAAAACTTTATATAGAATTATCGAATAAGATATATGAAACATTCACAGACACACTTTCGTTAATAATTGTCTAGCAGAAATTAGATCATGGATAATAAAGCTCGACGTTAATCGTCTACTAATATTCACCGCTATATAAAGTCCTTGAATTACCCACAGGCAATATCTTTGCCAAGTTCACCTCAAGCCAGATAATTCTACATTCGTTCTCGGTGTATATCTATTAGATATACGATTAGGGCATGGAATTGGCTTTCCTGTTTTCCACTCTAGGTCAAGGTCCGTCTGTCGAGTTAGATCAAGCAATTAATTCGTCATTATACTATTCGAAATGTTAAATGATAAAGTTCGTTATTTAAGGGATAAAAAATGGGGAACAAATGTTCAACAATTTTTTCTTAAATTATTATCTAAAGCCTTACTGCAACTGCATAGTAAAAAATTTAAATAAAGAAAAACTGAATACCTACGATTGCAGTTTATGCCTTTACAGTACAGTCACGCAGCCCCTAATATCATCGGCTTGTTTACAAGGGTGGTCGATGCCCCAAGACCAAAATCTGTTCTACCTATCTTGAGGGTATTGTCACCAGGAGTTTCGTGCTTTGTATACCACTATGCATTTTGAATCGTGCGTGTGATTCTTGGGGTTAACGATGCCGGGACAAGGCGCGAACTGTTAGGTAGATAGGGTGTGTAGGTAAAGGCGGCGCCAAGGTGGCGCGGAGTCGTAGACTGAGAATATGTAGAAAGGCTTAGTACCTCGCGGCTCGCAACTCTAAGCGGACGAACCCCGTTTATACGGGGGTAAGATATATAATATTTTATCGTGTATATATATATACGAAGTTTAATTAACATTTGAAATAATTAACGAAATTACAGGTGAATTAATATCAAATTTATTTATCTTAAACTTTCGTCATCCAGTTTTATTTTTATTTTTATTTCTTATTTTTCATCCCTTACGCAAAACAATTTATTCATGAATTTTATCAACCATTTCATAAGCGATGAAACTGTAATTAAAATTACTTCAAACTTATTTGTTTCAAAACCGTTTTGATAGTCTTCGTAATTAACTCAGTCTGGTTTGTACAGACAGTGTTAAAAATGTTAATGGATAATGTTAATTAGGGTCTTATCAGTAGGTATGTAGAGTAATATCGAATGAATATCTGCGTGCATTACTGTACATACATGCATGTATAGGTATAGGATATACAATATTGGGGGGGGGGGGGGATGGGGGGTAGAGTTAGAGTATAGGATGAGAGAGAATTGGCGAGTGAATCACGTCTGGTAGGGGTGTGCACCTCCCTGATGGATTGTAATATATTCATCGAAGCAATATTGCAGATGGATTGCATCAAATAATATTATTATTAAACATTTCGATGAGCGTATAGTACCTGCAGTGCTATACCCATTCATATCTGAAGAGCTGCGTCGATTTTGAAATACCGATGTAGTTATATATAGTATATATACGCGAATTATCTATCCGTCAGTTTGTATATAGGTTTGTACACATAAACGTCAATGGTTTATACAAATAAGCCGCAGAGTATATACGCCCGTAAAATTGCATTGTATAAATCCGTTTGACAGAGGGCAAAAAGAGAGAGAGAGAGAGAGAGAGAGAGAGAGATAGAGAGATAGGATAGATAGTAGACCTCTCTAAAATCTCAATGACATGATATTTCAACATTAAATCATTGATTTTGAGCTGATTGACATTTGCTAAAATAACGCCTGTCGATAAGCATTGTTTTACAAGTTCACTGATGAGAATCTCGCTTTGTAACTTCGCCCAAATTGGCAGAATGTGAAAATCTCAGATTTTGAAATATCTATAAGACTGGTGGAACAGCTGAGAAAAATGTTGGAATATCGATAATAGGAATGACAAAGAATTGGAATTCGGATAAAAGGAATGATTTGAACGATTTTTTTTTTATCACGAATGTGTGGGCGACGCGACCACCTGTACTACAAATGTATATACTTTGTGAGAGAACGTGTTTCCGATCAAAAAATTATGAAATAAATAAGAAATTACGAATGGTATGTCCGTGGGTAGATATAGATTGGTAAAATAGCGGTGGAATTGATTAAACGATGATATAGTTATAAAAGAGAATCTCTGTTAATCGATAAACGTAAAATTTGAAACGTTAATTTCATGATATATATTGAAATTATTTTAGCAAATTGTTTAACCATCGGGTTTATTTTAAATCCGATTTAAATAGACTCTGTAATTTTCGTGTAATCTAACAATGACACAGAATTATATAGAGTTAAATTAATTCTGGTAAATATATACATATACATACATCTATCGATCAATCAACCGTAAGTAATGTGGTCCCGTAGACTTAGTCAGGTATTGTATTGTGCATTGTATTCTATATCGACAAAGCGAGTTGTTCGATGCATTATTTACTCTAATAGATTGTCGATTTCATTAACATCATATTGTGGTGTAACAAAAGCTGATTTTATAAATCCGAAAATCCATTGCTAATGCAATTTTATTATTTTAAAATAATATTTTGGTTTACTTTATTCAACTTTTTTCTCTCTTTATCTCTTATATATAACCCGTGGGAATTAAAAGGTTAATATTCTCAGAATTAGTTGGGATGGGTCAGTTAAACCGTCTGACTTTTATATTTAGAAGTTTCTGTATACCGTGTTTAACTTTCTCAAAGTTTGGTGGTTTTTTTTTACGTTTTTTTTTTTTTTCTCTTTGCCACAATGTGCAGTAAGTTTTATACCCATTGCGGGATATAAGAGCTACGATGCAATTTGTTCAACGTTGAAAAATTCCCTTTCAACCGGCGTAGCTTCACAAGGATCGATTCTTATTCCCTAGAAAAGCTGTCGTAATACCCGACAGACACGAAGCCCCTGGGGTGTTGATCGTCCAGCGTTATGCCTCACCTTCTAGTAAAGTAATAGGGTGGTGCCAAATCCGAACTCTATATCCTAGAACAGAATTGAACCGTGAGACTTTCGAGCTTTCTGATTTTCGAGACTCTGATATCGACAAGGCAAGGCAAGGAAAGGTAAGGTAAGCCAAGGCAAGTCGTAAGGAGTTTCCGCGGGGCTAAAGCCACTTGAAAAGTTTCGAGCTTTCGGAAGAGCGTGCCATAGTCGTTTTCAAGTAATTATACCTACCTATGCCGAGCCTTATAGACCAAGAATAAACTAACTTTTGTATAAATTATTTGAATACGGTTTTGTTGATTAGAAAATAATAAATATTTCGGTAAATGTTTGTCTTATTGAAAGCTTAAGTTTTTTATAATTTTCATAACGCAATTATTAGTTCTTCAAAATTCACTAATACATGTTTGTATATAAAAATTCATATCATACTTACAGCCTTGGTAATAATTAGCGACCTTGGCTTTTCGCTTCTCCAATTTCCTTATAGAACCATATTGGCGCATTACAACGGCTGCACACACCTATGTCATTACACATTGCACGCGAATCCTATACCTACCTAGCTCGTCTCCAAGGGAATGGGCTTAGAATCCTGTGAAATGTTGCAAGCTCGAGGTAGGCTAGGTTAAACGCGTTTTACCAGGGCCGCGTGGGAAACTGCACGTGGTACCGAGGCGTACTCAAGAATTTCTCATCATCGGCTATGTATATGTACAAGTTCAGGAAATTTGATTTTCACAAATCGCAGCTATCACTACCTACGCGATGAAACAAAACTTTTTTCGTCAGCTTTTTTCGCGATAAAAAACAAATAAAAAAACCTACCTGTTACTAAGAAATACCGTTTTTCGAACAGAACTTTAGCAAACGAATACCACAAAGTAGAAAGAGTCGATTGACAGCTAGACAGTAGTAAAGATCGAGTTGGGTCAGCCCTTGCATCGACGTTGTATTATCATGGAATTTTTTTTACTAAATCTCGGTTCTTTTTATGGATGAAGAATCAAAATCGGAGATTATTTTTGTTGTTCTATCAACTACGAATGACGTACGGAAATGGCTTAGACTACTTAGAAGTCCTAGTACTGACGCAGCACGTAACAAATAACAAATATAAATGCTTATAGGGTCGTTGTAATAGTAGCTCATAATAAATTGTGTAACGGATAATGTTTCGATTTTTATATTTTTTGTTTTTCTGCTCTGACGATTGTCGATAAATTTTATTCCGTTTATTTCAGCTATTTAGAAATCTACAACGAGAGAGTAAGGGACTTGTTAAAACCGTCGACAAACTCTAGCGCTGGTTTAAGAGTTCGTGAACATCCAAGGCTCGGGCCTTACGTTCAAGGTAAATAAAAATATGTGTGTTTTTCTTCTACATTGAATTTTCCTTTTTTTATGGAGGTAGAAATAATGGCGAATCGTTATTTAAGGATGAGAAAACTCTTTGACGCATGATAGCTGCTATTGTACAATACATACATACGTATTTCGTAATATAAACACGATCTGATTATACCCGAGAAATATAGCGATTTGAAATAAATCCCGCTATATCCTGGCACGATTTTCTTATCAGTAAATACATTCGATTCTCGTACACATATACATCATGGGTATAATATACACAACGTTCTACCCTATATCGTTACGCGATTATCTATTTGAAATCTGAACGCATATAGATATATTTTATTTTATTCCATTGAATGATGGTATATTATGCTTCCCATCGAATTTATCGATAATCGAGGGTGTGGGTTGAAGTATTATTTACACGTTATGGTATGTATGTATGTATGTACATCAAATCGCATCTAGTATGACAATAATTACATTTCGATGTGTACAGTGAATAGAAATTACGTATGAACGTGTTTAATAATAAATTACATCCTACCTGTTGCTTTCAATTAATTTATGATATTGACTTTATATCGTTTAGGACTGACTCGTCACAGAGTTTCAACGCTGGGTTCGTTGATGTCTTACGTTGAGGAAGGTACGAGGGCTAGAAAGACGGCTTCTACATCACAAAATCCAACGAGTAGTCGTAGCCACGCTTTACTCACGGTTTCTTTGACGTCAAGATCTGAGAATAGCTGCAACAGTAATGCGACTACGAATGGCCTAGAAAAGAAACAGCATGGTAGCCGAGGGGCTAGACTTCATTTAGTCGATCTAGCCGGTAGTGAAAGAGCCGGAAATAGTAACTATGGTCTTCATCGACTCAAGGCTAGTAGTCCCAGAAACGATAGAGACCTAAAACTGAAGTAATCAATTCGATGAATGGCCAAGAAAAAATATTTTCATTATATTTATAGGAAGGGGCAAATATAAACAAGAGTCTTGTAGCTTTGGGAAACGTCATATCCGCTCTGGCTGAAAGAGGTGCGACCGGAAGTGGACCTGGAAGAAGATTTATTCCGTATAGAGATTCGGCGTTGACATGGTTATTGAAAGACGCTCTTGGAGGAAATGCAACGACAATTATGCTAGCCAGTAAGTGTTTTTTTTTCTCTATATATTTTTATTTATTTAAATTATTTTCAATTTTAGATTATCCATATATTAATATTGAAAATGTCAACTCTTGTCCAACGGATAAATTAAACTGTATAAAGTAATTAGATTTACCTAGTACTGGAAAAAATAATTGGTTTAAATTATTTTCCAGACTAGCTAAGAAGCAGTGAATAAAATTCGATAAGCTTCTGAAGTTATAGAGTTCAGAAAATCGTTTCTCTCAGTGAGAAGGAATTGGTAAATACTTGGTAGTCGTCGTATCGTAGTAAATGGTAGTTATTTTAATAGTAGAGAAAAGGATCGAACTAAATTGAAATAAAGCAAAAGAGAAAAATGAATAAATATAGGTTTTTTTTTTTTTTTTTTTTTTTTTCTTATTTTTACCTTTAACTCTCAATTACGGATACTATTTGCATATTATTTCAGTTTCTATATCACGCGACATTCAAGTCGGAACTTAGCCCGATTTTATTTCTTCATTCAAAGCTTTAGGAAAATTAGAGAAAAATAAAAAAGAAAACTATACCTACGAAATTTCACACATACATGATTACTAATAAATTTAGACTAGTAGAAATGCATGTTTTATCGATTTTACAATGACAATTTTGTTCGTAAAATTTTTTAATTAAAATGTTAGCTGTTAGCCGTATTCTGAACACACACAAAATAGACACATTTAAAAAATCGTAGTCTCACATTATTGGAGCAATGAAATTAATCTATGAAATTTTTTCAAGACAAAATTCTTGTGAATAAAACAAAACTGCGGATTTTTTTTCTGGCAAAAAATAAAATCAATGCAAATTTTTTCGCTGATTTACTACACCAACTTTTATTCTTAAATAAAAATCTGGTCTATTGGACTAGAAATTATGATTTTTTTATTTTTTTTTTTTATGAAAGCACTGAAGAATTTTTCATGACTCAATACTTTGGTATGAAAAGCAATTTTCTTCGTATAGGTAATTAATTCGAGCTGTAAGTGTAACATACCCATTAAACTCGTATTTCTAATTCATTACAGCGATATCACCGGCCAGTGGAAGCTACAACGAAACCGCTCACACTTTACGTTTTGCGCAGAGAGCGCAAAGCGTAGTTAATAGGCCAGTGGTCAACGAGGATCCAGTGTCCAGAGTGATACGTGAGTTGAGAGCCGAGATATCAAGGCTAACATCACTGTTATTTGAAAAGGTAAACCCACATTCGTCCGAATCTGTGTGAAATAAAGTAATTAAATTCATCATGAAAGCAAAACAGCATGACACATATAATCGCTAATTCTCATCCGGTTTTTTCGCTTCAGGGACTCAATGGAGAAGATGGATCTTCTTGCTGTTGTAAACGTCGTCCAGAAGTCGAAGAATACCTAGTCGACGTGCAGAAAGACCAAGAAGAATCGATCGCATTGACAAATGATAAGAAAGCTGATTTAAATCCACTGACTGTAGTCGATCACGAAGCGTTATCACTTCACGGTTCATTTTCAGTGTCAAATTTGAACCGTAGATGGAGTTCCGATGAAAGTTTATCCTCAAACCGATTTCTTAAAGAAAACGAAAGCCGTTCTCCTCACAGATCTGGCTCCTTAAAGTCCTTGGATTTATCGTCAGAGAAAATAGTCGATTTTCCAAAAGGATATGACTGCGCTAGACTGTCTTCGGTCAGCTATGACAGGGTTAACGCTTTGGCTTTAGTTGATATACCGACTCTTGTCGCCGTCCTTATTAAACCTGATGACAACCTGCAGTCCGGATCGGCACAGATAGAGGAAATATCTGGTGAAAATACACTCGATGGTTCAGTGGACACGGAAATCTCCGAGAACCATGAAGCCCTGGAGTTTGATCGTTTAGAATTTACGAGCGTTAAGGATCAGCCGAACGAAAGAGAGGCGGACGAGTCTGTCGCGAAAGTAACCGGTAAAACTTTAGAAAATTATCGATTGAAAGAGAGGCTTGTTAAAGCGGAGGGAATCGAGTTAACAGATGATAAAAAATCATCGAGTTTAAAGAACTCTAAGAGGTTCGGTTCCTCGGAAAGTTTTGACTCCCTTAAAAGAAACGAGAGAAACGGACTGGTTCAAAGATCGTACACAACGTTACAACCGGAGAGAAGCAGACAGTTTACTGGGGTAAATCCTGCTTCAGGAAAAGCTAAACGTACTTGGAATCCTCGAGGATTGACATGGGCATCTCCGAGGAAAGTTGACTCTGGGGAAAAAGATGCAGTCAAAAAGAGTATCTCGGATATTGAGAGGCCTCAGGAAGTGAAGCAGCAAAAGACGAGGAATCCACTACGTAAACAGGACTCTGATAGTCCAAAGAGGAAAATTAGTAAGGAAGGTGGTCCTAGAGAAGAACCGACTCTTTCATCATGTCCTAAGCTCGTTAGGAAAGGCTCTATCATTGGTGAAGTAACTACCAGGACTCAAACGCCGATACAGAGGACAAACAGACGTGCTGAGATAGTGGCAGCCGTAACCGAAAGACTTTACTCTACCAAAAAACCCCCCGAAGAAGGAATAGGAAATAGTCCAGAGTTTCGTTCGCCAGAAAGCACTGAGGTCAAATTGGCCAACACGACGCGAATGAAGCTCCAGGAAATATCGCGTAAGATGTTAGCAAAGCGTAGAAGAACTTGTGTCGATACACAGACAGACGTTGCTTCGACGGTTAGAGTTAAAGATACAGCTTCTATTACTGACAGCACAGACATTGAGACGAAAGACGCAGAAATTATGACCGAGGTCCATGAAGACTGCCGTGAAATTGTAGCCGATGATTCTCCCGGATTTTCCGTTACACGAGTCAAAGAAATCGCGACATTGACTGAAAGATTCGCGCGAACAGTTTGCTGTAAGGACGTTGGGATCCTGACCGAAGACTACGAAGATGATGAAGAACCGGTAGGTTTTAATATCGATACTTCAAACCAGCGGAAAAAGTTGAGTTTTACTGAAACCTCGACTAATACAACGTTTCTATCGCAGAATCGATGCACCGCGTCACAGACTCTCCAAGAAGACCTTTTAACAGATTGTAAAAAGCCACAAAAAGGATGCAACGGATGTCACACTGTCCAGGAAAGCTGCTATCAAGTTCCAGCTGCGAGTGCAGACCGCAATGTGATTTGTATTACTTTACCAGACATGCTGAGCATCACCATAGAGTCATCGAATGGTTTAGAATCAAAAATCGCAGTTACCGAAGGCTCAGGGACTTTAGCCACAGATGAAAAAGTCGTGTTGAAAGTGAAAGATGGTGAAACTCAGACTGAGAATCAAGACGGATCTAAAACGACCGATTCAAGTTCAAAAGTCAATTACATTATGCTGAACGATTTGTCAACGACGATTACAACGAGGTCAGCTTCGTGTCAGAGTGATGGAAAAACGTTTAGGATCGAGAACATATTTAAAGACCCAAAAAGTACTGGGAAGACAATCGACCGTATGGTAGTATCAGATTTACTCCCAGATTTGACTGAGCATGTTCTTCCAAAAACTTCATTGAAACTGACCAACTCTGTTGGTACATCATTCACGCCTGAAACTACGGAGAGGAGTACTGAAATTGAAGGCATTAATTTCTTGGAACAAAAAACAATTGGGCAGTCGAAAGATCTGTCTTGGCGAGAGTTAACGAACCTCAAGTACTTCAATCCAACGTCGAAAAGACCATGTGGCGGTTCTTTTCCGTTGCCAGTCTCCTGGCCTGTTCCAAATCCACTTCAGCTAAAAAATGATAGCTCTAAATATCAGACGCAACCTGCACTTCTGAAAGAAAAACCTGCGGAGGGAATAAATGGTGCTTCGATTCCTCGACATACTGTCTCAAAGATTGAAGCTGAAGAGCTAAAGTCACCGCTTCTAGTTGCCAGACTCATTTCAAACAACAGTATCGAAATGGACTCATGTTTTTCTGATGACAGTCTAGACCCAGACGAAGTGATTCCAAATTCTGTAAGTAAAATTGCTGTTGTGAGACAAGACGAGGCTCTTTGTCCTCCCGACGTTGTTGCTCATACTAAAAAGGATATTTACGAATCGCGAATTGAGGAGGACTTTGTTGATGAGGTGGTAGAGTTTCCTAGATCGAGTGTAAACTCTGATAACAACACGTCGCGAGTACATGATTACGAGTCTCTTCTCCTCGGTAGAAACTGCTTTATACCAATTTGCCAGGATTCAGGGGAAACCAGTAGTATCGAGACTCCAGAGAGCGAGGAGGGTAGGAATAATCAGTTCAAGAAAAAAGTGTCTTTCTCGAATTCTAAATTGCCGGAACGTCCCCAGGCGAATGAAACTCGTAAACCAAAACCCATAATAAAAAATAAACTGAACACATTCGCACCAATTACTACAAGCGATGTTCTCCTCGGGAATCATCATCCCAATGAGGACAGTGAAGATACACGATCTGACCGTTCTTCGAAAACCACAAAACTGAACACTTCGACTCCGCTGGATTGTAGCACGAGCGAAAACAGCTTCAGGGACGACGTTTCCTCGATATCTGGAAGCTCGGAAACGATCAGATCTGGAACATTAGATAATTCAGATGAGGAATCGGACGCGCAATTGATACGTAGAAAAGGAGAAGAGTCAGAGATGAAGAGGGTCAGATTTACGACACTTTTATTCGGTGGTGAACGCGGCGAGTCGGGTACCAGCGATTCTGAAGGTTGTGAAAACGCGGTTAGTGATGAGGAAAATTATTGTTGTGAAATGAAGGGCTGCGAGGTCCCTCACACCGTCTTCGCATCTTACCTAGACGAGGCGACTGCCTTCGTCCACAATATGAACACAATGAACGATTACGTTAATGCCAGTAGATTGTTTCTTAAGAAAGAAAAAGACCGTGGAGATGACTACATAGAGTACAAAGGGTGCAGGATCAGCCTCAGAGACGACACCGACGAGTACCTCAAACCTGAAGAATTTAACGTCCCGGTAGACTCGTACAAAAATTGTCTTAGAGGAATAGCGAAATTGGAAAATTGTATCGAGAAGGCAGTACGCCACGACAAATTGCTACTCGACAAATACGGTATCCGTTTAGAATCTGCCGCTACTAGCTACAGTCTAGTAGATCCAGGCAAAGATTCTATTCCCTTGCAAAATCACAGTGTAGCAGATTTTGTGAATCCGGGAAGAATTACCGGATTCGAAAATCCTGGAGGAGACCTTAGCTCTAGCGTTGAGGATCTCGCTGGAATTACAGACGAAGAATTAGTCGACGAAGAGACCCGGCCACGGGTTGATGGAAACCCTGGCGATTTTGAAAATGCCATATTCGAACATCTTATGGACTCCGCGAATCCTCGCCGAAGGAACGGATGTGTAAAACCCTACTTCAGACGATCCACAAGGATGTCTGACCTCAGTGGAAAAAATTCTGCATCGTGTCCAAGACCACGGAAAAATTACTGCGATATCACAACTTACCCTGACGACGAGTCCCTCGGAGATTCGAAGTGGTACACCGCCTTTCCTGACTCTGGAAGTCTGCAGTCTTCTCCAGAAATCATCAAAGACACAGACCTAAAAATTCCTCAATGTTTTCTCATGGTTCCAGACTCTGGAAAGCCAGCTTCTATTAATGAGTACAGAATAAATGGTGGTACAAGCTCTAGTGATGCAATAGGTACGAGTACTGAATCGATAGATACCGTAGCCAGCGTAAGAAACAAATTTCGATATCCAGGAAGCCCGAGAGCAAAATTACTCCAACTGGTGAGCGAACGTCGTCAGATTGTTCACCGTAGTAGAAATCCAAGTCCTCGTTGAAATGGGGTTGAGATTTTAAATAACATTTTTACTGGAAATATATAATTTATTTAATTTCCTGTACGAGCTATTCCTTAAAGGCGTTGATCCAACGCCTTGAATATATTTCTGGATATATCGTGTGAATTATTTTATTATTATTTTTAATTTTTTTTTTTTCTTACTCATAACAGATTTTTATAGCATAAACGCTAAAGGCAATTCGTTTACTTGGCCGAGTGATAATTTTTAAATGGCTTAGAAATAAAAAAGGGGGACATATACTTATGGTAGGACATAACAATACGGTATATTAACCATTACGGTCTACGTGAACGAGCGAAAATATTCGAGCTGTTATAAACATACATTTTATATATATATTAGCTATACATATATATCTAGATATATAAAATTAAAACAACATTTGTACATAAATACATATATACAGTATATAAGATAATGAGTTTAAAATATTGTATATCTATTCTTTCTACACGTGCCTATAAGATATATTGTTAGACTGTTGTGTGTTAAAAACGACGAATAAAGCAAATTGCAAATACATATAACTATTATTTATTTATTTCGTTAATTATTTATAATTACCGATAATATTTACGACTTATAGTAGTTTGTTGAACTTATTTTTTAAATCACGTGTGTCATAAGTTTGAGATAAGTTTTTTTTTTTTTTTATTTTCTACGATCAGATATGTTACTCGGAACATGATTTATCGAGATAAATATATATCTTGTCGTATTTTCGCAACGTATTATTTGCACTGTTTTACGTAAGAAAGTCAAACTATTTTTAGACGTATTAAAAATGACTATCAGTAATTATCACACTGACGTTCACCTCTCTCCCTAATTTTTTTCAACGACCTATTTTATTTATTTAACAAATCAAAAGACAAACACAATGAAATATACAATCTAATGTAAAATTAAAGAAGCAATTACGTTTAAAATTTTTCAAGAGTAACTTAATTGTCACTGCGACTGCGTTTTATGTATATTAATTTTTTGAAAAATATAAATAAATTGGTATAAAATATTGTTAATCAACTGATCGATCAGTTTTATAATGTATAATTTTATCTTCGATCCTGTGGAAATTGTTGAAGTGTCATTGATAAAATTCAACGATAATACTTCGACCCAGAATTCGGTCCAGTTCCAGATAGAGCCGTTCAAAGATCAATGTTACAGGCATACGTATGTATGTATGTATGTATGTATGTATATATGTAATGTACGTCAATAGAATTTAGTCTCGATTTGGTAGCTTGATCTTTGATTAACCCCGATTCAGTATTTCGTTTCACAGTAAACCGATCAGTTATAGTAATTTTTAACAAACGGTTAAAATAAGAATTTTCGATTAAATTGAATGAAATTTTTTTTTCATTTTCTAATTTGTATCACATTGAAAAATTATTTTCATTCAACGAGTATTTTATTTATTATTTTTTATTATTATTTTTTTAATTAATAGCAGCTTATCGAGAAATGAGATTGTTATTCTTTTACTTTTTGTGTCAATTAGATTGTGTCCCAGACAGTATCCCGCTTCAGTGATAGACCAACGTCTGCTGCAGAAAGAGAAACTGAATTAAATAATAATCGTATAGAAATATGGAACACAGAAAGATTTTGTATCCTCTAAGAATAGTAAGTAGATTGATTAGTTTATCTTTCTAATATGTTATAAAAAAATATCTTTGCGTAAGTTTATCATGTTAAAAAAAAAAAAAAAAATTCGATAGATTTTAAGCGAGCCTATAAATACAAAAAATATCTTTCACGTGTTCACGGATTTATCTCTAGCCGCTTGATAATTTGTCTGGAAATTTTTTTTTTCTCCGATCGAATTTTTTGCATGAGATATTATAAATCAGGATCAGGGATCAGTCGGGGTTGGATTTTTCTTCTAGACATCAGTACCACGAGTAAATAACATTATGAAATAATTGATATCATTCGATTTAGATTAATCCGCATTTGACGATTTCGTAATTTAATACTTGGAAGTATATGGAATTGATGTGAATATTGTGAGAAAAGTTATGCGCAACTATATAAGATGATGATAATAGTCACGTGATTTGAGGGCACGTGTTGGTAATAGAGCAATGAATAATACGCGTTTATCTCACACTGCAGTTGTTAACTTTCTTAAGAAGAGACTGAAAGGTGACAGAGGTCGAGTTGAAATAAATATATATATATATATACATATACTATATATATATATATATATATATATATATATATATATATATATATATATATATATATATATATATATATATATATATATATATATATATTTATTCTAAAGACAATTTTCCAGAAAACAGTTCAGTGTTAGAGCCTTCTTCTCTATCTGAACTGCGAAGTTCAGCTGTTATTAGTTGTTCAATAACGTAATTAAAGTTTACTGGTAGAGCTAGATTGAAAACAAGGTGAGATGAGGGATTTAAACAAGCTACCAAGTCAGCTTCACTTGTTTACTCCAAATGGAGTTAACAAGAGTTACACCGAAGCTAGGAACATTTCTGTTTCGTCAAACCCGACAGTGAGTTTTCTAATCCTTTTCTAATCTTTTGATAATCCACACTGGCGGATCCGATCTGAAAATTCTCAAGAGATAAAGATAGTCATTAACTTTATCATCCGGCGAGACAAAAATTACGAATTATTTATCACACTGAAAAGAATTTTTTTTTTTTTTTTTTTTGCTACAAATTCTTTTATACAGAAAATTTAATAAACTGTCTAGCTACCTCAATCAGCTACTGATCGTTTATTCGAACTGAAATTAGGGACTCGATTCAATTTTCTACACAATTAATCTTTCTATCTAGGCATAGGTAGACGATCTAAAAGGTTAATGATACTTTATACTGATTTATAAATGTCACAGAGTGTTTCATAAATTACGTTTTATTCAAGATATATATAAATTAGAACTTTTTTTTTTTTTATATTTTTACTTTTATCTCTCTTTTTCTTTCTTGAGTTAGACTCTTTGGAAATCCGATACAATGCTTTTGGTATAGAAATGCGACAGTAAACTCGCTCTACTTTTTATAATATATTCATTAAATCTTGTGGCACACAAGCCACTATGCTCTCAGCTCTCAGCTCTCAGTTCTCAGTTCTCAGTTCTCAGTTCTCAGTTCTCAGTTCTCAGTTCTCGGGTTTCCACGTCCATATAGCGACTTCATATGGATAAAATAGAGAAAACGTAACGTCTGTGACGTTAAAAGCGAGGAAAATTCCTCAGTAATCTATGTGCCCGAAGAATTATGGAAAATAACAACAGAGACAAGATCGTATTTGTCTACGCGTACAATATCTAGTGGAGGGTTTTGTAATGCAACATTGACACTTGACATGTAATTATACGACGTTATCAAATCGTCTGTGTAAAACTCATTGTATGCCTACATTTAACTTGACTCAATTCAATTAGAGATAAAAAATAAAAATGTCTTTGATGTACTTTATTTTCAAGGATCTCGTGAATAAAAAAACTTCTGACAAATATACGTACAGTTCTGTGATAAAGCTTATATACGTGTTAATGAAGAAAACGTTAGGTATTTTATAAAAATAAAAATATATATGTATATATGGATTAACTTGGATTTACAGATGGATGAATTGCCCTTTGATCCTTATTGCCTCGAGGGAAGTCCCCAGAAAATAACTTTCGAAGACATAAGCTCAGCAGCTTTTAAAATAAAGTCAGGAATTGACAATACACCATGTGTCGTACGTGAAGATAAAACAAAATTATATTAGAAAAAAAAAAAATTTAACAAACGTATCGAAAAGTTACGAAAATTTGATAAATATTTAAAATTGATGAACAAAACCATGAAAATATACTAACCTTATCTTTCAAAACGTAGAAATCTCGTTTATCGGAATCAATGGGTATGGATTTATATTTGAAAAAAGACTTCCTCCAATTCACCGGAAGTTTTAAAGAAAGAGGAGCTCGATACGCGTTGCTGATGCTTTCAGAAGATCAAAAACGTACGGGAGTAATCTCAGCTTCCTTAGGCAATCATGCTCTAGCCTTATGCTATCATGGGGCAAAATTAGAAATACCAGTAACCGTAGTCATGCCTACTGTTGCACCAATTATGAAAATTGCCGCCTGCAAACAACACGGTGCAACAGTCGTCGTCCAGGGATCAGACATGGGAGAAGCAAAACGTATCGCAATGACCATCGCAAAAGAAAAAGGACTGATATACATAAATGGGTAAGTGGTTGTTGCAGTTATTCAAATAGAAAAAAATCCAATTGATTAGCTATTCAAATTCTTCTCACGTTTATTTCCATCACCTACAGCTACGATCATCCGCACATTATGGCAGGCCAGGGTACATTGGGTTTAGAAGTAGTAGAGCAGGTACCTGACATCGATGCCATAGTTGTTCCCGTTGGAGGAGGTGGTTTAATAGCTGGTGTTGCTTTGGCAGTGAAGACGTTACATCCACGGGTAACTGTAATTGTGAGTAAAAGGAGAGTACATATAACCACCCTCAAAGCGCAAATACATATCAAATGTAAAGTAAACATTGCTTGGTGTACGGTTAAATTGAAAGTCTTTGTAAGACCGTGTGAAGTGAGTTTCTTGTTTCGAAGAACAAACAATCCAAGAATTAATGGCATCTAAACCCGATTTTAGGGATTTTCAGATCTTGTTGTGTGTTCAATTTCGTAGCTTTCGCGAAACCCTCGAGTTGTTGGTAAAGTGCTGAATGAAAAGGACATTGTAACTTTTTTCTTTTTCTTTATTTATTTATTTTTTTTTTACTTCTTCTTTTCAGGGTGTCGAGTCGGAAAGATGTGCGAGTTTTACCGCAGCTCGAGCTGCCGGACAACCAGCATACGTGCCGATTGAATCGACATTGGCAGACGGTCTGGCAGTACCAATGGTCGGATACAATGCCTTCGCAACCGCAGATCCGTTAATCGACAAGCTGGTCGTAGTGAAAGAGGAATGGATAGCGATAGCGATCTTGAAGTTAGTTGAAAGTGAAAAGTGTATCGTTGAGGGTGCCGGAGCAACTGGACTGGCGGCTATACTTGCCGGACATCTTGACGAGCTCAAAGGAAAAAGGTGAGGAGATTTTACGCCGATGATAACGAGCAAGGAGAAAGAAAAGAAGAGAAAAAATAAAAAAAAAAAAAGAAAGAAAGAAAGACACAAAATGAAAATAGGGAAAGAGACCTCAGGACCGCGATCAATGATGCTGCTTTTATTTCTTGGTGTAGACCTTAACGCTTCGCTTTTAGGGTCAGGATAAATCAGAGACTCCTTGACCCTTTAAAAACGGAATTGAGAAGTAAGTTGAATTTTTATTTTTTTTTTTTTATTTTTTTTTTTCGGAACATTCTTACCTGGGCTTGTTGATTTTCTGTGTAATTTCAACTCTTCAAAGGTGGTGGTAAAGGGGGGTTTGAAAGATCTTGGTGAGCAGTTCAATCCAGAGTTCGCGCGTCATTCCCGCGTCGTTTCCTTGCCACGTTAGGTAACGACCCGAAACGAAGTATAGTCGTTAAAGTTAATTAGCCGTTAAACGGGCCATCCCTTTGCCACGTATAGCGTTTCCTCGCCGTTGATATCCTGCACCTACATTTAGAAAATCTGTTTTAGAGTGGTCCTCTTTCTCTGCGGCGGTAACATAGACACTACGATACTGGGCAGGTGCTTAGAACGAGGTCTAGCTGCTGAAGGTCGTCTCTTGAAATTTACAGTAACAGTTTCTGATCGTCCAGGGGGAATATCCGAACTTTGCAAAATGCTCGCAGACATTGGAGTATCGATCAAAGACATTATGCACGAAAGGGCATGGATCATGTCTGACATATTTAGTGTTGAAGTTAAGGTAGTATGCGAGACCAGAGACAGTCATCATGCTCGACAACTTCAAGATTTACTGTACAAAAATTACAAAAGAGTTATTTTCGGCAGTACGTCAGAAGTCTGCGACGAACATTTTATGGATAATTAAAAATCCTAGTCCCGATACTCACCCCCATTAATTTTTTTTCTCTCTTTTTTTCATGGATAATTATTTTTCGACATATATTTCCTATGCTTTAATGTATCAAAATATTTGAATAAAAATGTAGATATATAATCGATAAATGATCGAATAAATTTAGTCTGATTTGAAACGAGAGATGAGATATAGAAGAGCAAAAAAAAAAAAATGAGAATATTAACCGTTCGATTCTGGCGTTGGTTTAATAAGTCGAAGAAGACGACGATCATTGGCCACCCCCAAGGATTGGATAAGTCGTAATAAATGTCAGGCCGACTCCTGGTCGGGACATTGAATTAAACGAGCTGCCTACCAGTTACATTTCCTGGCCAAGTAGAAACCAAGAACTTAGAGATTTTGGTCACGTCTAACAGCCCTCCACTCCCGTTTCTCCTCCTCATCCTCATCCTCCTCATCCTCATCCTCATCCTCATACCAACTACCTTATACGTGGGGCACACCGTTCCCTCTGCAGACTTGAAATAACCCGCACATCCGTGCTCACCCATCCTCTGACACGCTACATTTAACGTCGAGCGAACTTCGTATCATAATTGGATGTATTAAATCCTGATGCCCGTGACAAGCTGGGATTAGCTTGCTCGATTGTGCACCACCATCACTGCGCCGACAACGCTATCATCTCTCGCCTAGCTGGTTCAAACCTCTACTGTAGGTACACGTTGCGTTACGTTACGCTGCGTTATACCTTGGTTGTGTATATCTTAGCCTTGTAGATTATAGGTACTTATATGTATATCCGGTATGACACCAGATTACGAGGAACCTATGTCGACATTACTTACACGATACTCGGTGAGTGTATACTTTTTTCAAAATCACATAGGCGACAGGAGAAATCAGCTGCCTAATCCCTATTACAACGTAGTGGTTTGATTTCTAGTTTGACGCGTGGCTATAAAGGACTTAAACTTTTCAGTCATGATGATAAAATCTCTCATTAAATAATGATTACACATCTTTGGTATGAACTGTGTATATTTATATAATGGTGTGTAATTCGTCTTAAAGTATAAAAAGGTAACGACAACAGTTTGGTAAATGTTTCGTAACGTTGTATGTATGTATGTATGTACAAACCTTATATATACTTATCTTATAACGGTGTTTTATTTCTTTCTAAGAACTAATAACATTACGAAAACGCCTCGTTGTATTAATTCCCGAGGTACTTTACGGCGCCGTATTTCCCTATTCGAGGATGTAAATCACACGGATAATAAACCGTTAGGATATACGAGCCGATCGGCGTTGTCGCCTCCGTGTAATTAGGGTAGTAAAACGAGTAAGTTTTACGATTGAATTTTATGCAACAGTCCAATCATATTGGTGTAAATTTTAGTAGATATGTATATGTATACCTATGTATATATGTATGTATGTATGTATGTACGTATGCACATGGCTATCACTTCACAAGTTTTATCTCCCGGTCACCCGATCCTCTGTCACCTGTTACCTGACACATTTTACAAACGTGCTTAACCACCCTCTTCACCTTTCTGCACCATCCCCTATTTCCACTTCCGAAAGAGAATTTTCAATATTTGCCTACAACCCCTATTCGATACTTTATTAGTAATCCGGCACCGGTCATCCTGACAAACGAATTTTTACCGATGTCAAGAGATTTTTAGAATTTTGAATTACGAAATTTAAACCATTTTATTTTATTATATTTCGAATGACACTTGCATGACGTCTGTAACCCCTTATTTTATAAAGCTTTTATTTCGGTCGATTTTTACCGCGTTTCGACCCTGAATTTACAGCATTTAATATCAGCAAAATGAAGCACGACCTGTACGGGGTTAAGGGGAATGGGGAAAAGAGCCGCCATTTTGTGGCATCGATAAATCGCTTTTATTGCCCTCGAGTATAGGCTACGGTTAGGTTCGGTTAGGTGGTCTGACTCCCAGGGCTGCTACTACTGGGCTATAGGCGAGCGTGTACCTACCTCGAATAAAAATCTACCCCCGTCCTTAACAGATTCTAAAATAGCGTTGGAGATCCCTTACCTTTCTTTTTATTTATTTAGTTTTTTTTTTTGTTTTTGAGGAAAGGATACATACGCTGGTAAATAAATAAATAAATAAATAAATAAATAAAAATATATTTTCTTAACCGTAATAAATATACCATTTATAGTTTATTTTCTATACTTATACTTACTCGAATGAGAGAGATCGATCGAAGATTTTTTTTTACAATGCAACAAGTATGTATATGTACCTTATACATATCTGTTTTATTCTCCCTGCACGTCATGATTATTGACAGATTGAGGTAAAGCATCATAGAATATATATAATATTTGTCTATTTCTCTCTCACCGAGTTATATACCCCAAACCGATTTTGGTATTCCGGGTTACAGTATATGATCGATCGTTCGCCAATTATTTGACTGACAGCAACGCTCTAGATGGATAACAAACTATAATTTACTAAACTATTTGTAGAGTCAGATATTATTAACTTTTTATACCAGATACTCTATGGTCGATCGCCGATGCAAACCACCGATAACTCTACTATATATTATTAAAGCCAATTCTATTCTGAAAATGCATCGGTGCACAATATTGTACCGTGCGTACCTCGATTGCCTGAATAATTAATCGATCCCAATGAGGTTTAATATTCATTAACAATCACGTAAAATAGTTTCAACCTGTACTATAAACACTCGTGATTACTAACCGTAAACTAACAAAGTGGATAACAAAATTCCGATTGAATTTTAACGCCGTTTTAATTAGTATACGTAAAATTAAAAGTACAAAAATGACGAGGACTAATAAAAGAAAATAACGTTTTGTATACTCCAGATTTTTTGCTCAAGTTAACTCGTGACTGTAGTTACTTTTTTGATAAAATTTAACTGCAACTCCTATTTCGGTGAGAATATTTTAGTTTTCTATGAAATATGAAAATCACGATGTATTTTGTTATAAGGATTTTATAAATAACTAACTACCTGTGCAATGGCTGTATAGCTATGCAGTAGGGTAGTTTATAAATATGAAAAATCGTGCTTTACGGAGTTGAATTTAATGAAAGAAAAACAAACCGTCCGCCGGGAAGCCTAAGCTTGGTGGTAGTTGGCACGGTGGAGTTTTCCTCGAGTATAAAATAGAGAGAAAGAAAATTTCAGTAAGATACGGATGTGTTGGTGCAGGTTCGTTACTCGTTTTCTTGATAAAAAGCTTGCGGTTAGTATATGTATATAGCTACATAGTTACACTCACAGAGTTTAGAAGATATATAGGGTGAATGAGAGGCGGAAGTAACGAAAGAAGGGGATAAATCTGCGAGACGTTTTATGAAGACAATAAAATAAAGTGGTATAGAGGTCGATTTTAAACCGTTGTAAATTGTTTTAGAAGACTGTTCCAGGGCGAGATGCGAGAGCACAAGAAGGTAAAGGAATTAGTGATGAAGAAGGAGACGGATGGATGCGGCAGGAGAAGAGAAATATCGAGGGAAAGAACACCCGGAAACCCGGCTCTTTGGTCAAAGAGCAATTTTACGCCAGCTTTTATTTCCAACTTATTTCCGCTGTCTCTACAGTCCGAGATACTGAGATACTGCAGACTTTCATCCGACCTGGAATTTGAAAAAAAAAAACAAACAAACAAACTGAAAATGCGGTTAATAACAAATGGAATTAATGTCCGGCAGTATAAACGTGGACTATAACCGTGAATGTTTATTATTAAAAGTTTACAATCTCTCTTTGGTTTTTTATTGTATTTCAATCGACATGATTCTGGCAACAAAAAAAGATTCACCAATTATTGAGATTTAGCGTCTGATAAAATCGGGTTAGGAGTTGCAGAACCGGGTAATTCTGTGCCTTCATTGTTGGTTTTGATATTTGTTAACGATTCTTCTTCCTTATTTAATTTATTCTTTATTTTTTTAAACTCTACAGCTTCCCGATGCATTTTTGCCGAACCAGTCAGCTCATCTTCAGATCGTTTCATTGCGGCAAACTTTTTATCTACCTCGCGAATTTCACCTAGAGGAATGTTGCGGTATCTTCTATACCGATAATGCTCTCCAACATCTATAAGTTCAAAGTTATATTCGTTTTTAGTGATCTGGTTTCAAGTTCTGATTTTTAGAATTTAAAACTGGTCTTAATAACGAATTCGAATTTTTTTATCAAACTCGGAATATCCCAAAATTTAGAAAGGTCAAGAATCCGAAAATTGGAATCGAAATTCGGATCTTTAGCTTTCGGAATTTTTAAGTTTTTGAAATCGATTATTTTATATTTTAATAAATTATTATAATTAAATCAACCGCGTTCTTACCCCGTCTTGCATCACGTATGCAATCCTCATCCGTTTCATCACATTCCTCGGTTTCCACCTATTTCCAAAAATTAATTATCAATCACACTATTCATAGAACCGTTTAATCAATTCTCCGGTTTAAAAATTCAAACTATCAATAATTCTCTTCACTTGAAGCACAAACTAAACCCAATATTAAGAAAATCTCTAAAGTAGGTACAGAAAAAACATTTTCCAAAATTTATGTTATACCTCAGACTCGCAGTCTTCACAGTCTTCAGCCTCTTCATGCCTCTCTTCATGAGTCGTGTAATACTGAGGTGATGCATACGTCGGATATTGTGGTGGTGGAATATAAATTGGATAATACTGGGGTGCAATTGTCTGATAGTACATCTGAGATGGTGGATAATAACCAGAAGTTGGATACCCGGTGTAGGTTTGTCGGTGCGGGTACGTATGATAACTGACGCAGTTTTCTGGAATGAAATGGAATATTTTAAAAGCCAAAAAAATGTCATCATTCTCCAAAAACGTTAGTATTTTTAAAATTCATTAACAAATTTTACCTACCATCTTTTTCCCCAGTGCATCCTGGCTCCACATGACTATAAACAACGCGTCTTGTTGAGCAATGAGACCCGCAAGTTCGATGCCTTTTATGAGTACATGAAATGTACGGAGGTTTTGAAATTCTTCGGCAAGTTTTAGGCCTCACCACAATACAGCAATGTGATGTGTTACCTCTCTGCACATTCACTTCGGTCTTTCTCTCCGGTACATTAACAACATTGTTGTGATTCAGATAGTTATTAATATCGATACTAGTCGTTGCATTATGTCCAACAAGTACGGGTTCGCGAATGATCTTTGGCTCTGGAATAGGCCTGTTTAATAATTGACGAATAAGATTCGTAGCTTGTTCAGTCGCTCTGATCAGCCCTTCATTCTGTGTTTTAACTTCTACAATTTTTTCTTTCAAAAGTCCAATATCTCTGCGAATCGTATCATCAACTGGCGGTATTTTCTGTTCCGTAATGGGAATGGAAGTTGGAACGGTAACAGTAGTCGGAGTGATGCAAGGAGATCCACTACATGGAGGAACGCAACCGGCACCGTAACAATTTTGACCAATTTGAGTACATCCGGTACCACCGCAATTGTATCCAAAAAATACACAACCAATTCCAGAACAAGGCTGTTGTACAGTCTGGACACATCCTTGACCAACACACTGATGTTGCTGTCCTGACTGAAGACATCCGACGCCGATACATGGCTGCTGATTTGTCAATTGACATCCATTTCCGTAACAAATTTGCGGTTGCTGCAGATAACCTTGTCGTTTTTTTCTCTTTGATTCTTCGAGCAGACATTCAACGTACGATCGATAGTCCGTGTGCTTGCAATCACTTTTTACTTTATCGTCTAATATTGTTATATTTTTTTCAATTTCAAAGTTCTCCGGGTCAACTAACACCATAGCTTTTGCAGGAGGAATATTCGATGTTGTTTCCTTCGATGAGTTTGGCTTTTTCACACCGTGTACTAGCCCGAGAAATCCAAAGATTAGGATAACCAAATAAAGACGCGACTTCTGGTGAAAAATAAAAACCAAAAAATTGTATAAAATTGACAATATTTCACAAAGTTATCTTTACAGATACTTTTTCAGAGAAATATAAACCGTCAACTACTACATCAAAAAATTCATTCGAGATTCGAATCTCGTTTATTGATCAATTATCCGATGATGGACGAATTTTTACACCTTGAATTCCAAATCGAATTAAAACTAGCTAGACGTGGGATGAATTATTTGTTTTCACTATCAGAATTCCTAGTTATCATCTATTACACCAACTCTTCTATAATATTTATTCGGTAGTTTGTAATCGATTGTTAACTTGATTGTGAACGGGAATTAAACAATCACTGTATAAATTAATTAATTATTCGACTAATTGAAATATCGTCAGTTTGATCGTATCGTTTATTATTAAAGGTTATCAAGATGCGTCGACTCGAGTTATGTTTAGGAGAAAATTTATAAAATAATTAAAAAAGTTAAAAATCTTCTTTCAGGGTTTAGAAATTTCTATAAAAATTTCTTCCTACTTACACGCATCGTGGGAAATGCAGTTTCTTGCCTTAAATACTTATTTCTCGTCACTTATGCTGCGACTTGCACCGATGCACGACTGGTCGTATTGCTAGGATCAAACCAGCCCCTTCCAACTTATGTACCTGATATACAAGTTCTGGAATAAAAAATCTGACTTTCTTACTTTGTATTAGATATCAGGGATTTTTTTTTTTTTTTTTTGCTTCACATAAGTTTAGCTGTAGAGATTACCATTTACGTATGTATGCACATGGACATTATCCTCGTTTGTAAATCGGGTCTTTAACCGATAACGATTTTTTGAATTCTTTTATGCAAGACTTGGTTCTTGACCATGTAAACTGAAGTTAGAAAAAAAAAAAAAAAATAATATGCAGCTATATGGTTGATAAACCGTATTTTTTCTCCTCAGTTTCATGTAGACAGAGGCTTAGTACAGACTCGTTGTAAACAATCCGTCAAATCATTCGGTAAACCTTAGTTGAGGCATCGTGAGATCGTGATAATCGTGTTATCTCGTTTATTAGCCAAAGGATGCATTGACATTGATAGAATGCTCGTTCAGATAAATAATAATAATCTGAGTTCTTTATGCGATGTGAAAATCCTGATGTATGTAGGCTTTAACATTTTCAAGTTATCTCAAAAAAATTTAATATACCTACGTCAACGAGATATATGGAATTGGATTTTCATTTCGTTCCTTATAAACTTGTACATAAAACTTTGGCAATTAATAGAATCCCTCTATAAACTTCAGGACAAAATCATGGACAAGAATATCAGTTACAGCAAAAAAAATAAATAAATTTTTTTTTTTCAAGTCAAACGCCAAGTTTACAAAAGAAAGTTTACCTTCGAAGAAAATTAGCTTGAATTGTATTGAAGGAGTTTGTCGACAAAATTTCTTAGACATGATTTTCTTTCTCTCTTTTACTCGAAGACAATAAAGTTATTAAAAATAAAGAAACCGAAGAAAATTGTTCAATTATTAATATGAATTTTTTTAAAATTCCCTAAAAGTATGTTCAAATTCATATTATATACGGTAAAGGTAAATTTATTTATCAAAAGCTTAATTATACACAAAGATACACACAGTTAGATATTTACGTAATTAAATTGCCTTGAAACAATACCACGCGAAACCAACAGTCGTTAATAATCACATAATGGAAATAAAAAAGAAAAAAAAAAAAAAAAGAGAGAGAATGCCTCGTATTGGTTTATTTCATAACGGAAGTGATATTTCCGTGCGAGTTTGAACAAATGCGATAGTTTTTATTTCCCAGAGATTATCAAGGTCGTTAGTTCATAAAACAAAAAAGAAAACAAAAAAAATATATAAAAGTACTGGAATTACGGTTTACCAGTTTTCTAAAAACCTGTAACGAATTACAAATAATTACTTTTCGGAATTGAAACCGACCTTGATCTTTATCATCGTAAATATTTGGGATTGATCTAAAATTCACATTCATTGACCAATACAGAAACTCACGATTTCCTCAAAGAGTACGATTGCATTAACTAATATACGCTCTGTTTCAGGAATCGGCATTAACAAACATAGAAACGGATGTTAATTGTGTTAATTATGGACTCGATGATGTACCCACCTGTCACAGATGAATGATAATAGTAATGTGTTACTACGCATAGTATGTTATCTACTTCATATAGGAAGATGTACCTACCTACCATAGAATATGGTTAACAGTTGGAAAAGTTCGAACATCACGATTCCCAGTTTCTAGTTTAACTTTCCGTTATAGATACAATATAGACCTTGCTATACGAATACAATACACACCCAGGTACATAACAAGTTGCGTACGTTGGATGAAATCTAGCAACAATATAATTCAGAAATGTATAAAGTACATAAAAAAAAAAGTTTATCAATTTTGAATACTATAGAAAACACATATAGAAGATAAGGGACAACAAAATCTAAAAATCGAAGATACAAAACCGGATCAATAATTGATAAAAATCACCCATATTTTAATCAGTACCAATCTACTCCTACAAAATATAAGTTATTAGTATCGAATCAGTGGGATAGTGTAGTATAGCCAAGTGTAAAAGTGGAGTAAACTTTTGTGTTCTGAGTATTTCGTTTGCTGGTGAATAACAAGAAAATAGTAAACTCTTTATTTCTTTTTTCTTTTCCTTCTTTCTTTCTTTCTTTCTTTCTTTCTTTCGAGTTAAGTTTTCGAGAGATTACGCCGAGCCATGGCGATGCTTACTGTGGTTAAGGGAACACGGTGAGGTTCGACCAAACCAAACCAAACCAAACCAAGCCAAGCCAAGTCAAGCCAAGCTATCCAGCCAGCCAGCCAGCCAGCCCACCGGCACCGATTCGTTAAATTTATTTGCCCAAAGTTTCCTCGTTAAAAACATGCTTTGCGCAAACAATGCCACAGTCATATCCGGCCAGATTTCCTGCTAACAAAACTAAAGCAAATCATTTTTCACAGAGATACATGTTACACCTAAATACACTAAAATACCTCTATAAAAAAAACTGAAACATTATATCAGGTTTGATACTCTATCATCTATCTATTTCTGTAAAAATTTTCACGAGAATTTTAAACATCAGAATATTAATATGTAGGTATAGATAGGTATATACCTATATATTCATACATACATACAATTTTTCGTTAAAACGTGAAGTAAATGGAAATGGAAATGGTTTGAATTATCGCTAAAAGCTTGGTACCTAGTTTCGTGCACTAGCTGAATTCGGACTTTGTATAAAGCATGGATGTTAAGCTGACTGAATCACGAAACTCTTGACAGATGAGAGTCAGATGTAGAATGCGGTATAAGTCAAGAGTTGAATTTAGCTCACTGAGAAGTCCGTCTGCAGAGTGCATTGTTTCTGGGCATGGATAAGACCCGGTGAATTTAATGGTATGTCGAGATAATTTCGTTCCCGAAACACACATTATACCTCCACCTATAGAGGTATGTATAGTTATATATTATACATATATAATACTAACCATACTTACTGCACTATCTCAAATTCGCGTTTGCATTTTACCTAAATCTGACCATATTATACTCTACATATACATGCGCATTTACGTCAGCAGTACATACGTAACATACATCGTGGATGAGTAACGGAGACGATATATATATATAACAGGTTCATTTATCTCGAGATAAATTTCTGAACAATTTATACCATGGAATCAGTTTCCATGATTGAGTACAGGCCAATTATAATTTGTCATGTCTTATTATTGATCAGTTTCTAAAGCAGGATTTTGCTCGTAATAAATCTTTGGATTTATTTGATTTTTTATTTTTCCAAATGCGTCCCAATGGCATAGACATCGCAATGGCTACGGGTGATAATTGAAGACGTTAATTATCATTAAAAAAAATAATAATAAAAAAAAAAAAAAAAGAAAATTAAATTTGATATATATTTATCGGTTTTTCGTTATTTGTTGAGAATAATTAAGGGGTCTGTCTAGTAACTCACTTTTGAAAAATCGATTTTTTTTTTTTTACTTATTTCGAAAGTCAATACATTAAGAAATATTGTGTGAAAATTTTAGTACGATCCGAGAACTCTAACATTATTTTTGAACGCTTCAAAGGTAGGTACCTCTAGCGCACTGGCCGCGTTTATTTCCTTGCGCGCCGTCCCAACCGCTTACCTGCTATTGTTTTCTCTCGCAGTTGCTCTTTGTAAGAACCCTCTTGTATATATATATATATATATACATATATATAAAGCAGACACTGCAAGATTTCAAACATTCACCTGCCCTTTCTGAAGACGTGCAAGAAGTGCTGAAGCCGATCTACGAAGATCTGACCAAAGACGAATTGCTCGAGAGGTGCTTAGGAGGAAATACGCAAAACAGCAATGAGAGTTTCAACGCTACTGTGTGGAGTATGGCACCGAAACACACTTTCTCTGGCAAAAAAATCGTCAAAATTGCGTGCCTTACAGCAGCATGTATTTTTAATGAAGGCTTCAGCACAGTATTGAAAATTATGGAAACGATGCACGTTGGAATCGGCGAAACTGCAGTCGCATATGCCGCGACGCGCGACCGCCAGCGTATCCAAGTAGGCAACCGCCGTTCATCGGAAGCTTCCAAAGAGGGCAGAACAATGCTGAGACAGAAAAGATTGGAAGAAAGTCAACTCTTCGAACAATCTGAAGGAATTTTGTACGGTCCAGGCATCGCTGAGTAGGTGTAAGTAATTTTTTTTAAAGAATTTCATGTAAAAAAAACTTTAAACGTGTTTTTCTCGAAACGACGTTTTTACTCCCCTTGTTGATGAAATTTTCGAAACTACTCGACCGATCCTTATGAAATTTGACCCACATATTCTTTAAAGCTATCGCTATGTCCCCTATGAAATTTTTTCGAAAATTTTGAATCTTACTATATTTTTTTTCAAAATTCGGCGAAAAAAAAACGGTTTTTTAAAAATTTTTTGGTATTTTCTTCACCATTTTTTTATTTTTTAAAATAATTGAATAAAATTCATAGGGGACATAGCCATTGTCATAATGAACCTAAAGCACTTTGATTTTTTTGTTTCAGATAACACAGCTCCGAAATTTTATCAACAAGGCGGACCTATCTACTTTTCGAGGTGTTGCGTTTGGCTGACGTTTTTGGTCATGATACATGTAGAAAATAAAGGAAAAAATTTTTTTTACGTATTTCAAGAGTGTATTTACTAAGCCTAATAACTTTTATATCATTACCTTTATCCAGTATCCCAAGAAATAATCACGAAAATCGCGTTTTTTTCGGCGCGAGCTACTAGACAGACCCCTTAATGAAATGAAAACGTCGATGTAGGGATAGCGAGCGCGTTAGACGTGGCGTGACAAACAAATTTAAGGACAGGGAGATAAATTTTTATTTTTTTATATATATTTTTTTTTTTTTTTTTTTTTTCTCGAGGGATACGGGGGTAGCTAGGCTTTTCCAGATCGAAGACAATGCCGTACTGAATGGGCTCTTTTTGTGTTATATGAAAAGAGTGAAGAAAGTAGGAAGCAGCACGCGGGTGCCGAGTAGGGTGATTAGATTTTTCCATTATCGTAAATATCTTCAACTGCCAATTTGCATTTATATGATATTATTTATTCGACTGTTGGCTCAGAGGTGCAGTCTGCGCTTGACTACGGATCGAAGTACTTGGCCTTTCCCTTGGGGCGATGCGCGATGCAATGCGATGCGATGCGATGCGATGCGATGCGATGCCATGTCTATGCTATGGGCTAGCTACGGCTATGCTATGTGGCATAGTATATGAACTTTGCACGGCCAGGTTCTAGAAGCGAGGGAAATACCCTCGGAATATCGTTATCGTACACCGACGCTTTTCACCTTCTCGATAATAAAATAGTAGGTATGGTATCTTCATGATAAAAATCGTCAAGTGAAAAAGAAACATTTTAAAATACATTTAGTATATTCCTTAGTATTTGATCTACAGGTGTTTATCGAGCTTCTATATATACATATAATATATTCTCCTGTATAAATACAAGAAATAAAAATACGCGTATATATATATAACATTTACTTTCTTCAATTTGAAAACGAACAAAAAAAAAAAAAGGTTAGGTATAACTAAAAAAAACAATTTCTCAAATTTTGTTCATATAGTTCCGTGACAAAAATTACATATCGTGCATTCTGTCCCGTATAAGGTTAATATTTTCCGCTGGCTTGGAGAAGATCATAAAACGCTGACGACGCATAAATTTCTTTTTTTTTTTTTTTTTATTTTTTTTTTTTTTCTATCTTTCTATTTTTTCTTTTCTTTTTTTGACGGTTTTTCAGCAGCAGCATAAGACGGTATCTCATACCGTACCGCGAGTCCTTGCCAAGAGTTTTTAAAAATCTCCTCCATCCCCGCGGTAATATATTAAGAAATTCGTTAATAAGATATACGCCTTGCAATTTATTAAAAATCGCGTAAACTTTTTTAGTTAGATATACAATTTTTGTCATAATACATATACCTATACTATTCGTATATAAACATATATAATACATAGGCCTGAGGACAGCTAGAGAGATAAAGATAAAGATAAAAAGATAAAGAGATTGCAGGGTTAGGGGAAAGTTTTAACCACTGCGAGGTATCGCGGGGTCGCGGCGCGGGCGTGCGGTTTTCCGCGAAAGTGGTATCGTGCGTGAGTCGTTTCGTCCACCTGGTATCCTCACTCGCGTTTACAGCATCCCTACACCCGACGTGACAACGGAATGCTAACGTTCGCATTAATACAAACACCCTTGTAATTAGCACCAGCACCAGCATCAGCACCGGCTTGGTTCACTCTAATATTATAGGCCGCTCGTTTATTGTCGGTTCCTTTTTTCCCCTTTCTTTACTTTATTTTTTTTTTTATTTCTTTCGTATCTAGGTAGATATACGGTATACAAAGTGTACATACAATCTCCCATACATTCTTTTCCCCTTCAAAATTCGATATATTCGATAATCCATCAGATTTCTCTCAAAGTCGAAACGAAAATAAAAATTACGTTATTTATTTTTCAAAAAAAAAAAAAAAACGTCCAGTACTTGGACCATGTTTAAAGCTCGTAATTGTTCGATAAGAATTAATTGAACGGTATACAATATAAATTTTCTCAATGTAATTTTTCTTACCCTATACGTATTATTATTATTATTATTATTATTATTATATAGGTGCTTATTACCGAAGCGACTGTAACGTGCGATATGTGGACCTTGATTCCTTTGCTCGTTAGACATTCCTCTTAATTAGACCACGATGGTAAGCGATGTGATATTCGAGCTGCAAAACCGGCTCGTTAAACAATCGTCCAGATTCCTTAGCAAGCTTTTTCGTCCTGGTAGGTATTATACCTGAGTTTGTTAACGTTTCAGTTCTCTCTGTAAAGCATCTAACCGCAACTTGCCTTTTACGTTTCTTGATCCGCCGTCAATCGCAACGTGGTAAGCAGGTATAGGTATGTTACATTCGTATAATCGTCGGTATCCTCGATAAAGAAGAGAAGAAAAGCAATTGCAGGAATCATGTGATGAAACATTTAAAAAAATAAAAATAAGAAAAAAGAACTTTAAAAAAAATTGTGTAAAATTTGTATTTTCCAAATCTATTAATCCTCTAAAATTTCTATCCCTCGTTGTACGACGTCTGTAATTATTATTATTAATATTATTATAATGATAAATTTTCAGTATTCATTTTAACAATAGATGGAAAAGCCGGAAGCAGTATGATGTAATACAAAGGAGAATCTCATGGTACAGCTACCGTGTTGCGAACAATATAACAATAAGTGCGATATTAAAATACCACAATTATAATATCTCTCTCTCTCTCTTTCTATTTCTCTCTTTCTCTAACTCGAAGTAAGATAATGTAAGGTGAGGTTCGCTACTTCTATAAGAGCTTGCAAAGTATGTCTTTGGCTTTTTCGACTATACCTATGTATCTATCTCCTCGACCATACCAAGTATACCTATACCATCTACCTACGTTTTCCTCATAAACTTTACCTTTCTAAACAGGAGCTAGTGTACCCCGAAGCTGTGCTTTAAGAAGACAATGCAATTTTCTCTTAAACAATCAAATAATGTCGCAAAAGCCCCCGAGGTAGGTATACGGACAAAACCGACCACGACTTTAAATTTTCTTTCAACATTTCCGTATATAGTTTTTTTTTCCTATTTTTACTTTCAAAATATCATATCACAAAAGCACAACTTAGACGGTTATATACGAATGAAAGTAACGCTCAATATTATTCTCGTTTATTAAAATTTTCGAATTTGATTAAATCAAAAGCTTTTTATGTATCCCCCAACCCTCCCAGAACTTAGTTTTTAGTCATTATAAAAGTTCGTTCGCTAACACGCGATGTTTAACATTCGTTCGAACTCTTATATTTTCCAAGTAAAATTCTGCATGTTCGTGTTATTTTGTTACGAATATTTAACGAGGTAAACGACTTCATTCAGTATTTAATTACCCCCTCCCTCCCCCTCCAGCGACAGAAAGAACAGAAAATGGTCATTCTGGGTAATAACATCACTCACGAAAACAAGATAGTGAAAATAATGAAAATAAGTAAAGAAAGCAATGACGTTTCACTCATTCGATAATTCACTTTCTATGGATCATGAGAAAGAGACTTTGTATGAATGGGGGAGCAAGATTTATCCTAAAAACGAATGAAAAAAAGAAAGAGAGAGAGAGAAAGAAAGAAAATGAAAAAGGAAAAGAAAAGCAGGACCGAGGTCGAAAAACGTGAGGCACTTCGAGGTATCGCAGAATTCTTTAGAGACCGCGTTGTGTGAACACTGAACACTCAACCAGTGTGATTCGCGGATAACAAGAACGTCACGCTATGTGCGTGAGATATTCGTACGCCTTAGGGGTAGCTTGAGCGTGGTTCGGTTCTTGGTGAACACAAGACCGCCCTCGGCCGTCTCTGCCTTTACACCTCTGCCTCTGCCTAAGCGTCGCTTAGCTGGGGGTAAAAAATGCCCTCTAATATCTAACCGAATAGTGTTAAGAATTTTCTCACGTAAGCTCGCAGAGAGAGAAAGAGGGGGAGAGAAGGAGAGAAAGAGAAAGAGGAAGAGAAAGAGAGAGAAAGAGACCGGGAAGGATATGGAAGCTTGAAAACGAGGGTTGAACCCTGACGGAAGTGTCGGTGCATTCGCAGAGCTGGTCCCCTGTCTTAAACCACGTGTGAATTTTTCCCTTTTCTACGAAGGGAATTATACCTTGTAAGCTCGTAAAGAATTTCCGCTGCAAAACTTCCCTCAAAAGAAAAAAAAAAAAACAGAAAAATTAATATACTAATAAATAAATCTTTGTCCATCTTCTTAATAAACAACTATTTTCTTTCCTGCACTATAACCACTTTCATGCGTTTTATTTCACTCTTTATAATGTCGCTAGGGACGATTTTGGCAAACCCCAAACTGCCATCAATGGTGACAAACTAAGTGATCGATGTCGAAAGAGGGAGTTTGGATTTATCCGAGGGACATTTCGTTGTGTATTAAATACACAGTGTGCAGAGTTTACGTTGGTGAATCAGGATGTGGCCAATTTTGAATAAAATCGGGTAAGAGGAAGGGACAGCTTTTGATTGATGTATAATCTAGAACAGTATATAGTGTACGTATCAGTTAAATTTCTCTTTGGATGTAGACAAGATTTTTACATTATCGAATCTGAACGAGATTCCCTGCGGTTTTACAACCCCCTAAATACATATTATTTCAATAATCAACCTGAGGTACTGAACATGAGATATAAATCATCCCCATGGTTACCTGTACTTAGCAAAATGTTTAACTGAACAAGAACTTTAGCTGAAACTGCCTAAAACTGGCCTTTGCTGATTTGGGCAGTGTAATATAAGTTCGGGGGTTGATTCATCGACCAAGTCTTACCCTCTAGTTACTCACTTACTTACTAATATCAATATAATCAGGCTTACTTAGGTCATATTGATTCAGAGGCAACGTAAGCCACGCACCTATGAAAGGGTGAGCTTAATATACCTACGCAACTATAAGCAAACAGCAAGCGATTTTTCTTATCCCAACTCTTGGAAAACGGACGGGTCCTGTTTGGCCCCTACGTCATATCGGTATGCTCCATATATCTTATGGAATATCTTGAGAGGTACGAACGGTAACTCAGGCGATATACCCCTCCAGGCTACACCGGGCCGACTCAACTTGAAATTATTAGTTTAATCGGTAGGATTGATGGGAAGAGTGGTAATCGGTCCTCACGCATCCGGCAACTCCCTGATTTAGCTTCTCTGTCACGTTCCTGGCGCTTACTCTCTTCACGATTAGGGAGAAAATCGAAAAATTTACAATCTCGTGCCGAAAGAAAAAAAAAAGTAGAGACAGAGAAGGAGAGAGAGAGGGGGAAAAGAAAAAAAAAATGGGAAAAGGATTTTTCATCCGGATGAAGAGCGGCTTTTACTAATTGGCAAAATTACTCGACATCGAATGACGCACGGTGTTTTTATACTCGCAAGTTAAGACGTATAGGATCTCGGTGACAGGAGACTAAACGAGTACTAAGCACTTCGCGGCGTTTTGAATATAGCGCACAAAGCTTTATTGAGAAATAAAAAGAGTATTCAGTTTCGTCGGTTTAGTTTGAGTTTAGTTGAGTTGAGACGCTTTATTGCACCGGATGCTAGTGTCACCGTTATACCCATGTGTCATCTTCATCTCCGTTATAGTACCTTCGCCTATCCTATCCTATACCAAGACCTAGTGCTAACGCTCCCTCATTCTTAGCTACAGAGTTCCCATTATTAATTCCGTGTTTTGCCACTGATGTATTTTTGTTGACATTGAAATATGCGCGACGAATCCTTGGATATTAATTGCCTCCCAAACTCAAACCCCATACCCAAACCCCTTAACGCGGAGCTTCAGACGAGACTTTTTCGACGAGAATTAGTTGCCACAGATCCGCG
Source organism: Macrophya annulata (assembly GCA_963924015.1). Lineage (NCBI taxonomy): Eukaryota > Metazoa > Arthropoda > Insecta > Hymenoptera > Tenthredinidae > Macrophya > Macrophya annulata. The sequence goes on along the minus strand of OZ001263.1, from coordinate 14,872,199 downwards.
CCCCCAATCACTCCTGGGATAATCAAAGAGAGAAATTGAATCTCTTCTTCAATGATTCCTAAATGCGTGATACATTCCCATCTATATTCGCATTTTTATTAATTTTTTATTTTCAGACTTGGTCGTTTTTTCAAAATCGCACTATCTCAAAGAAATCTAAAGATATGATAGAAAATACATATTTGACGAACGGTATCACGCCCGTACGACACTCCTCGATTATGGATACATCACTTTAATGGTATATAATATTTGTCATGAATGACTAGCTCATGAAGACATTGAAAATTCTATAGGAAATGCAACACCTATAACTTTATCGCATATCTTTATACTGTATCAAATCAGCTAATTTCGTTTTCTCAAAAAGTTTATATTGGATTTTTCTATATCTCGTAATATCACGGATTAAAAAGCAACGTTTTACATTTAAAAAGATGAAATAATTTCATGATCGATCTTCAAAACTGTTTATAATTAATGACGAAACACATCCTGCAGTAGTATATTAGCTCTAGCAAAGCTCTGATCAGTTTCTATGATATTTCGTGCGTGAAATAGGTGCCACGGTGTCTGATCAAGCATGTGAGTTCGACTGGACAATAATTCCTGACGTAGATGGTACAGATAATAATTGACAAATGCGATTCCTGGAACTATGTGTCACACAATAGCTGCATACGAACAACGAACCAAACCGGCATGTCATATAGCAGACTCGAGCGTGTCGAGGAACAAACATTGTAGGCGTACCTAGTTTGCAGTATAAATGTAGGTAGAGTAGATATGTATGGGTATTTGGTATGGGGGTATCTACGTACAGGTAGGTTTGTTTCCACATGAATTATACGTGTACATACATGGAGGTATAGGTAAATAGAAAAAAAAAAAAAAAAACGATAAAAAGAAGCGCATGTTGATGATGAGATGTTTGTAGAGTTAATAGCTGTTTCGACATCCGGGAAAAGGCGTATTCACTAGTATAGTAAAATAAAAAAAAGTAGATAAATAGATTTGCAACTCGACATCGAGCACAGTCGCTTCATAAATTGGCTGGTTGTAACTGCGGACATCGTGTTACCGTAAAATTTAAAAAATAATTATTTCCAGTTTGATATTTGCTAAGATTATACTATAACTATCGCAGATCATCATGAAATTTTTACTTGCATTGTGTTTCGTACTCTATTTACTTGCGGAGGTAAAATTACCATAAAATAATTATAGTATATTGTGTTATTACCGTCCTAGTGTGGTAATAGTAGTTTTCGATACAAGTGCGAAAGTGTCGATTCTCGGACGAGTGGTAAGTTTTTTGCACCCGCGAAGTGAGGGTGGTAATCACACGAGTCGAGAATCATGTTTCGCATGTGTATCAGACTTTTACTTTCAACATAACGTGCGTAGAGTTCGATTTATAAAGACAGATAGGTATTCATAATCGTGAAAAAATTCAAGTGTTTCACGATATTTATTTCCAGGTCTCGGCAAAGCCAACACCGCAAATGTTTGACCAGGCCCGTGACCTTCTCGAAAAAGTTAAAGTAAAGATTCAAGAGGCTATGGATCAGGCCCAAGAAACGGGCTCTCGTGCTTTTGAAACGGCAAAAACCACACTGCAGAACGGTTTGAATTCTGCCCAACAAACGGCACAGAAGAAATTTGGAATGGGTGAAAATTTGACACTGGTTCCAAATGTAGACATGGCTTCAATCACTGCAGCTACAACAACTTAACGAGGCAATTAACACCCACGCCAAAACGATGATTTTGTTATTTTATTTTCTTATATGTACTGGCTGAAAATTGATTGATTTGTATACCAAGTAGAATGAAGATGTATAAAATTATGAAAAAAAAGAAGAAAAAAAAAAATTAAGAATATATACGAAAAATGGATAAGCTTTTTCCCGATCATTGATTTATCAGGGTGAGAGGAAGAGCTGCGTATGGGTTCGGTATATATTAGCATGGTGGACAGGTGGTCAGTTATTTATGTAAAAAAAATCGATCAGTATAGGTTGCGAGCATATTTTAAACCCAGTAGAAGTCCATAAAGTAGTTTATATAGTGATACGAAGCTTCCTTAGGCGAGTTGGCGGTCTCGGTGGTAACTTAGTCTTATGATTGACGGTTTCCGGTTTCCGGTTTTGCCGCGACTGATATATCGCGACTTGCGAGAGGAAGTTAGCTGCTGGGAAAAGTTACCCTGCAAAACTATTGCCCATTTCCATCTACTGAGTTATCAAATTTTTAAAAACTGCTGCTGTAGAGTAAAATCGCGACTAACAGTTTTCGGTCAACTTTTTTCTTTCCCTTATTTTTATTTTTTAGTTAGAATTTTTCTTACCTTCATTCCTTAGATTTTGGCTGCTAGTATATAATCAAAATGAAAAGCTATTGCATCTACGCAGAAAAATATTTTTCTAACACGATACGACGCGACGCGACGCGACGCGGTACGGCGCGGTGCGGCGCGCCCAACCCTGTAAACTTACACGATCTGGCGACGTAAAGTAGAGAGAGCTTTGCGACGCGTGCATTTTTAACGAGAAAGCACCCATTGCACCGTGCAGGCGTCTGAGTCTCGCCGAGACTAGGAGAGGGTTGAAAAACTTTGTGGAAAGGGTAAAAGGAAGGGGTAGTACTTGAACTGTCTGAACTTGTACGCACTTACTATATATACAAGTAGGTATGGTATATATATATACAAGTGATGATTATTATGGTTGTTACAATTTATATACGGCCAAAGAGCGGGGTGGCTTTTAATCGCGTAATTGCACCCCCTCGTACGATGTAACGAAACCTCTACGTTTCCCACCGTTCAGGTTAGGTAATAAATTTTCACGGGAATACGTATACCTAGTCAGTTAATCGAAGGGATGAAATTAGGAAAGTAAAATTAAGTTTGAAAAATTTTTAAGCAGGAAAATAAGGTACATACATACATCGACGTAAGAAATACTTTGGCTAAAATATCGATTGCATGACAAAAAAATGAAGAAAAAAAAAAAAACTTTCACATTCGCAGTCGTAACGCCGTTCAAACAATACACCTTATCCTTCTCCTGTGGAAGTACCTCTTCAGTATTTACGCCAAGACAAGGGAGCAGTAAACGACGAAGCTTAATTCTTCCTGGGACGCGTTAACGACCTGGAAAGGATATATACAAGGGTCAAGACTCCCGGCTGTATACAGTATCCAGAGCTTTGGAATGTACTGAGAAATAGAGTATCTATAATTCATGTAATCAATCGGTTGGTCGACCCATAAGTTCGATTCTAACCTTCCGTTTTACGATCGGTATAGCCCCGATGCCATGTCGCTCTAGACGTCAAGCGAAAACGAACCGTAACACGTATACGTATACCCCTGGTGCAATATTAACGGGGATCAAGAACGCCGGTGGTCTTTCACGCTCGCTTTAGTTCTGGGGTGATGTTATCTCGTTATCTGTTACAACGTTAAATTGTGAAACGGTATAAGCTGAAATCTTTCGTATTTATTTTCTCGATGGACTAGAGAGTGCAAATTGAAACTTCATCGAATTGTTCGAGTATCAAAAGCTAGGCATGTATGTAACACACACATACACATATACGGTAAAATATTTATTTAAAAAGATGCGTCGAGTTCAAGAGCTGGATGCAAATTGAAGGTAGCTATAACCCAGAGCCCAGGACCAAAATGGTGCATTGCAGCAGTGGCCGGCTAAACGGATAATCAATATACACGACATCAACTCAACTTTGAATTCCCAACAACTTCTACATCTACCTGTGTATACATCTGGTCCGCTTCGATATTTCATAATCCTCCAGTTCTCAAGCCTCGAGTTAGAGCGAGGTGACTGACGATGGTTAAAAATTTCATCCAGACATTACCAACGTTCAAAGTTCGAACATTAACCGTTATAGTTCTAGTTGGAAATCGTTTGCCAAAATCGTCAAAGGAAAGAGAAAAATTTTGCAGAATTAACTCCATCGTTTTTTTTTTTTTTTTTTGGTTTCATTTTTTGCTGTTACAGACTCGGTCTTTCATACGAATACGTCTGAACAAAGCCAAGACGGGAAAATGTAATTAATAAGAGCTTTCACTTTGAGATATGATGGATGAATAGACGAGACAGCTCCTTCTCTTCTCATTTCATCTCTTCTCTTCTCTTCTCTTCTCTTCTCTAAGTTCGTATTCGGTTGTATATATCTCGGCGGAATTCTAGCCCTAGGCAATCAAACGTGCGGTGAATTTTGGCGCTAGTCACTCGCTAATGGAGCCGCTAATGTGATTATATACAACGACGATCTTAGGCTGTTCGTTGTAGTCGGGAGACAACCTCCTGAAGATCTTATAGTAGTCACAGCTAGTTCTATCTAGAGTCTGTCTTGGTTCTCAGACAGCTACAAGGTACCCTTTTACATCAAGGAGGGGTCATTTTTCAACTACCTTAATTCCTACCAGCATCGTCAAGTATCGCGCCTCTTTTATACACGAAGCTCTTCACACCGTGCCATGGCGAATACCTTCAGGCTAAAGGTAATTAACGCTTCTTTGAACCGAAACATAATACCAACAACAAAATTTATCTTCTCAATCAGTTCACCCTACCAAACAAGACGTAAAGTATCAGGATTTAATACTCTAGACCGTTTTGTAAAAGGCTTTAATTTTCTCGCCAAGGAATGCTCATAGCTTTCAGGTATCTATATTTCATAGACGACTCATGGAATAAATTAAACTCCTTGAAATATCGCAATAAAAACAAAATTTCATTCCATATTCTTGATCGGTGATCTCTTCAGTTTCTAGAAATCAAAATTCGTGAAGATCCAATGATTTTTAATATCTTGCATTATAAGATGACATCATGTGCCCCAAGGATGAGGAACCCTCTGGTGAGCTGGCTAATCGGGTGAACTTGGCACGTGATGGTGTTGCAAATATGGTTCTTTGCATTTCGTGATTCTGCTTGTACCATGTTGAAATTTATATATTCTTTGACATAATATAGCATGAAGTAGTTTTAACAGAGGTGATTAAATCCATTTGCGTTGTGCATCTCCGTCTAAAAGAAAATCTAAAAATACATAAGTAAAAACTTGCGCCTCTACAGGATTTGCAAAGAAATTAGCATGCGTTATAACAAAACTGAAGTTGGATAATTTGATGCACAGGAATGATAACTCTTCGTATCTAGTCCGAGGACCAGTTAAGGATCACAGGGTTCGACTACGCGATGCTACCCTACGCTTGCACGGAGTCGTGATGCTGTGACCGCGGCTCGTTGCACGGCTGTTCTCTCCCTCTCATCATCGTAAACTTTATGCCACGTGCCACTCTGAGTCGAGCCAAAGAGAACGGTATTACTGGTATTACGGTGTACGTAGGTACCCCGTGCTTCTAGGCAGTCATGAAGATATTTTACATCTCCTTTTATAGTCCATCAGAAGTTGACGGTCCTTTAGCAAAGATACCGCAAGCTCTAGTCCCACAACTTGGTTCAAAGCCATTCATTTAACTTGAGATGAAAAGAGCTTTTTTTTTTGGTTTTTTTAAGAATGAATAGCTCTGAACATAAACGAACGAACGAATGAATGAATGAACGAATGAACTGGCTTTAATTAAAAAAAAATTATTTTATACACGTCTTGAATGGATTTAGAATGGATAGTCACAACAAAGCATTTGCAATTGATATAAACTAATTGTTGTAAAGTGCACTGGTAGTTCCTTTGTAGGATCGATGTCTTCATTATAAAGTTCTTGTATTCACTTAACGTACCTATACTGTTCCAGTATTGCAGTTGACAGATACACAGCCAAAGAGCTGTGATATACGTAACGTTCTCTAAGTATCGTACGGACTAGTAACGATTGGTAGGTATGTACCTACTTCAAGTACGAATTTAGCTAGCTACTAGTAGGTACGTACGTACATACATACATACATACGTCTACTCTTTGCACAAGGTAAACACATTCCGTGCTGCACTTTCCGCAAATTACCTAGCTTCAGTAACTCTAATTAAGTAATTGTTAAAAAATTCCACCGAGTTTAAGAGATAGTTAAATTGTTTGTTCGGTATTATATTTGGAATTTATCTTCTTCTTCTATACCGTGAAGATAAATTTCCATTCAATTTTCTATTCCATGAAAAACAAATAAGTCTCATAATACGTTGTTCTTATAGTTCCCCATCCGGGTGGCATATTTTCTACCTATGGGAGCCGCCATGGTGTTGAGGTCCGACTGAGAATGTAAAAACTTTCTTTTTTTTTTTTTTGGTCCACGTAGCCTAATCCATCGAAAAAACGAATTGACTTTAGATAAAATATCGCATCGGTCGTATAACGTGTCGGGTTCCCATTAGCGAGACCATAAAAAAGTCTCTGATTTGTTTCGCGTAACCAGGTGAAGGGGACGAGAAGAGGAACATCGAATGGCCCAAGGGATGATGGGAAACTGGGCTTCAGAGAAGCGCGAACGACCGAGGAAGGAAGGTACGGGGTAAAAGGAAATTAAAGGTTTGTTGTAATAGTGAGGATAGTGAGTGTAGTGGTTTGTGGCTTCAGGATGTAGCATGGAACAACCTTACAGTCAACCCCCCTTCAATACCCGTTAACACTTTACAACTTGATGCTATTGTTATAATAGTTTTTTTATTTTTTTTTTTATTTTGTTAACTACGGTAAAAATGGGTATCATAAACCAGCGAGTTTTCTCCATCCATTAATCATGGGTATTGATAAAACTGGAATATAAGGATCAGAATTTTAGTACATACATCCAGAGAGTTTTAAAATGACCAAATGAGTGGTAGATATTTAATCGATCTTATGGAGGAAGACAGATTCGTAAATTTTGAAACTCTGTTGGATTTGGGTCACCCCTGGACAGTCTGACCCCAACGATAACGGATGGGTTAATAATTGTGAGTAGTTTTTCATTGGGTAAAAGTTTCCATGATAGCAAACAATAAACGAGAGAGTCGAGTAAAAACCCCTACTGTGAAACCGGTAGGCGTCGCGACGCCCGGACCAGCTAGCTAGGCGCCGTACCATGCGATGCCACGTTATATACCATACAGCTTCACGCAAAATCTCCGCATTATAAATCTACGGCGGATTACCTCCCGTAGCCTACAGAAATTTACCGCAAAAAAACAGTGGGATTAAATCAACAACCTTGGCTCCAGGATTATCCTTCTCTAACATATTGTTGGTATTAAGAGAGCGGATGGACCGAGACTTGGTTCTAATTTTCAACTATTTCTCTAATTTTGAAAACGACAGTATCCACTTCACCGCGTCTTACTCTCGTCTCGATTAACATCCGAAACACTTCGCCACGGGTTGCGGATGTTCGTTTGAACGCTCGCCAGATATCTAGAGGTCTGGTTGTTTATTGACAGACGGTAGAGTGACTCGATCAGTGAGAGAATGTAAATTTAGTATGTCGGTATAGTGACGGTGGTTGTTTGCCAGATTTAATTCATCCCCTTAATCGAATAGGAGAAATACGTACGCCCGTTGCACACGACTAAAGTCTACTTAGATCTCGTCAAGAGTTGGATCTTACCAAGGAGAGTGGTTAAGACGCGGTAAGTGGTGCGGGAAATGCTTTATCCGTCGATAACTTCTCGCTTCACTTCGATGCAACACGAAATGTCTATCACGGTTTCTCGCTTCAAACCTCTACCCAGCCAAAACGTCAGCATCTTATCCTCACCATGGTGAGGTTTGAACCAAAGAGGAACAAGACGTGGTTTCTGGATAAGGGCGTATAGGAATAGCGAGAGGGAAAGGGAAAGAGAACTTGCCTTTGACTAGGCAAATGAGCAACCAAACTCAGACCCATCAAACAAGAGAGAACCTACCTCCTCCTAGCTTACTCTCTGGCTAAATTCTGCTGAACGTTCTCGTATACACAGTCGTATCGCTACCAATCTTCCTCGTTTGAGCTATATACGATAGCCGGAGATGAAAGATGTACCAGTATTCACTGCACCCCTACTACCAACGTCTGACGCATCTACCATATATTAACTACAGAGTCATTCGACCGTCGACAGTCACCGAGTAAAATTTTAATCACCGGAAACAAGTCGTACAAATTTTGGATAAGTTAACCAGCTCTAAAATATCTACAACGATCAAAGTGTACCAATTTTTAGATGTATTTAAAGTAAAAATGAAATCGAGATGCGTATATACATATATAGGTATATAACTATAGTTATAGAATATAAATTATAAAATTTGTATGGAAATTTTTGTTCTGGCAGCAGTGAGATAAAACGAATGTGATGTACCGTCCATTAAAATCTCATACGCTTGTCCGTCACTCACGGCCCATTCCCACGTATTGTTCAATTAAATTGATGGAAAACTCGGCAGATATGACGTGGCTGGTTACCGAATTGATGCTGATCAAATTTTGTACCCGTTTATGGTTTTTTTTTTATTTTTTATTTTTTATATTTTCGTTTTTCTTCTCGCAACTGTATTGGTCTGGTTTGATAGTAACAACGAATTGGAAAGGCAAAGATGCGGAGAGGCATGTCTTTGTCGATAACATATTATGGAAAGTTGGAAAGCTGTCTCATAAGGACTGGCATATGTCAGTCGAAACCGAACGGATTTAGTAAGCGAAATTTCTCTCTGTAGTATACCGAGAGGGGTTTTCCCTGGGCCACTACGAATCTGAAATTTGCATAATCCATCCTAATCCACTAGCCTTATCAACAGGCTTAATGAAATCTTATCCGATCAGTAATTATTGTTTAGCATAGAGCACGATAGGCTGACAAAATCAAGGAGATAACTGCGTTATCCTAACGGACGATGTTAACCCAGTATGCAATTACGTCAGCTGGAGTGATAACGGATAACGACTATACAGGGGTTCGCGTTCGCGTTCAGATTCACGTGCATGTCATTGTAAAGCACATCCTGCAGTTAGGATTTAACAATAATTGCAAAACGTTTTTTTATCATCTCTTGTCGAGAGTCACGACCCAGGCAGATGTTCCATGATTGTAATAACGTGAAATTATTTGAAAAGTAAGGTGAGAGAAAAAAAAAAAAAAAAAAAAAAAACTTAGCGAAATCCTTGCAGAGATTCTTATCGGATATTGAGGTTCTTGACTGAACCTCGGTATCTGAGCGATGCAAATCAAGCAATCGTGGTAATCTGATCGTGCCTTACATACTGGTATGTAGTAACAGCCGCTAAGCAGATAGAACTTGCTGTGAGAATTGCTCGTCTCGTCCAAGACCCACGATTTGCAATAGTATTTTCCACCCCTCAGTCTCGTTCTAAACGAGAAGTGGTTGGGGGTAAAAGTTTAGCGGCAGCAATTGCGCGCGGCTGAAGCAGCAGCTGTCTCATTGATTGCTTTCAACCACCTTCGCTAGTCGTGTCGGTGGAACAGAGTCTATCCATCGCTTATCGTTAGTGGAGATAAACTGATGGAATCTAATCGATACGCACTTAGCCACTAATTAAATGCTAAACCAACGATATTGCTGCTCCTATCCTGAAGAAATGGACAACCTAACAAGTCATGTAAAATCGTTAAGATTTTACAATTTTTTTTGTTTTTTTCTTTTTATAATATACTGGCGAGAGAGCTTGTTAAAGTGAATTAACTTACCTCTTGTCTTTCTTAAAGCTCATCAACGTTCATCACCTGGAGATTTCGACGTGTTTTGGTTTGGAATGATCGTTTATTTAAAGCGGATGTTTTACACTTTCCATAAACCGTCTCGAAATCTTATCGCAAATAATTTAATCTCAAGTAAACACATGCCTGAGGGTAAAGTGGCAACATCACAGCTGATACCAGTTGAGATCCTCTGCGTTAAGAAGAACGGCTATACGTCTGATGGACGGGGCTTGGTTAGCTGGGCTCACTCTCTGGCAAAGGGTATCATTAGGACAGGGCCCCGACTGTAATGACTTAATACCGCGCGACTGCACGCCGGTTACTCAGACCGCGGGCCCTGGCCAAGGTGTATCTTAAACTTGAAATTAGAGGCACCAGGTCCGAGTCCTAAGAGGCCTAAGGCGATCGCCGAATTCAAAGGCGGTTAATTCATCCGGGCTCGTTAAGGCTCGTTCGTCGTTTCTCTCGTGTCCTCATCGGGCGTATTTTAATTACTCAAAAAACAACCGATCATCGACTTATATCTTACCGCGTCCTGGGCGTTGGTTAATAATTGAGGATTTATTATACCTACCCACCTACCAACGGATTATGTTATTCGATTCGTAAATCTATAGTCTATCTCACGGGATTAAAACCACCTGATATAACCATTTTAATCCACAAGCTAGAAACTCGATTTGATCATTTTTTTTAACCCATAGATCATTCTCTCATAGATTGATCATCCATCAGTTGTGTCAAACTCCGATCTCCAATAGTTTTTTTTTTCTTTTTTTTTTGTTTTTTCTTCAAGAATACTAAAAATTTGGAGAACTATATGTATAATGTAGAGTCTCTTCACTTTGCAGAATACTTTTCGTTCGTGTTAACGTCCTGAATACTCGGCACGACTGCAGGAAAACAGGCAGCTGAAACACGCACGTTTGTGTACATTTCAGTGTAGCAGTTCTCGCTTCTACTTGGCAGGCTGTGGTAATGACTTCATCAAGACGCTAGCTCCCGGGATGTGATTAAAGTAATTACTCCCATATATACAACGTATACTGGTTGTCCACTGTACATAACCGTCTGTGACAGAGGCTTTGGCAGGTGGAAATGTGGACTATGAGACATGAGATGGGCGCACCGTTTGTGGGATAGAAACTGCAGTAATCACTGCCACAGTGTAGGTAGGTAGGTAGGTAGATAGGTAGGTGGGTACAGTGTCTCTTTAATTATCATGCTGTCGCACTATTCTACAGAAGTTAAACGAGGGACTTGTGCTTCAAAAGGCTTGAAAATTTCAGGGGATGGTGAATAATTCCATTAAAAAAAAAACAAAAAAATAAAAATTCTATAAAAAAAATATAAAAAATATTTAAAAACCTGAATTCATAAATTTTTACACTAAGTACAAAAAATGAACTAAAAGAAGACGTTTCCCCGAACGAAGTATCTCCATTACTTTTCTTTTTTTTTTATAGACCAAGGCAATTGTCTCTCACAGTTGAATATAAGTCAATTAGTTAGTTGGCAGCTGCATCTCGGTTCTAACTTATACTGTCTGTCTTATTATTTCCATCTCTTTTCTCTTCGCTATAATGTCTGGCACATAATCGAGTCATTTCTTTTATTTTTTTATGTTTTTTTTTTCTTCTGTATTCTCAACTCTTCCAGTTCTTAGATCAAACGAATTGGCCGCAGACTTCAAACCCCAAATAATCTTTGCAATAAAATTCCACACTTTTTTTTTTTTTTTTTTTTTCATCTGATCAAAGCGTAGGGCACTACTTAACGCATTATTAAAAACTTTCACGATTTAAGGTTACATTTTAACATATTTTATTACCGAAATAGAACCGGATAAAAAACGAATTCAACTGCCCTGGGCTCTAACAGCGATTGATCCGGCCCTGAAGCCTTCTTCTTCCTTGAATTAGGCGGTCAAGAAATTGACCCGATATCGTTCTTTAGATCGTCATAAAATATCTTGGAATTCGCCTTTGGTGTCTTAAAAGCCGAAAATGACAGGGTAGGTAGAGTATCTACTAAGATGGAATTTTTAACGGACAAACGATTCTTGTCAGGTGAAAAAAAAAAAAAAAAAAAAGCATAAATGGATATTTTATTCTAGTATAAGAGTTGAAACCCGCGGGATAATTTTTGACTCAAGTATAACTAAAAAACTAAACTAAAGCTAAAAATTAACCTAATTTTTAGTTACCTGAACGAGTGAGAAGGATTAGTTTGATACCACGAAATGCGAGCTTTACATTAAGGTTTTTTTGAAAAATATTTAAGGTTAAAAATACCGACCTAACAGCTTCAAAAAAAAAAAAAAAATAAAAAAAAAAATAAAAATAAAAAAAGCAAAGGCCGTAATCTCTGCTGCAAATTACACTCATTAGCACTTTCTTTATACCGTTCATAGGTATGAAGAGGTGGATAAAACGAGCGGTGCAGTATTTAAATATCTTTTGCAACTCGCCCTGTGTATAATATCCTTACTCTAACAAATCTCTTTCCATTCGTTCCTTTTGACAAACCTTTAACTTCAAGTTCTTAACGCTAACACTAAATAAAAAAATAATAAAAGGAATGTGAAGTTAAAAATGAAATGAAATCACCATATAGTTTTTTTTTTTTTTTTTTTTTTTTACCACGATGTCATTAGCGACCCGTGTCATAAGTACCTACCTTCTTAATTACTTATCGTCGTCTCGTGTCTTCGATAAAAAACAAAAATAAATAAATAAAATAAAATAAATTCTGCAGTCTATTCCGGCAGTTTTAAATTCATTCATTATCCATAAAACGAAGCCATGACATATATCATATCCACAAATATCCATAAGTAAATAAATAAATAAATAGGATTTATCTAACAAAAAATAAAAAAAAAATAAATAAAAAATTAGAAAAAAAAGTTTATATGCTTTAGGTAAGGAGCTGAGTTCTCGAGGTTCGTTACATATCATTAAACCCATCTTATACTGCATACCGCATCCACTGGCTTTGGTTGCTTGGACATTTGTCACCGTTAACAAGGCTATAGTATAGCAAATGTTCGTACTTTTTGCTATCTCAGATTTCTCGGGACATAGCTGAGGCAGGAAGTACATTCGCATTATCATTTCTAAGTTATTTATTATACGCTTGGGCCTATTAGTTTGTTGGTCCGACTACGGGGCTCGACCGAACCGAACTGAACTGAACCAAACCACACAGCTCTCACGGGTTTCTTGTCCGATAGTACGGAGGACTATTAATGTGCGGTTTGTTCCATTTTCGGATATGTATATCTACCTATATCTATAACATATACATATAACATTTCATAGAGAAATATAGCTGACGTTGTTAATCAGGAATTAGAATGTGAAAATCGGTCAGCTAAATGTTATCATCAGTTCTATGAGTCTTCTTTTTTCTTTTTTTTATACTTTACTAATCGATCAACGTTCAGTTGAATTGATTTACTGTAAGAATCGTTCAGATATTGTATTAAGCTTTTTGGTATAACAACAGACGTTTCTATACGTTATAAAGACGTCTGAGCGATAATCGCTTTATTACCTAATACAGTCGGTTCAAAATAGAAGAGAAAGAAGAAAAAAAAAAATTAACCCCGGGCATAATACGATTTTTTATCGACTAGCCCAAATTAGTTGTATCGCTTGCTCTCAGCCTCCGGATATTATAGTGAAGGGGTGCCTCGACTGTCGGCAAGGTGGCTATTCGATGGAATACATATTTTTTGAGATTCGTTTCTTTCGTTTTTTTATTTTTTATTTTTTTATTTTTTGGTTACGTATAACGAAAGATAATTTCGTGAAAGGATGAATTAGGAATCTAGCTCCGTGGTCGAAGGATTATAAAGTAGTGAACATGAGGGATAAAGAGTGAGTGAGAAAAAAAGAGATAGAGAAAATTGAGGAGTACATAAAACCTTCTGAAGAGAGAAGGTGTTGAACTTTTTTTGTTTTTCATTTTATTTTTTATTTCCTTTTTTTGGCAGGTGAAGCATCAATTTTGGTCCTCTTACCATTATCATTATCACTCTTATTAACCGCAAGGTGCTAGACTCAGACTCCTCTAACCGGTTGATAGTCACGACTGTGCAACAGCACTGATGTCTTTTTAAAGTTTAGAGAGGAACAGAGAAATTGGGGGAGTAGATACGCAGAGCAAAGAAAATAGAAATAAAAATAATATCAGTGTCTCTCACGTCATCTGGTATAATAAAATCAATTTTTTGTACGGTCCAAGAAATTTTTGCAAACTGATTCGAATGATCTATGAAATAGATCGACTTTTTAATCCACACGAAGTTTAGTTACATCAGGTCTAATTGATCTAAAAAAAAAAAAAATCAATTTGATGGAATGGAAATGAAAAAAGGGTATATCGAAGTCATACCATGAGGTGTCAGAATAATTTTACAAATTTAAAAATTGTGGTAAAACCAGTATAAGGGTCTCGTAGCGAAATACTAACTTTGCTATCTTTTTTTTTTTTTTTTTACTAGGTTAAAACTGTAACATTGCAGGTAGATATATTTCTTAGCTAACTATGGTCAGATGCGCCTATGCCCATACGTGTATCGTTCTAAAAATCTCTGGTTAACAAGAGGGAACTTTAGATTCTCGTCAGAGGCATGCTATTACACCCCGGTTAGATTTTTATCGAGAGTCCATTCTCTACGGTGAGACTATTGTTTCTTTGGGATTTTGTTTTCCTTTTCTTTGTTTTTTTTATTTTTTTTTATGGTTTTTCTTCTCTTTTTTTTTTTTTGAATCTGATTTTTTTTTTTAATTCTTTTTTCACCGGCTGAGATGGTACTGCGATTAGAATGATGTACGAGGTTTATTACACCGTATTCTGGGCCCTACTTATACTACCGTATCGGTCCAAACAACTCTGTGGCTTCTAACCAAACTTGGGAGTTCTTCTTCGGCTGCCAGGTACGTGAGCAGGTGCAGCTCTGTTCAACCGGCTCAAAAATAATAAGATAGAAAGAGATACGAGACAGTGAGCGGTTCTCTGATAGAGTCATTACAAGGCAGGTGAGTTTTGGGACCGTTCACGTTCACCTTCACTCCTGGGGTCCCCCCCTTTACACAGGCATTATTTAAACCGCATCAATATACCTATAGACTATATACGTATATACATATGTACATATATACCCTCCGATAGATGCAGGATATTATACTTTCGTATGTATGTGTTACATTTTGTGTACACGCCGTTGGCTTGTGGAGATCCTTTGTAAGTGAAATGAAATCTGTATCATTATACACGTTCTCGTACTACGTATGCATACACTTTAGGTATATATCAAGAAATGTTGAACATACATGTTACGGATATGGTAGAAGTACGGTTAAAATTTTTTATATTTATTTTTATTTTTTTTTTTTTCAATTTTCTCTACTTTTTTTTTTTTATATTACCTACATTCTACACCGCGTTTAATTTTGTTGGCGTAACCGCAAAACGGTGAAATTTTAGATCGTTACCCATTACGCTTGGCTCGTATAAAATAAAGCAAAACTCCTTAGCTCTTGCGGAGTCTTCGCAATTCATTAATAATTTTAATATCAGCTCAGACTCTAAACGCCAGAACGGCACGAGAGACCCCCTCGAGCCACGTTCTTCTGTCTCAACTTAATCAACTCTTTGTTTGAGATTCTGTGATTATCTTCCCCTCATTAATTTCACCAACTTTCTCAACGGATTTTTCTTATTCTTATTTTTAGTCTTCTTATTCTTCTTCTTCTTCCTCTTCTTGTTCTTCTTTTACTTCTTGTTCTTTATCCTCCTCACTCTCTTACTAACTACCTACCTATCCCACCTATCTACCTTGCCTCAAGTGTTTCAATCCTAAAAACTTCGAAACGACAAAGAATACCGCGACTATGAAAAACGGTCTGACAATAATAAGCAGCTGGAGTTGTAATCGAAGTTCAACGACGTAATTTTTCAAACTATTAATATTTTTTTTTTTTTTCTTATCAATCATATCATAATTGAAAAATAAAGAAGAATCATGGAATCGTAAGTATAGCAAATGACATATATTAATTCACGTTGCATGATGATCGATATTGCATCGAAACTCGATGATATAATTCACAGCATATCATCTCTTCTTTGTATTTTATGAATGTGAAAAGTGAAAGAGAAAAAAAAAAAAATTCAAAAAAAAAAAAAAAAAGAAAGTATTCACGTAATAATAGAAAGAGGGGTAATTTTAATCCGTGAAAACATTGAGGGTTGAAATATGAAGAGTTTAAAAGCGGAACCAACGAGTGTACTTGCGGTGGTGAATTAAACAGCGTTGTTTAAAAGTATTAATTAGTAGAAATTTCATTCAGTCTGCAGTAGAAGCAGCAGCAGCAGCAGCAGCAGCAGTTCGTTACAAGGATATATATGGATTGTACAGTAAACCATGGTTTTACTTTTCACGTTTTATTACGGGTATTCTATATGACTCGGTGCTAAAATAATACAAA
Organism: Macrophya annulata; assembly: GCA_963924015.1. NCBI lineage: Eukaryota > Metazoa > Arthropoda > Insecta > Hymenoptera > Tenthredinidae > Macrophya > Macrophya annulata. The sequence continues at coordinate 14,856,030 of OZ001263.1, read as the reverse complement.
ATTTAATCCACATTATGGACCGTTGAATAACTACGAGAATATGTATATATGTATATATATTCAGTGCGTCTGTACGTTACATTGAATAAAAAACACATGTTATTGAGGGAACATGGGTAAGGAGATAGAAAGAGAGAGAGAAAAAGAGAAGGGAAATCATCGCGAGTTAAAAGAAAGAATAATAATAAGAAGAAGCAGATGAAGAAATGCCGAGGAGGGCGATGGATGCAGAGGTCGAGCTAGACTGTCAGCAGCAATTATCATATCTTGGTGAGTTCAAAGGAAGCGTAAGTTAGGTGTGATGAAAATAAAACATGAAAACTAAGGGAATGATAAACGCTGATGCAGGACGTTGGAACACTGTCTTAGCAAACACCAGAGACGCCTTTCCATGTTTAAGATTGTGTCAGATCAAAGGATTTTATCAACTCTATTAAACGTAACTGAAGTAGCGAACTCTCGCTGTCCAACAAGCCGAGTTCTAATTGCGAGGAATTGTAATTCTTCAATAATTGCCCAACTTGAAAATCTGGAGGCCGCATAATCTCGACAAAGTTAATATCATCTTGTAATAAAATTTATTCAACTTTGAATACGAGTCGTGACACATCTCTCTGTGACGGTTGTATCAACGTGTAAAGTTTACCGATGATTCTTTAGGTTTAGAAAAAGTAAAAGGAATGAATAAAGTCGATGGAATCAAGACAAGTTTTGTAGGAATGTTGCCTCCTTGCCATGGTGACGCCCACACATTTGGACATTACGTGTTTATCAGATTTAATTTAATGCGACATTGAGGAGAAATGAAATTGGTTAAACTCACGTTAATAAGATATTTCAGAATGGATGGAATTTTTAGATCTTTCAAAGGGCGTGACGAGGTTCTTTCGACATTTAATGTACAATGTCTAACTGTATATATATATATATATATATATATATATATCTCGCATTCGCGGTAAGAGAAATGAATAAATATTCTCATACATAACTAAAGAAAGATCCAAACCCATCTTGGCGTGAAATAGAAGTTATACGAAAGAGCTGAGAAACCCTCATCGTCCTACTCGCACGTGTCAAAGAACCAGAGTGCTGTCAGTCAACGGAAAAGACTATGGATCATGGTCTCGCGGATCGCGAATTTCCCTTGCCACCAAGCGAACTAAAGGGACGGGGCGAGAGTTCTTCAAGAGTTTTGACAAGCTGCCACAGCCCATCCGTAAATATACTTCATATAGACTTTGGTTTATACCGGTATTTGCTTCTTGAAAAGGAATATTCATCCGGTTCGCTGGCTGGCTGGCTGGCTGGCTGGCTGGCTGACTGGCTTATACCACCAGCTCGACAAAGTGGTGTAAAGTGCTTTGAAACAATGATTGTCACAGACAAGCTTTTCGGCATAAACGTGAAGGTATGTTACGTAAATACATACATACGTATGTATGTAAGCGAAAAAGGGGGGGGGGGGGGGGGGGGGGGGGGGAAATAGCTTCTCGTAGGTATATCAAAAATGCTACCGCAAACTCTTACCGATTTTATATCTTTTATAGATGAATCAATACCGAGGTATCAGACCTATCGCATAGAATTGAATGACGCTCCGGCTCTTTTATACTTATTGATAGTAAACTGGTATGAGAGGTGATATATATTCAATCCTGACACACCGAGACAGACAGACGAATATAGGAAAGGCAGGTACGAGGTGGAGAAAATTTTTCAGATGATTACCCAAAAAGGGCGAATAGATATTCAACCTTTGCTCCAGCTAAAGGAGTGCCAGTCGAACGAAGTAGGTACGTACAGTCGACTGACAGTGGGCTGAAGTGAAGCAGCTTTGGATGCTGGAGGAAATTGAAAAATCCAGTGAAAAGCTCGCTCGTCCTGCTCTGCCATACCATACCATACTATTCCATACCATACCATACCGCCGTGGGCTGGTCTTGGTGTCTGTGCGGCTCGCTTCAAGTATTTAATTTAACTTTTTTTACTCGTCTCAGCCACATTTCCAATTTCCCCAAACCACCAGACCCCCCCTTAACGTCGCCTAGTACGTCTTTGCCGGCTGCCCCACGTCAGAAGCTAAGCTCTCGAATAAGGTGAAGCAGAAGAAGAAGAAGAAGCAGAAGACGAAGAAGACGAAGACGAGAATAAAGACGGGGACGAAGAAGGTGCCAGCCGATATACACCGAAGTAAGAAAAGAGGAACAGTAGCCGTCTGAGTCCCTGATCTGTTATCGATGCTTTCCAAAGAATGAAAAGATCTCTGAAAAAAGATGTCCAAGATATGCGATGCGCCAGTATCCGCGGCTACAATTCCAATCCATGTATTTGTATGGGCCAAAACCGTGCCTCGAATAAAATATAAGTAAAAATAAAAAATCTATTCTCCAATGCCCCAGCACCCTCTCGTACATCGCATCGTGCAGTAGATAATAAAGGTGACAATTTACTCAGCTCTGAACCCGTACCTACCAATAATTTTTATAAAATTTTTTTTGCAAACGTTACCTTTCATAACCGATCAAATTCCACCAATAAATTCACGGTTTCAACACCCGGAAAAACACGAACATTTTCTAAGATTTATTTCAGCAATATGGTCATCAGAAATCGACCAATCTTAAGCACCGAAATATACTTTTTTAATATTGTCATCTTGATCTGGTAGTAAAAGTCATAAAAATTTGCGAATATGGAGGGAATCGGGACTGACATTCACTTTATCCGAATACTACTATATCGAACTTCTAGTAGTTCTCGCTAACCTCGGAGATCAAGACATTCCCTACTTCTACCTGGCTCGCAGTGGACCGCCCCTCAATTACTTCTACCTGATACTTGTTCGAGGCTCGATACAGCCCGCTACCAAGACAGAGTCGATACACGTTGAAGCGGCCTCTAAGTATGATTACAGGGCCCGCGGCCTCAACCCAAGAACCATCCAGTGACTATCATTTCTACTAGTCCTAAGAGTGCATGAACTATCAAGGGTACGTTATTTCACTCGAAGGTTATAAGATGGTAGAATATTGAATGTGGTCGACGATACCATACCATACCATACCATATCATGATATGGTATTTATTAAATTTTATGGCAGAAATACCTGGAGATGATCATGGATCGTATTTAGAATTAAAATTACTAAGAGCAGCACGTTCATACTTACCCCTGAATCTTGGGGATCTTTTGATTTCACTTACGATCATTTCAATGTCTCGAGCATCTTCGAGGATTGTTGAGAAACGGCTGACTAAGAAAGATTGAAAAAAAAAAAATCGATATTAGTCAAGGGTGAGTGGGTATATAACCCTAGCTTGGCTCTTCTTAGTAACTCGTGGTTTGATGGTGCAGAGGTTGTGATCCACGTACACGTCTTACCTGGTCTCTGTGGTAACAAGCAACTAAGTTATATACTGGTTATGGTAGATAGGTGGGATATAAGTTGGTAGGGTTTATTAATATAGATAAGAAATTGGCTGATCGTGAGTCGCGCTCCAGAACGAGGATTCTCAATCAATAGCAATTCATGCTACTTCTTCAAGAGTCTATATCTTATCTTATTGCGATGGGTTTCATCCACGTTCGAAAAATCCAACCTTGGCTTCCTCGGCGTGTCGAGATTTAGAAAATGACGTATCGGGGTCGCCCAAAGCCGGGATGAGATCAAGATGATAGATGGAGTCTCCGTACCTAACCCTGCAACCGTGTGCCATGTGCCACTCTATACCTTATTCGCAGAAGAGTGTGCTGCAGTGGAGACAGTATCGTATAACCAAGAAGGCTTACCATTCTGTACTGGGTGTCTTATTTTATATATAAAAATTGTTTATTATTTTTACATCTCTAATTTACTCTACTTCTTTTCATCTCTCTTTCTGCAATTTTACTAACCAACAAAATCCAACGGAAATAACTCGACCGTTTAGGATCACCCCTTACATATATAAAATATACATTATACTACTCGGAAACTGAGGCCTTCTGCTCAGGTTTACGTGATCCACATCCGGGGCGTCTTGCATTTACTAAGGTGTACATAAAAGCGTGGGAATACCACAACCAGCCAGTCAGTCAGTCATTCAGTCAGGCACGCGCGCGTTTATACAGCTACGTACTTATTGTATATTTAGATGAAAAAGTAGAGTATTTTTTCTGCTATTTTGTTTTTTCTGTTTTACAGAAAATCAACCCATTTGTGTAAAGATACTTTTACTATATCTCAGATATGTATAGGCATAGGTATAGGTACGTATGTAACATACATACTGACCCGGTTTTTACTCTATTACCTAGAAAACCATCACCCATACCCATCTGCAGAAGATTCAATCCTCTTTAGCTTCAAAGTAAAACAGTTTTACACACCGCTTTAAGAACCTCTGCAAATCGAACTTCCAATTCCACTTTCCAATTCCAATATCATACCGAAATCGATCATCTCTTAACCCTGTATCCACCACCGGACAATCACAACTTTGACATTTATACTTATATGACAATTAGACATTATACGTCAAAGAACGAATTAAGGAAATTAAATAAGTGATGCGGTGGTCTGACTATCTGTAAGACTAACATCACTATTTACTTAAAAATTGCAGGCTTTCAAAATTCATGACGATTTATAAGCATTGTATTCAATGCGGTAGGCGGTACCTGCTTTCACCGTGGTACCAGATTAATTACACGTTGTTACATCAGCCGGTATGTTTGTCTCGTGTAAATAAACACACGGCTGGACACACCTATGAGGAGGTACATACAAGGCACTGGGTCTGGTCTGGTGTTGTGTTTTGTTGTGTTGCTCAGCCTCTTGGTACCACAGGCCAAGATTACCATTCAATAGATAATCCAAGGGACTGGAGGCTGTTAGCAAATGACATACTGGGTAGGAGCTCAAGGTAGAAACGGCTTCGAGGTAACAGATATATCTGAAACACGTTCAGCCCGATGTTTCGTACTCGATGTACAGAGAGCTTATACACTATAGGTAGATGGCTGATTGGAAGTAGCTTTAAAAGGCGATAATTGATTATTCATCGGGTTTGGTAGGTACTGTTAGTTCAAAAACAAACGTCAAGATATATAAAAATGGTAAAACATAAATCGCATCTTCTGTATCTGATGGCAAAGTACGGGTACGGTAGCTGAGTACGTAATATGGCCTGGGGAGCCCGTCAGAGTTTGTTGAGGAACGCGATACGAAATACAAAGGATTTCTGAGACGGGATAGTGACAGTGACGGCACTATGTGCATACGTATGTACACTTCGTCCTCGGTATACAAGAATATTTATGTATACATATACAACCTCAACTTTTCCATATCCGTATTGTGTATCTTGTTCCTGGTTTATTGAAAACTAGAAGAAAGAGTGGTGCTCGTGAAGAAGCCCGGTTATATACCAGAGAGGGAACCAGAATAAATGAAAATAGAAAAAGGATATACAAGGAGTGAGAATGGAGAGCGTGAAAGTCGAAGATTCTTTCTCTAAATCGTGAATCTTTTCTTTATCAGCTGTCCTTTCCTGCACTAAACTTTATACCCGCATTGTTCTCCGTAAGAATTTTCCAAAAAAGGAAATACCATTTACTAAAGAATTGAGCAAGATTTTAAAACAGTTAAAATAGATCCAGGTTTAAGGAAAGAGACACTGAAATTTCGAATATTTATTTCCAATAGTTATACCTGTATACGAATTACTGATCAATTACGGAACGGTCAGTATAAAGTTATTCGACTATCAAACTAACGAAAGAAAAACGGTCATTTTAATTCAACAAGCAAACCTCTGGAATGTTTCTCGTTAAATACATCGTGCATCTCAGTCTCCGTCAGTTAGATAATAGATTTCACTCCTCGTATTAGCATCGCTGTGAACATATTCCTCAGTTATACACACGTAGTTGGCTAACAGGGTTTATCGTTGGTACCGATCAGTCGTTAGCGCGTCCACGGTGTAGTTTAAGGTGGCCAGAACGGGAGCCAAGTGTCGAAAAGGTCGGACTGTTCCAGCCTTCTAAAGTTCCAAGTATTCCACACATAAGAATGATAATAAAGTTAGAAACTTAACGATATGTAGTAGTTTTATTCAGATAAGTTTAGGATAAGAAAAGGAGAAAAAAAAGAAAAAAAACTAAAAATTTAGTTTTTTTTGTAAAAATATTACATATGTTTGAATAGTAAAGAAATGGATGAACCCAAAAGAACGCGCACGATCGGTTGGTAAACGACGGGTTATGAACTCCAAGGAAAAATATTACCCCGGAAGTACTAGACGGTGCAAACAGTTTAACATTCTCCATATTCAACCGGAGTTTGAGTAAGACTTGCTCCTGATATATAGTGATGATGTGGCAGCCATTAGAGCACCCGCAACTCTCTACGTTCTACCAGTCAGCCAAGGTGCTGCCGACAACCAATATAGACGCCTTTCGCAAGGTAGACATGCAACTCGGCGATTTGCTCCAGCACTTTTGCAAGAACTAGAAAACTTCAGAAATAAACGATTTTAAAATAGTCTCGAGGAAACTGAGAAAAATGAACTTGGAAAAGAAATAATACGATATATATATATACGGGCTGAACAACCGACGCTAATTGAGACACAGATCACTTGCGATACTCTTTAAAAGTTTATTATGAATAAGAAATGACACTATTAATACTTGAGTGTGAAATTCAATGTAACATCTTATCACTAAGATGATGAGAGGTTTAAGAAAAATTAAAAAAAAATAAGAAAACAACTGGAGTGCATGCAGATAATTAATCACACATCTCCAAAAAAACTGATTTAAAAAAAAAAAGAAAAAAAGAGAAGAAAAGAAAAAAATGTGGATCGGGAGCAAGTGCACGAAGCCGTTATGTTTGTAGTATGAACTGCGAGCCGTATGAATATGCTCCAGTTGGTACCAGGTCAATCTTGAGATGCAATCTTTGGTATAACCGTCGCGTTCGATATTCGGAATATTGTTCCAAGTCGGGTGGACCAATAACGTAGCGAATGCCTCGATAGGTGTTGAATAGAAAACACGGTAGGAATGTTTGGGGAGCACTCTTCCCATCCTGCATTATCCATTCGTTGAATTTTGGATGCAGGCAATGTGACTGCGAGGTCATCACAGTGTGCAAGAGTCGGAATCGCCTATCCGTAGAAGAGCCAATCGGGATGGGAAGCGAGGTGAAGCGAGAACGAGATGGGGAAGGAGTGAGAGGACCTTCTTTCGCTCTTGGGATGACGCGGCTGAATATTTATCAAGCACACCCCCGCCCTCCCTGCATCCACCCTTCTTTTTGTGCTTACACTTTCCATGCCCATAGACGTGACGCGGTATCGTGCACCTAGCATAAAACATCCCATTATCTAGCATGAAAGCCTTTCCCCAGCTCTTCCGACGCCATAACAGTAGCCCTCCGTTGAATGAAACTATACAAACTACCACCCAGGCTGCGAGAGATACCCATTCTATTTTCTCTCTGGTTCCTTCATCCCGAACGAACGAGGGAGGTAACCTAGTGCTAAAGTAGCTAAAGAAGATCGGAGAGATTGATGAAACGGTCCAGCGTAAAGTTTGCCATTTTCTTTTCACCATTCAACTAACCTTGTCCACGAGTTGTTCCATAATCAGTTTAAGTCATGTGAGTGAAAGCTCTTTGATCAAACTGATTGGGCTTCGCGGTGGCGGAGACCATGCCGATGTCAAATCGGAAATAGTTGAAATTCCTATCCCCCTGGAATCGACGTTTGCTGTCAAATTGACATTTTTTAACAAATTTCTCATTGCAAATTACCTTTGAGATCACCCGGTCTAAAACCATCGTAGCGATCTCACCGAGGTTTGAGGTCTCCTGGCTTCAACCACAAACCGAGATCAAGGGGTCAGCCTCTGTTTATCAAGAAGAGCTGTTGCTCGGTGCTAGGTAATCCTGACCAAACCGAAATCCCACGTTGAATAAGGATCTTCGATCCGATTATGTGTACTTTTGGGAAAAACTAACCTGTATACGTATAGGGACTCCTTCGAGTGTTTAAATCTTTAACAATTTCTTGAATATCTGAATAAATAAATCTGATAGGTATGTATGTATGTACTATCCCATATATATAATATGGGTTTAGAATTATTGAACAAATCCTCTTACGATGATTGTGTTATAACGGGTAATTTTCATACCTTAATAAAACCTGTAGGACAGGGAATCAAGAATCCAGAAATTTTGCAGAGTAATAATTCCCACACCTGCACCAGCACCCACCGTCAAGACTCATATTGTAATCTGAATTCGTGTCTACATGAGCGAGTACCTAAATCTCTCAGCTCTGAACGAGATTCTGGTCTGCTATTGAGTGGTAGTTGGAGCGGTGAAATCCAGCATCGATTTCTTGTCCGAATCGGATTTACGCTCTGTACCAGCTACCTAGCAATTGGATATGCGGACAGGTTCGCGTGGATATTGAGGATGGGGAGATTTCCGTAGAGGAACTGAGTCCCGTAGTCCCGATGGCACAATGCGCTGGTACCCTGCAAGAGGATTGGGGCCGTTCAAGGTAGGGAAGGAAGGTAGGTAGGTGGGTATATCGCGGACTAGCGTTAACGTTGGATAGTGACGTCGAGTTGCAGAGTTGTGGATAAGATGAAATGATGGAAGGATGAAGACCAGGAGTTTCTAGGATACCAACCTGCAGCCGCAATCAAATATTAAACGGAAACTGAGGTACCAAAGTGCCCGAATCCCTGTTCAGTTTCCCGTGGGAGTATAGAGCCTAAATCCCTTCCGTGTAGTTCCTGGTCAGGGATTGATCTAAACATAGGAAGTATGTGAGTAGGTAAGTACTCGTAGCTGAATGTTAATCTCAGCCCTGTTCTGATATCAAAAAAAAAAAAAAAACTAAATAAAAATAACGTTGAAAATTTCGTGTAAAACAACAGGTATTAGGAGAAAAAAAAAACGGGTAGGTACAAGTATATCTCTGAAAATCTTCTATGTTCAAGTATAATCCTCGGTACGCAACTTGGTATGTCGAGAAAAATTCATAGACTCGATCCATTAGCGGCTGGAAACGACCTACCCGTTTTCCCTTGAGAAATAACAGTAATCGGTTTTACAGACTGCGTTCTGAGTCCAGGTGTACCAACCACCCCATTTGTACACACATAGATAGCGCATGTTCAGGATCAAGTATGTACAACTGTGTACAAGATATCTTTACAATTCTCAATACTGCTATAGAATTTTTATAAAATAAATCTAAAAATCTAGTACGAGCGCATAAAAATCTGTAATTATTTACGTTCATGAAGTGAATATTTCTTAGAGTATTTATTGATCTACGATTTATAAAATTGAAACGTTATTTTCAATCCGAATATATATACATAGATACGTTAAATACAAATCCTTTATGTATATATGTACTAGGTATATACATATAGATATATACTATATACTGTACCTACCCGTGAATTTAATATGAATAAATTATAAACCGATTGGATTTCCCGAATCAAGCAACTATAAATATTGAATCAAGTCGTGTGATTTGAGGACATTTATTTTCGATATTATTCGGCATTGGTTGCTGGGTGTTTGAGGGGATGTTAGGGGATAGGGGACAGAGTGAAGCTGTGCATATATTTCTAGGTTTCCGATCGATAGAGCGGTGCACATACGACGTAAATACATACATTCATCTATCCATGTATTTAACGTATAGGTACAGGCTCTAGTGTGACGTGTCATTCTCAGAGATTACAATTCGATCTATCCTAACACGCAGGACGGAGTTAACAGCGTAGGTGTAAACTCGACAAGATTACTAGCTCTTATCGGTTCTAGATCTGTTTACGGTAAGCCGTGGGCTCAAGGCGTTTCATCGAGAATGAAAACGGTGTTTTTTTTTTTTTTTTTTTTTTTAAGAAACAAAAGAAAGAAATACACATATCATGACGCATATATATATAAGGTTTACATTAGACCGTTTCAAAAAAATCGATTATTTTTCATTTTCAAAGAGTTAGTCAAAAATATTGTTCCAAATGATGAAAAAAAATGTTGTCAAAGTTTGAGCTCTTAATAATAATATTAAGAGGTGCCTCATCGCGATTTTCTATTTCCCATTTAAATAACATGGGAAGTGGTCTTGTGGAACTTTTCGATTTTTATATCTTGAAAATTAATCTACTTAGAAAGATTCTGCATGAATGCTGTTATTCAAAATTGTACGCTCTACAAAAAAGGTATCTTGGTCTTTTTCGATGAATCCAACTGTTTCCAAGTTCGTCATGATTAATTACCATTAATAACCAATACACCAACTTGGAAATAGCTAGATTTATCGAAAAAGAACAAGAGACCTTTTTTTTAGAGCGTTCAATTCGCTACAAAAATATGTTCTGGTCTTATCAGTACACTAATGCGTTGACGAGTTATAGAATTCCAAAGTTTAAAAACAAAATTTCCCCATGTTATTTAGATTCGAAATAGAAAATCGCGATGAGGCACCTCTTAATATTAATATTAAGAGTTCAAACTTTGACAGCATTTTTTTTTTCGTCATTTGGAACAATATTTTTGAGTTACTCTTTGAAAATGAAAAATAGTCGATTTTTTTGAAACGGTCTAGTTTACATATAAGTATATGTGAAACAAAAACGTTTCAAACTCGCCTCGTATGACTCGCTCTTTAAATTCTACACCAACTACAGCAGTAGGTATGAGTAATAAAATAATAACCAAAAAAAAGAAAAAAATGTAATAATAAAAAATTTAACTACTCCATATAACACATAATATAAGCTACTGGGCTATTACGCGCCTGGGAATCAAAGAAAAACTATCGTTAAAATTATGGGACTTTAATTATATACGTAACAACGGCTACGCATTATCATTAAAATTTTGTTCAAGTACTAGCTCTCATTAAAATCTTTATTTTTTTTTTTTTTTTGTTCCTTTAAATTTGTTATGTTAATATACTTAACGCAAGTACGTATGTACATACATACCTACATCAGTTAGTTTCTTTGAAATTTTTATATGCTATACGTATATGTATAATAATCGTATAATAGCTGTTGCAGCTGGACAATGCATCATTTTCAACAGGGTTTAAAATACACCCTAAATTATCCCCTATAGTTATAAACGTGAACTAACAAAGCTAAAATTCCGTCTCTTCTGCGAACGTTGACATCTGGCGTTGGTAGAAAACGCGAGTTTATATACGTTATGTAAAATTAGCGTAAAAATTATTCGTCACAGATAGCTGACGGCCATAGATATACATATACAGGGGTCTGGATGGGACAAACGTTCGGCATTGTCAATCGCGGTTAGAAAATACCCTGGGGAATTTTTTTTTTTTTTTTTTCTTCTTCTTCTTCTTTTCTTTTTTTCTTTCTTTCCGGTAAGGGCAGTTATTCTACCTCGACTTATATTCCTACCTGAACTACTATCCAACCAAGTCGAGGATTCCGTCACGGATAAAGAGCGCAGCTAGGCGGTACTAATTTTTTGTCATTGAAAGAAAATAAGAAGAAAAAGAAATAGAAAAAAAAAAATTGTTTGTACGATTCCAAGACGCGTATGTACGTATACCCATAGCTTAGGGATAGAAATGGTAATATAAAAAGGTAAATGTCACCGGGTTTATAAAATGGTTAACAGATCTCTGATCCCTCTCCCTTAAACGCAATGGGTTCACCTGGCAAAGATGAGGAAGATCTTCCGAACGTAGAGATCCTAATAAAATCTAAAAGAATTAATCTAATATCCCGAAGACGCTGCGGGCTCGGTATAGAAATACAAAGGTCAAAGGATGAACAAGGTAAGGTAATTCAATATGATTCAACAAACAGTTTAATGGGGATTACGCCGAGTTCAACCGGGCGGAAGAACCGCTCCGGGCGCCCTTGTAAATATAACCAGGGCAACTAGCGATGAGGACGATGATGTTATACATATATCTTATAATATAACCCGCACCAAATCGCTGACTAGTTTTACACGATTTAGAGATTGGTATATATGCGGGGGTGCAAGGGTTCGATTATGCAAAACCGAAAACCCTTGGATATTCATTTGACTCTGGTTAATAGTAACCAAACGTTTGTAGAGTGCTAAATCTCTCTCTCTCTCTCTCTATCTCTCTATCTCAGTCTCAGTATCGTATAATTGTTTTCGATTTAGATACGTGATTAAATTTCTTTAAATAATATATAAACTTAGAATTATAAACCAGCGTTTGTACACCCTGTATATTTCTCGAGTCTCGATTCTTCGTCAATTTGAATTCAGAGTCAGCTGTGCACGTACTGGGAACATCCCTTCCGTTTTTTAATTACGCCCTTTGCCCTTAGAGCAATAAATATGGGAGCAGGGTTTTTGGGTTTTAGAGGTAGGGGGCTCCTCCTTCGCTTGGGCTAAGGCCGAATTCAAAGCTGACGAAGGCACCGGCTGATTACATTTTCGCATTTTTTTTAATTTTACTAAATTATTCTATCCACCTCCCCTTAGTTGCTACCTTCTTCGCCTTCGTCTTCACCTTCGAGTATAACCAAAGAATTTTTTATATCCCAGTTTAATTTAGACAGAAATCCAAAAATTCGTGTGTGTATATATAAAAAAAAAAAAAAATGCGAGCATGCATTGAGATAATCTTTTAAGAAACATTACATATTTTATGTGATTACACTGGCATGACTATAACAATTTTTAACTAAATCCACCGGATGTATAACAGATTCGTAAATCTATGAGCATAAGTCTAGAACCAGAGAAAAAAATCGTATACGGAAATCAGTGCTTCAAATAAATGAGGATTGTGAAAATAATGCGAGGGGTTGCAGCGGACGTCGAGCGTTGAAATCTCGAATCAGAAAGAACGTCAGGAGTTGGCTATTTATTATTATTATATACATATATATATATAGCTATATATTTTATTATTTTTTTTTTTTTTTTTTTTTTTTAAGCAAGGACAATCTCCAACAACTCGAGTTAATCAAGAAAAATAAGCAGTACTTTCGCGAGTTCCGGACCGTGCTGCTACCCTCACAGCAGCATAACCCCCCACGGTGAAATGTAGCACGGGTAGGTATATACGAAAGTGCGGAAAGACACAGCGCGGTGGTTGGGAGGTAAAGGCAAAAGCAAAAGCAAAGGCAAAGGCAAAGGCAAAGGGAACGGGAACGGGAACGGGAAAAGGAAAAGGAGGGAAGAGTCTTATTAAGGAGAGATAATATTCCGTATAATAAGTTAGTACTTTGCGGTGTACGGCCGCTCTGAGGAGCTGGAGAAACGTAGAAGCGAGGTAGAGGCGTTATCTTTTCTGTATTGGTATTTACACTCGCCATGGGAATACGGGTATTAAGGTAGATACAGTGTAGTTCCACTTTCGTATACAGCGAATGAACTGCGTTCACAGAGTATAAAATAGCCACTTTTGCACCACCACCGTGCAGTATAGAAAAAAAAAAGTACCACATATTCCTCCTCGAAAGAAACTGCACAGAGGACTGTAGCACTGAACTTCAATAAAAAAACAAAAAACAAAATCAATGGAAATGAAATGTCCCGATGGTTTGGTCTTTGGTCAAAATTGAAAATAGTGTGCAAATGTGAGAAGCTTGAAATTCTTCATATATTTGCATTTAGTTGAATTTTTTAGCTTCTTTTTTCTAATCAAAGATCGTTCTGTAAGAATTGGAAAAATATTCAGATGAGTTTTTTTTTTTATTTTCATTTTTTTTATTTTTGCCCATGGCTATCCGATGAGGAGAATGACATGACGTGTTCCAGTTCGGGGTCACGTTTGCGGATCGGATCCACTCGACCATGACGAGTGACACGAAGCGAACGAACGCGACGCGACGTCTCTTTAAGAGTACAAAGGACCGAGCCTCGGGGAATCTGGGTCCTGGGATCGGATCAGAAAATAGTAACGTAAACAGTTGTGACATATGCCGGTTTATGTAAACAGGGATTAGCGACTTGGGTATTATACGCGTTGGAATACTTGTACGACCGTTTACAGGGACAAAAAAAATATATATATACAAGGGAAGATAACAAAAAGTAAGAAAAAAGGAGAAAAAACGATGCAATGAAAAAAAAAAAACAAAAAAAATACACATAGGCACACACACTCGTATTGCTTGGATTTGCGAAAATGTAACCGCTGTTGTGCAGAGTATATTAAAGTGACGGGATATCTGAAGGGTATAACCGGACGTGAACGATCATTGTTCAACGGTTTTTGCTTGCCTTAACTGGGATATCGCGATCGACGATCTGTAACATTTCTAACTATACATCCTTATATAATCTCCCTATACGCAACTGAGAAGCAAAGAATCGAATGACAGATTTGGATTATCGAAAAAACGAATCGCGGATAATATCGTAGAGTATAAAATTCTTCAAGTCTTTTCTAAAAGTGTACAAGTGTTCAAGATATCAACGTTCTATGATTTAACAGACCACACCCAACATCAAACACCCATTTACACTAAGACCATGTCTTATAACATATTCTCCATATCACGTTCTTACTTCAATTTTAAACACTTTTATATGTATATATGACACTAATTTGTTCCGACAAGATTACTTTATGGCACAACACACAACCTACGTTCAATCTCTGGGAGGTCTGACCCATCATTTCACATCATTGATTCGAAAATATCTTCACGTTTCATATACCTATTTCAAATAGAAACTTTCTACAATATCCTAGAACTCAACGGTTTTTAATAAGAAACAGGTCATTTTTTAAACCGCAAATTTATATTTAAAACCAACTGACCGCAGCTATTAGCCAGTCATAGTCATCCTATCTAATACGGTGGTCCTTAAACGACACGTAAAAATCATCGATAACAAAATTTTTCAACCTCTTCATTCTCAGAGATGAATTTTTACCTGCGATCCCCTTCATTTCAACAAAATTCAAGGGTTAATTCTTCACTCCAAAAACACCATTACGAAGCAAAAAAAAAAAAAAAAATCCCATTGTATTCCATAGACAACGATGCGGTTCTAATCGCAGTCCTGAAGGACGATAGTATCGATGGTTATAGCCTCGGCAGTCAGGGTGTCTATACTCTCAATAGGCGATCCTTATATACAATATCAGCTTTGGCAAGCTACCAGTTATACCAAAAATTTTTTCGCCAGGTAGACGATCCGTCACGATTTTCTAACCCTCGAGAATATTGTCTAGTGAAAATTTTTAACCGTAAATAATCCGGGTGTGGTCATTGTCCGATATAGAAAAGGTAGAGTCAGAGTAAGGACGAAATGTGACAGGGACAGTATACTGATCGCATTCAAAACACTACTCAAGCATGTCAGACTAGTTTACACCTAGGAATTTAACGATGAATACTAGCAGATGCTTTTAGGAAAAAAATTTCGGTATTTATTTTTTCAAATCTTTTGTTAGAATTTTTAAGATCAGGATCTTAACATTTCCCGAAAATTATCATCGTATAAAAACAAACTAAGTACCACACAGTTATGGTCAGCTTTAATTCGAGTTAAATTATTTCGTTGGTCATAGGCTGGGATTTGTTTTGTTATTCTATGGTCAACATTAGCCAGTTCTATTTAGCTAATCGTAATAGATCGTGTGGTGTACCAGTGAGTATACAGAAATCATGAATTGATCAAACACGTTGTAACATTTCGGCGTTGAACAGAACGGAGAAAGTCATTTGTATAATTAGCCAAAAGAAAACTGTAGGTATAAGAAAAAAAAAAAAAGATTAGAACGAATTAATTATCAATGGAAGTAGAAGCGACGTCCTAATTATTCTCAGCGCGGTTTCCCTTCTCTAATTCTTTTTTTTTTTTTTTTGCGCCCTTTTTTTCTTGTTTTATAACATTTTTGAAAAATTAGGGAAAATAAAGCGCGATTTTAAATCCCACATCTGTATACATTGGGGAAAGGCATGCCCACGAGATGTATAGGACGTGTTATATCCGTGCATGAATGTAAAGGCTATAGGTCAGCCCTTGGTTTAGCATATTTGAATATTGATAGACGCCTGCCATCCCCATATACATACATATACATATACCTATACGACCGCACCTCAAACTCCGGGATTGAACCCAGAGTCCAGAATCCAGCGTTATATACATAGGTATATGTATATGTATGTGCGTCAGAAATCAATCTTTGGATGTAAACTTCGAGGCTAAATACCTGGGATTTCTGGCTTACCCGTAACGAAACCGCAGTCCTGCATGTACATACATACATACATATACAAGATATATACCATACATATACATCGAGATATCAGAAACTGATTGGCGATTCGTCTGCATCGATATATATATGATAACCAATTGTTAAACAAATTATCATCATGGAGGGTGGCAAATATATCGTATGAAAATAATGAATTAGATTATTATCGGGAATCGATGGTAGGTGTATCCGTCTGCCTTGTTAATGCCAATTATGCCTTTATACTCTGTTTATTCAACTGTATATCGTTGCCTATCATATCGATGTATTAAAAAATTTAACAAATTAATAGCTAATTATGTTATTAAAGAGAATTTTCAAAATTTATATGCCTTTTTATTTAGCCATAGTTTTATTTCAAAATAAAATTTATTGCAAATTTTTAATCGCGAAAATCTGCACCTTTGCTATTTAGTTTTATTTAATCTACACTAATAATTTTTTTTTTCGTTTTTTTTTTTCGAATCGATTTTAGTCAGTTTCTGGCTGTGAGAGACGGACACATGGCAGGGAAAGAGAAAAAGAGAGCAGAATGGGTCTAGTGTTACTCTGCCGCGAGTAAAATCTACAGTTTCGCCCGTGTTATAGATTAAAGATCGATACTAACGGCACAATGGAAGAATATAGGCGTGTGCCGTTCGACGCTCTGCAGTCTGCACCCCCTCTAGCAATGACATATTTCCCCCATGTAAGGCCACACGTAGATATAGGATATATTTCCTAATATACCGGGTGGAAGGGCTTGAAATTATTTTCAATATTAATTCGAAATTATTCGCAATCTTCATGTACCGTGAATTTATTTTCCAAAGTTGAATACGAAATATAAAGAGAAAAAAAAAAGAACTGATCATTTATTTTAAAAGAAAATTCATTTCTCAGCCTTTTGATAAGAATTTGAAGAAAAAAAAAAAGAAAAAAAACTAAAAAGGAATTTCTTTAATTTGCTCGGCTCAAAATCGTAGCGAAATTTTCAAAAGCTATAGCGTCCGAAATTTTTTCTTTTCGTTTCAGACAAAGATAAGGAGAGGTATGAGATTGTGATTTCGATCACCCGTTATATACAGATATACGTGTTTCTCAATTCCGTACAAAGTTGGGTATATGCCGTAAGGTATAGTAGCAGCCCCTCCCACTTCCATTGGGATTATTCTATTATACCTCAACACAATCGGTAAATTATTACAATTACTGCTTTATACGGTGTATATAGTATATATACCCCATATAGAACAGCTGCCGAGTCAGCTGACAAATTTATCCGATTTCGAGTCGATACTATATATCGAAAAAAAATTTCTCTAGAAACAAGTACACCTACCCACCCTCTCAGCTAAGCTTTCCGATATTGAAAAAGAAAAGTAAAAAATTACCTAAATTTAACGAGGTGTTAATAAGCGGAACGTTGTTATTATTAACGGTACCAATTTCCCTCGATTTCCTGTTTGCATAATTTATTATTGCATAACCAGACCTCCTATCGATAATTAGTGCCAATTTATGCTCTACGGTTGTTGGCATCAAGAGGGTCGCAGTCGCGGTGAGTTAATTGTCTAGGAGGTACGCGAAGGTGGGTAGACTTCGTTGCCCTGGCAGCTGGGTATTGTTTTACGGGGTATACCAGTTCAGGTAAGAGAGAAAGAGAGGGAGGCCGAGAGAGAGAGAGAGAGAGAGAGAGAAGGGTGATAAGGGGAGAGACAAAATGAGAACAGCTAGGCGACGGAAACGAGGTTACGTAACGCAAAGGTGGAGCTCGTAGTAGATGTAGAGGGTTGTGTCAGGTGGTGTTATTTATCACGTTTCTAGGTGGGATAAGGTGCGGGTGTTGAGCTTGCGAAAAGTTGGCTTAACCAGACTGACAGAACTATACAATACAGGGGTAGAAGGTCTGGGCCTTACCTAGACCGGAGTCATCATCTACCTGGTGTAAATTACAATATTTACTAAAATGTTATTCAGCTAAGGTCAACAAAATCGGTTTAAGGGATGCCGAGCCACGTTCATGTGAAACGGAGAGTTCCTGGACCCTGCAGACTTCGTGTTGCTACCACCCTCAACTCTTGCCTGACGGATACGTGCGCGGCGGCTCAAGCTTTACGACGGTCAAGCATTTTCTAATTAAGTTCACCGAGCCCGTAAAACGTTACTGCGCTACTGCGTCACTCTGCCAAAGCTTTACCACTTCACAGGGGACACCCCGGTTCTATAAACTCGGTGCACAGTGGGTAGGTATACTTCGAGAGTTACGCGCCCTTTTCTCATGCCACTCAAACCACCACTTCGTTAATTTACTCGAGCTTGCAGAACTTCGGTAGAGATATTTCGTTGGATTGTGACGTGTCTAGGGAAAAACGTTTCAGTTGTGATGAGACGTTGAAAAAAGAGAAAGAGAAGAAAAAGATATTGGAAAAAAAAAACTTCGATTTTTTGTGTGAATTATTGAGGCTGTTGAAACGAGGGTTCAAATCTGAGTTTCAGAAGTTCTGAAATCTTGAAATCTTGAAAACCATAAACTGGGCTAATCGCATTAAAAGGCATCACGTAGTGTCAATGGACCTTTTATACTCTTGGCAAGTTCATGAATCGGTTAATCCCCCGCGAAAATTTTGAACATGTCAAATATCGTAGTCGCATCACATGGTAACAGAAATGTGAATTTTCATATTTTTAAAAAGGAAGGAAAAATTTAACTCTCTTTGCCTTTTTCCATCTCGTCAACAATGCATATCCTAAATGCTCCTATTTCAACAATAAATTCTTATACCTCCATTAAAGGCAGTGATGGATTAACCGCCCCTATACTCACCCGTCCCTTTTCAGTACTTCGATTTTGAATAATTTTCAGTTGTAAAACGTTGATGGAACGTTTAAGGATCCCATTGTCAGAAAATACGACCGTTCAGTCGACGTGTATATATGTACCTTTCTTTTTTCGACTGACACACCCCATGCTAATCGCTGCAGTCTCTTTTCTGTTAAAATATTATACCGTTATAATTGAAACGAATTTTTATTTATTTTTTTTTTTATTCCGGCTTTTCTTGATTTACAGAAAAAATTTTTTGTTAATAATAATAATAATAATAATAATAACAATGTATACAGAGATGCGGATCGATTTTTGCAAATCGTCCTTTCCTTCGATATTGAGAGTTTTAATAATTCAGCACCCGCGGTGTAGAAAACTTTTCTTGTTTGTATTGGTGGTTAAACAGACGAGCGAAAAGTCGTCTAGGTGTGCCTCCCGGAGTTCTATTTTTCTATTTTTCTATCCTTCTTCCACTATGGGAAATGGAGCGTGTCTGACAATATGGAAAATAAGGAAAACTATTACTGCAGTAGTAGGCAGCTTTCGAAACTGAGCGCGAAGAGCGCGGAGGGAGGGAGGGAGGGAGGGGGGGATAGATGGACCGAGAATATAAAAGTGAGATAAAAAGAGAGGTTTTCTCAATTGCAGAAAACAGGGTATGGGGGTAAAGCGCTTCTTCGTGATCGTTCGTTTGGAAAGTACCTACACTTTGCCAGTTCGAAAGTACTGCGTCGTCACCCTGTAGCTTAGACTCGCCTATCCCGTACCACCCTTTCCTTCCCTTTACTTCCCTTCTCTTTACTTTCACCCCCCTCGCTTTCTACCTATTCCACGACTTGAAAGAACTCGAAAGAGAATCCCACCCCCTGAAACCCCTCACTCTCTACATCCACCCCGAACAGACTCCGAAGCGAGAATCGTTGAAAGGAGTCTCTTTATATTCACGAATCAATCCCCAACATCTCCGATACTTGGAATTGGAGGGCGCGTGGCAAACTTAACTGTTGCTTCTCTAAAACGAGGACTCGAGGGCTGCCTCGCTTCGACTCACCTCCACCTCCACAGCCCACCGATTTCATCGCAGTCGAAAAATAGGGTAAAATTTTTGTCTCCTCCACATCTTCGCTTATACCTTCGTCTTATATTATACTTTTATCACAATTTCTCTTCATCTTCTTCTTCTTCTTCTTCTTCTTCTTCTTCTGAGACACTTTTTGGTTAAGTGTTTGATTTCTCTTTTACTTACGGTTCCACCACCGAGTCCATATTGTTTATTTAACCCCTGTTTACCACCTACTTACTTTTACTACTCAAATTCGTAGAGGGGACTGACTTTTTTGCCCTTCGATTATTCCAAGGGAATAAAAAACACCCGGAATTACGGTACGTTTCTTTATATAGAATCGGTAATTTAGTACCTGAAGAAGATACGATCGATAAACGGTGTGATATAAATAATTTAAAGAAAAAAAAAAAATTCGTTTTCACTTCACTTGACTTTTCTTTACCACAGCAAAAAATAAAAATAAAAGAAAATAAATAAAGAAATCCGCAAACCTAATAGTCGACGAGGTTGAAATACAAACGGTATACGAGGCGTTGAGTAAACAGGACGATAAGCCACGCGCACTGTACCTAATGCCTATAATCCAGGGGTCGCTAGACCTATTGTTACCACTTTAGGGTTAGACATAACTCGGCCCTATACCCTGAGGCAACGAGTGTCGCCTTCTCTGCCCGTTGCTTTCCCATTTGTCTACCCATATCAATGCATCAAAATAATCCCTAAATACCAAAATCTCATACACCTAGTGTATAAGTGCTATTACCCGATCGAAATCTATCCCTTACTCTCCCTCCCTCTCCCTAGCTCATTCTGATTCTCACATTTCGATATCATTGTGGTAGTTTCACACTTCGTTTACTCGATCAACGGCTTATCGTGTGGTCTACTCGAACCCCAAATTATATAAACTGAATGATTTTTTTTTTTACTTGACTTTTGATAGTGAGATTTTTTTAATTTCAGTGAAATAAAAGTGGAAATTTTTAAGCCTGACGTAGTTTTTTTTTTTTTTTTGGCATACGTGAGCATGAATAAGAATTATTCGGACCGTTAAGTATATATATATATATATATATATATATATATATATATATATATATATATGTATACATATATACGCGAAATGAAAACTACTGAAAGTTTTTAATTTCATAAAATGCAAATTAGTCGCGTTTACGTAATTAATTTCAAGCGCATATTACGTCTCGCATATATTTTTCAACCCGACGGGGGTTGCAGTAGGTAAACCTACCCCCGTAATACATGCCACAGGGTTTTAGGTATACCAGCCTACTCTTTTTAATTTTTTTAAATTTTTTCATTTTTTTTTTCTCTCTATTTTTTTATGTAAACTTAACCGTTGATGAAATTTTTATTACAACTCATATCGTAAACTAGAAAAATCGATAGAAAAAAACCGCATTGTATTTGCAGACTCGGCAGCAACATCCAACGATTTCTTATTATCGTTTGCTTATACGTTTCTCTCGAGCAACAGTCTTCTGGTCAAAAAGTAACAACTATAACTATAGAATATCTACTCTACGAGCTATTATTATTATTATTACAGCTTTCATCCGGCAGTTTTTTGGTCGACGTTTTAACCACCGTGGCTTATAAAATACATATACGCACACTATATGAAAACTTGTACATAACACACCAAGGTATGGTATGGTATGTATGTATGTACGTACATACGTACGTAGTAAGGCGAATGTTACTGTTCGTTGGGAAAAGCCAAGCCGCACGTTTTTATTGCTAGTCTAGTTTTTATTATTCGAGTAAATGTGCCATATGCCAGCCTTCTGGTCCCGAATGCTATTTCAGTGGAAGGGGTTTGTCCGATCTCGATGGTGTACGTATGGTAGGTACTTACCTATCTCGGAACCTAGTGCAAAACTGGAAATTCTCACACATGTATCCATATAACTATATATATATATACCTTATGCAACCATCTATCTCAAAATGTTAAAGTATTGGTGGGTTATTATACCTATCCATGTATCTATACGGGGTTAAGTCCTGGTAGAAAGACGACAGTATACGCCACCACCTGTCGTATAATTTCATAGATTTATGAGTCTGCGTAAATTGCGTAAATTGCCTGGTTACGCTCGACGAGGCGATGTAGAAACGACACGCGCCATTTGGCTTTTTGTGATTTTCCTGCTGTTGCTGCTTTATACTGCTGTTGCACTGACGAAAAATAATAATTCATATTCTTTGGACGTAAAACGTCACTGTGATCATGGCAAACGAGAGACTGCAGACGGTTTTGAAATGTTAATTTATTGTCTGACGAGAGAAACTTACGGTTCTTTCTTTCTTTTTCTTTATCTTTTTTATTTTTTTTTATTGAAAAAGGAATTTGCCTACTTTAAGGAAGTAAATGAACTACTGATAAAAATTGAATAAGTGAAATGGGGATGGTCTTGTTTTTCGTGGTATTATTTACCTCGAGTTAACCTCTGATCTTTATACTCAAGGAGAAGAGGCATTAGTTTGATACGTCATCTCGAGCTGTTTCCTACAGGGTTGTAGTTCAGAACGTGGAATTTGGTATGTAGAGAAGCGAGATATCCCAGCCCAGAAGCGACCCCAGGCCGGTTTGGGTCGGCTGGGGTCGAGGTAACACCTTGCAGTGATGCCTCCGATACACCATAAATTATTGTATTCATATTATATCGCGAGCCAGCGAGTCGCGTTCTCCACCAAGACTCCCCTCGTATGTTTTGTTTTTACTTTTAGATTTACTACCAGTGATTCTCAAATTTATTTTAAACAAACCATATTTATATTTTGAAATTTATACAAGATTAAACAAGCCATAGTCTTCGTTAATGAATAAATTTTATTTTTCTCCAAAATATCGTCTAAAATTTTCTACATTTTACTCATCAGAACTTCTACAAGCATTGAATTTAGTGTCTGCAACGTCTGGTCCAACTTCCGTTCAAAAGGAGTCTTAAACTTTGATGTTTTTTTTGTTTCTCGTTGGTACAGATGTCGTTCAGCGGTAGTAAAAGCTCGAGAGTAAAAAAAGATGGGGCTTAATATCCCGTAGAAAATTTCTAAAAGGGTATATAAATCTTTTGGCGAATTATTTTCATTAGGAAAAATAATGAATTACAATCGAAAATTGCCGTATCAGTTGCACGGGTCGCGCGTCCCATACTCGTATATTACCTTCTTGGTAAACGCGTGCCAGAGCACAAAAGGTTCACGTTATATATATACAATGGAAGTTCGGGCCGTATACCAGCGGCGGGACATCACTTTGGACACCGGACCGTGTAGCATAAGAGCTGGAGTTGAGCGTCGTGCTTCGTCTGCCGTAAGGAGTCTGGGATGGAGGGTGATTCGGGTATATCGCAGATGTGACTGCCACGTCCCTTTACTCCTCGGTCCTCCATCTCGCGAGAAAGCGTGTCCCAACCCCCGTCATCTCGACATCAATGCCCAGAGACCTTACCATCCCTTTCCTTAACTTCCCTTCGCTTCGCTCGCCTCCCCTCTTACCACCCGTTACAAGACTCTGATATTATGGACGGGGAATCCTCCTTCTGTAAGGGCAGTTTTACTCATCCTCTCATAGCCAATATCCTTTCTCGATGTAAGTAGGTGTCTTGTGCAACAGAAATATTCCCGTCCAGAAATTTTTTGCGGAGAGGAAAAATTCAAATTTCCGTAAAAAAAAAAAAAATCTATTTACGATTATTCGATACTACTTATGTCTTTGAAGATATAATTAGCCTTAAACTTCAGCAGCTTATCACCTTTCTTTCAATCATTTCATAGAAATCAAACGTCCAATTCGTAATTACTTTTACCCTATCCCATTTATGTGTCAGAGTGTTAGTAGGCAGTCGGGGGTAAAGTAAGTATAGATTTTCCTTGTGAAGTTAGATATATAGGTATATATATATATATATATATATATATCGTAGAATGACATCAAGTGATACTACGTAGCTAGCTACCCTTTGACGGAAGGATATAAAGGATATAAAGGATATATCTCGACTTCCTTGAAGAAGGGATACCCACGCTAGCCCTCTCTTCACTCGAAGAGTCATTCAACCAAAAAGGGGAAATTGGAAATTAGGCTACCTTGCGCAAAGTGTGATGCCAGGCTTCCTATTCTATACCAAGTCCCCCGAGGACTGTGACGGCATCGAGATTTCCTCGTGCGATAATATACGACTGATTAGGTAGACGGTGATATACACTCTATAAAAAAAAGGAGTCAAAACTTTTGCAAAAAAATGGATGAAAATGGAATTAGAATAATTGTAAATCTTTATTTTTTTTATTTTCTTACCCTGTAGGACGGTTCAGGGGTAGAGATAGCTATTTTGTTTTTCGTCTGTGACATTTCATCCGAATTGGCTATTCCGGGTTCAGACGTATTATTTCATTCGAGAATCATGGACGTAAATGGAAGGCGAGCCGTTATCTTGAGAAACGAGGAGCCATCCTTAGTGATAGGCAAGTCTCACCTTACGCTGAGAACAGCTCAAGCTCTCCAGGCAGGTTCACAGTTTTTGGAAAGAGGAAGTAAGGATTTCCTTTGTCACCAACATCGTCTACTGGAATAGTTTGCATACTTTGGTGCTACGTTGCTCTTCCGCACCTCGAGCTATCGTCTGAGGGAACCGTTTACCAACCAACTTACCTAGTACCATATACCTACCTACGTGTAGGACCGCCACAGTAACCTGAGATAGTCTAGTGAGGTACAACAACAAGCCCGAACTAGAACCTCATTAAGATATCTGTGTTTAAGAACGTTTTAACCACTCACGTTCACTTTGGTGGACAAAAATAACTTGAAAAAAAAAAAAAAAATAGGATAAAAAATCGATATAAATATGGTCCAAGTCTATGATTTGTACCAGACGATTACTCTGGTTTCTAAAACGTATAGAGTTGCAGGGATTGCGAGTAACATACTCAAGGAAAAATAGTAAGCTCGTTAGGGTAAAAGGGACGATTTGTATTCCGACCATATATAGATATATATATATATATATATATACAGCATACATATGTAAAGCGTGTGTTATAACGGTGACGCTATTTCTACACTAGATAAATAAATGCCTTCTTTTCAGAAATTTTTAGTACTTATACCTACTATGAGAGTATATAGTGGTAGTATCTTTGAAGAAAAATTCTGAGATATAAATGCTTTTAGTGATTAGTTTTTGACTGAAAATATTTACGGTATCACAGATATTCTTATCATCTTGTATATATATATACGTGTATGTATATTTACGTACTTATACTTATCTACCTGTTGTTCACTTGGACGATAATCTATAGTATATTCACTTTGCACTGAGTTACTTGCGAGATAATAAAAGAAATGGAATTTTTATACTGACAATGAGTATCCACCAAAAATAGAAAGAAAAAAAAAAAATGAACTCACATTTCTAAAAAAAAAAAAATTTTATAAAAAATAAAAATTCTTTTTTTTCTTTTTTTTCTACATGCGCGAGAAATTTCTGTATAATGAAACCGTTCTTTGTAGTTCATTTTTCTGACTCTCGTCTTATAGCTCGCTGTATATCTTAGAATGTAAAATTTACACTCGTTGATATCAACGTCGAGACGATCTCATTGTCGTGAGTTTTCTCTTCTGCTTTTATTTATTTTTTTTTTTTTTTGCTTTTCGTTTTCGATTTCATTTTCGTTTTCGTTATTTTTTTTTTTTTCTTTTCTGTGATTTTTTATAATTTTTTTTTTTTTTTTCTTATTTTTATTTTCTCTTATAATTCTTCGAAGCGTTGTAATTTTTTCTCTTGTTGTTTTTTTTTTTATTTTCTTATTTTCTTCATCTCTTTTTTTCTCGCACCAGATTTTCGACGTCGTCTTTCTAATATTGAGGTTCTCATCATAGTCTGCGTCCGCAACATCTGCCGGAGGTGGAGATATCCTTCTCTCTCTCTATCTCTCTCTTTTTTTTACTCTTTCTATCTTTTTCTCGCATACTCGCAATTTTTTTATTTTTATTTTTTTCTTCCTTCTCACTCTCCCTCTCTCTCTCTCTCTTTTTACTTTGAGGCGCGAATTGTTGTCAAGGAACGCGCTCTCTAAGGTCGCTGCTTTTATTAAAACCCTCAGATTATAACGTCACCGTCATCCTCTCAGAATTTATTGACGTTCGCCTTCGCCAGGACCTGGGCGTGGCGAAATCCATTTATACCAAGGCCTTTTTCATCCCTGTTACACTTCTTCTTATTCCACGGACAAATTTCTGACCATTTTACTGAAGTTCGCTTGTCAACAATATGGGAAGAAAATAAAAGTAAAAAAAAAAAAAAAACAACAAAAAAAACGTCACAAAAATGCACAATCTTTAACCGAAGAACAGCTAACTAATATTATTAACCCAAATATTTCCTATCCAAATCCAAAAAAAAAATTAGATAAACGAAAAAACAGAAATAACAAAAAAAAAAAAAACTTCATTCAACACGTGGTTGTGATCCTTGCCCCCTTGGAAACTGAATCCATCTTCCTACCATTCCCTGAAGAGAGTTTAACTCCGATCCCCAAGGGGCAGAAATGAGCAGGTGGTTACCACTGGCAGAAGATTTTCGGCGTAGGTCATACCAACTCCTGCAGGAAATGGAAATCCAGGAGGTTTTTATACCTAGTTTGACAGACCGAGTAACTTCCTGAAGAGCATGTGGTGTCCCGGAATAACAACCACCGTGTTGCAGGAAGCTAGTGAATTTTCAGGCAACTATAGGGACCGAGGCGCCAATGATGAAAAAAAAAAATTTTCAAAAAATGTGTGTCTATATTTCTTTTTCATTTTGATTTAGGTCTTGAAGAGAGGAGCTCGTCTCTCCTCATTTTTTGTCTTTATCTTTTTTTTACAAATTTTCATCACCTGGAGTTTACTCTTCGTCAGTCGAAGTAGTTACTACCCATATCGCTTAAAAGCAGGTCAAATACGAAAACTATAACAATAGTTATTTTACTTTATCATTAACGATGAGATCTTCATATATTTACTGTTTGTCTTCGTAACTTTAAACAGTTGGGTATATATCAACAATACTTAATTGTCCCCGTTTCATTACGAGGATTAATTAGAAAAGATAATAAATAATTTTGACGGTAAATTTTCCCTCCCAGTTTATATACATTTTTTTTTTTTTTTTTTTTTTATTTTAATTTTGTTTTTTTTTTTGCGTTTTGAGTCATCCCAATCTCTCAATTTAGTCTTTGCCCTGTCAAGGATATCTGGAGTAACATAACAGAGGGATCTAATGGCCTCACAGCGGAAGGCGAACTTGCAAGTCGGTGATTACTCCTTAGAGATTGATCCGGAGCCTTCCGCAGCATCTTTCTTATGACGATATTTTGCGAGAGACTATATTGCAGAGTACCAGGTTGTGATAATAAGAAATTCCTTTGATAATTCGGGTCGGAATTGAGACCGCTGTGTATATATATAGGTATATACATATATATTTATACCTATATATACCCTCGGCTTTATTTTCTCTCATTTGTCTGCGCAGCGTATACTTCGCTTCGATAAATACGGAAGGACCGAAGGAATGAAAATTATTGAAAACCTCTAACGAATTCTTATTTTTTTTTTGCCTCTCTCTCTCTCTCTCTCTTTCTCTCTCTTTCAACGAAAAATGAAAAAAGAGACCAAAAAATCCGTTCAAAATTGAACGAAAAAAAAAAAATATGTATGGTATATATATATTAACCGATTATAACGATTAATAGGGCATTCCATATTTATTTTTATGTTTTTGAAAAATAATAAATTTGGATGTACGAGGATTTTACATTCAGGTATATTTACGTGCGGATTGTCACACGTATAGGTATAAAATAAAATAAAATAAAGTGTCCAGTACATCTGGGTATAGGTAATAGATATACCCGAAGCATTTAAACGCATTAATTATACGTTCTCGAATTTGTTTTTCCAATAAGTTAATATAGCTATACGGATAACGGATATAGTATATGATATGTATAGAAGAGTGGCGAATTGTGATTTATACGATCATTTATTTATTTATTTATTTTTTCTCTTTAGTATATACGTGTAAATAATCAAATACAACGATTCCAAATTGACTAATTAATCGTTCAGCGTTAGGCTATGAGGTTATAATTATACTTTTACAACTATAACCGCAGCTAACTGTTTCTAAATTTCAACTTTATATTTAGTACTTTATTTTATATACAACTTCCGGTTTCATTCTATTCCTTCTAAATTTTATTTATACATATCTAATTCGAAGAAGATAAAATAAGAAAAGAGAATTTCTTTTCTTTTTTCTATTATCTTTTTTTTGGAATTTACTAGCTAAAACCCGAATTATTTATCGGTTCTGAAAGAACGCGAGTGAGAATAAAGAATCGAGAGAGGAGAAAATAAGAAGAAAAAAAAATCTGTGGAAAAAAAATGGAAAAGAAAAAAAAAAAAAAACAGAATGAGAAACGAACACGAGACCTCTCCAGGAAATGCTAATAGCCGTTAAGTTCTTTGCTAAGCTGGTAAACACGTGGAAAGGATCATCGAGCAGGAAAACGAAAAGATTTTAGCTGCCACGTGCGACCATGCGCGTCCAAGGGTAGTCGGGCATGACCACGTGGTTAAACGTGCTTCAAGGTTTCGTGACTTCGTACGACTTGGACTACTTTAGTAAGAAATACGATTTAAAGTACACTATCCTACGTGTTCTACAATACGCAATACTTTACTAAATAAAAAAATATAAAAGAAGAAATACGAGAAACAGATCGGAAGTAATTTGACAAATTCAAAATCGAACTCATCTCGATATTATCGATTACACAAAATCACTAATTCAATTTCGATAATTACATTTTATCGAGTATAAAGGATACCTACCTACTGCACTGAATACTTTCTCTCTTGAATTGGTCATAATTTAATTAACTAATTAATTAGTTAATTAATTGAGTTCGTTTTTGGCCAGTTAATGATTATAAAAAGGCTTGGAATATATACATAGGTATATATATTAAATGCCAATTAACAAAACGTCTAATTATAATCGTTACGTTGCGTCCGTATAACGTGCAGTATGGTATATATTTACGTATATATATATATGCCAAAATAATTGTATTTAATCATTGCGAAAAGGTGACGATGTATAAAATATATCCTATATATGTATAAATGCATCTGTGACCTGTTCACCAATCGCGTAATTACCGAATGCCATTCGCTGAACTAATCCAATTTTCAATTTAATTTTCCAATCGTGAAGCTACTGCAGGGTTCGAGCTTTTCAGAAAAACGAAAAACTCAAAAAATAAATAAATAAATAAAATAAAAAATATCAAAAGGGTATTCGTTTCGTTTCATCAACGTCAATTCTATATTTATTTAATTAGTTAGTTTATTCGATAAATAAAATGACTAAAATCAATAGCCATTGCACATCGATTTTTTTCAAATTGAAAGAAAAAAATTTTTTTCAATTTATTTTTGCTAATATGGCAACACGAAATAAAATAAAATAAAAACGGAGATAGTAAGTGTCTAATTGTTCTCTCAAATGCTTGAACATACAATTCGGAGAATCGTCGATTTCCTTTTTTTATTTTTTTTTTTTTATTTTATTTTTGTATGTTTTCAAGAGGTTTTTAACCGTCTGTGTAAACTTGGAGAAGGCCTTGCCTTACCTCCCTCCCTTACCCTACCGTCTTCTTATTTGTACGAGACCAAACGAGTTGAGAATTCTGAAATAGTTTTAGACCATCTTCGAGACGGTGTTAGTACCTACCTCCCTTTCTGAAGTAGCAACGTAGGTAGCTTGTACGTACGTACGTAGCTGTACATAGAGTAGGGTAGGGTTGAAATTAGTCGAGGAGGTAAGGTACGCTTAACTCGAGAATTTACACCCGACTAAGAAAAGCTAATAAGCGTTAATTTAACAAAATAGCACCGGTTTTCAACCCCCTAAAACCCCCACACCTATCTCACCTTATTCTGGCAACAAGAATTTAACAAGTTTTCTTCTCACTCACCTCCACCTCCAACCTCTGCGTATTCACATACCTACACACATAGATTTTCTACAAGTGAAAACCTATTCCATTTAACGCAAGGATTGGACAAGGAGCAGTTAACACTGATCGCTTATATATCTTACGTCTCTCAAGGATTATTACCCTTTTATTTAACACAAGGGGTTGTAAATATTCTAAGAGATAAAAGTAAAGTCCGGTTCCCATGTCACCTTTGCCTTGTAGTCCTGCAGCAGGATGTTTAATGTATAGTATACGTACGTTAGACCCCTAAATCATTTTGAATTCGGCAACTTGTACATAAGAAGTCGGTAGCCAGCAGGGGATGGATGAATCGTCTTTTAACGTTCAACGTGATGATTAGGAGTCTCACAACGCCCCTGGACAAAGGATATAGCAGTGCGGGGTTTCTTCCTCTATTGACGAAAGAGAAACCCCCATAGACTATTACTTTCCTATGGTATATTGTTGGTCAGTTATAGTACCCCGGAGTGGTGAAATTATCAGCGTGAATGTACCTTATAGGGGTGATTTTTATAGCGTTTATATATTTTCATTATCGACGGTATTGAACGAGTCTAAAAACTATCTTGAAACATAATTTCAATTGGCAAAAAAAAAAAAAAAAAATTCCGATAAGATAACAACGGTTAAATATTTCTATAGCAAAAATAGTTACACCTACGATCGTTTTAAATTTCACATTTTTTAACCTGTAAAATGAAGAGTCTATTAGTCTGGTGTGATATTACAAGGTCTTGAACCATATTTTCTGTACCAAGTCAACGCGTGTGCCTCTAGAATTTCATAATTTATTACCACTTTTTCAACGGCTATTTGGAACTTGACGCTTTGCTGGGTAACTCGTCGAGCCGAAAAAATATATACAGTAAATTATTTCACAGCCTTTATGTATATAAGAGAAATGAAAGAAGATATTTTTTGAACCCTTGCTAAAATCAAAGATCTAATTTATATCTACTGGTCATTTAATTTCAGGACTAGGATTAGCCCACGTCTGTTATGCGGCATTAACGTATTAATCAAAATCAACCCCTCGTTTATATATCCAACCTAATATCAAAGATATTGCATTTAGTCATCCCCAAAATTTGGACCGCCTTACTACTGCAGTGATAGAGCTACGCGGGATTTATTTCAGCATAAAAGCGTGACTAAAAATTGCAATATTTCACACACGTTGCACGCGGAGCGGGGTCGTTCGCTTCATCTAGAAACCCGCTTCGCAATTTTATACATAGACATAAACCACGGGCTTGAATATATCCGTGTAAATATATATATATATATATGTATGTATGTACATGTATATTTATTCGTATATATACATATATATATATACACATGCGCACATATGCTCGTGTTTAAATATATTATATTTCGTAAGGGGTTGGGGTTGGTCTCGGCGCTAAGCTCCGGTAAGACCGCAAGACCGTTTGTCATACTTTTTACTAATAAGCAGCAGACTGTTTCATCCTTACAGATTTTATTTATCGATTCATATTTGTGTGGGAAATATGATAAAAAAATTTGGAAATAAGATCTTAGATGAAGCTTTGAGTAATTAAACTTTTTTCTGCTAACTATATGACTTGGGATTCATTTTTCTTGTGTCTTCTTGTTCTCTTTTAGTATTTCATCATTTTATTTTGTTATTTTTTTTTTTTCTTTTTTCCTAAAATGCGTGATGTTGTAAAGACGATTTCTCCTACCCTTCTAAAACCGAAAGTTCACGAGCTAGTGGGCACACGTTCAAAGCGTTAACCCACGTGTACGTTTGGACGATGAAATTAGATTCTCAAAAGGATTTCAAAGGCCTAAGGCCTGCCAAAGAAATGTGAGACTAGTAAAAGGTAGCCAAAATTTCTCTGTGCGAAAAATTCATTTTCCAGTCATTGACGTGCTGAGGGTGGCCAGCCCTGTGCTCAAGGAGAGGAGTAGATGAGCCCAAGGTATGTCGAAGCTTATCTCTTGAAAATATGCTCTTGCACCCTTTTTTGGTTGGGTATTCGGGTGCGGAGACGCATAAGGTGATTTTTTACCGTGCCACGTCGAGGGCTAACTTATGGACGGGTTGAGATTCCTAAAGAACTCAAACTCCTCCTTTTTCTAAATATTTTTCTCTCCTTTCATCCCCCGTAACAGTAACCTACGAACGAACGAACTAACGCCGACCAAGAGAGCAAGAGAGCTTTTATAATTTCACCCCTAATTTATTTTATAGCCAAGCTAATAAAAAACCAACTACCTC
The DNA here is from genome assembly GCA_963924015.1 of Macrophya annulata. Taxonomy (NCBI): domain Eukaryota; kingdom Metazoa; phylum Arthropoda; class Insecta; order Hymenoptera; family Tenthredinidae; genus Macrophya; species Macrophya annulata. The sequence goes on along the minus strand of OZ001263.1, from coordinate 14,823,549 downwards.
GATATATATTCTGCCCTCCCATCTTCGGGGGCTTGCTTCCTTGCTTCAGCTCGGAGGTTGACTAGCCTGTAGGATGAAACTGAGACGTGATACCGAACTGGGGCGATGAAAAAGTAACCCCTGGTTTTCCACCTAGAACAAGCGTGAACACGTGTTTTACAAAGCAGACTGCACCCACCGTTTTCAAATGAATTTAAAAACGTTCAAGGGGTTGAAAGCTACGGGAAATTAAATTCGAAATTGGATTCTTTAATTTGGATTCTCGTATTTGAATGCTCTGAAATTTTACACGGATTTTTGGAATTCATTTTCGATTTAAAAAGTATAGTAAAATCAGAAATTAGTCGTGAAAATTAATGAACAGTTTGAATCTACGATATTTTTTTTTTTTTTTTCCAATTTATTTATTTTATTTTTATATATTCATGTATTTATTTAGGTAATAAATTTATGTATACATAAATAACCAATGAAGTAAAGTGCTGTGGCACCTGCTATAAGGTATTGTGCTGAAGAGGACCGTCTGTCAAAACTGCCCTCGTCAACCAGAACGAAATGGCTATTGAATATGTCGTTTTCCTGTTATTGAAAAAGGTACGATTATTCGTCCCGAAGTAAAAAGAAGAAAAAGAAGAATAAGAAGAAGAAAAAAAACCAAAGTTTTTTAAGGAAATAAAAATTTACCTAATATACCAGCTACTACCAAACGATAGTTTTCTCGAATAATGATCACGTTCTGATATCGTTTCTCGCCTGACTTATTCGTTGATTTGTGAAAAGTCGATGACTCGACGTGGAGACTTTGGCATATAGGTATACATAGGTATAGGTATATATATAGATACGAGGTAGGTTGGTAACGCGGTTGAAACTTTGGTCGTTTTCCCGTACTTCGAATGTAATTATTGGAGAAAGTCAGGCGAGCAAGCACGGTCATAATTTATGGGCCATTTTGTCTCTGGAAAGTCCGCAAGGAAGTGCTTTTTTGTTAATCTCTTGCGCCTGGTAGTAAGTATAGGTATACATATATACCATCTATACATATAGCATATATATATATATGTATATACATAACAGGCGAAGCGGTAAGAAAACCGCGATATTTTTCTCCACTGTCATTTTTCAGCAGATGGAAATTTGACGAGGTAAGTAAACATCAGTCCCTACCCACCCTCCGATTTTTAATAATCGTACGAAAGTTTTCCTTGAAACATATCCCCTTTAGTTTGAAATTTGAAAAAATTTTTAAAAAATTGTAAATTTTTACTATACCTATTTTAACGTGTGTACAACAGTTGTAAAAAAAAAAAAAAAAAAAAAAACAATTCATCCGAATCAATTAATTTAAAAATAACTCTTCATTTACCCTAAAAGCTCCTTATTTTTTCAACTTTCGTTAATAATAATTCCCTACATTCCGTTTTCTCAATGAGACAAGCTCCTTATTAAATAATTGCCAACGAAATCGGCTTAAATTTTACCGATTGGAAAAATGGCTAAGTATCTACTTGCTCTTTTCCCTCATCACTTCATCTCGCTCCACTTTCTAACCCCTACTATTCTTCGTGATTACTGAGACCACCATTACTCTAGACATTTAATAACTCGTCATAAGGGGCTGCATCGGAAAAAAAAAAACAAAATCAATAGACAGATTAAGTCTGTTATAGTATTTATAAAAATTGGTTTCACCGTTTATATTTATAATTTATAAAATTTGAAAATGTTTTTTTTTTTTTATTATGTTTTTATTCCTCAAACCTCTTCATTTCTTAATTCTAATGATATGTGATTACCATCCTGATATAATCCTGTCTGTAATAATTAAACGTGAATTTATAAGATAAATTCGTTTAATGTCTGGTTTATCTTTCACCTGTCATCTATAAACGGTTGGTACTCGTTGTTACCCCTGTATTAAAAGGGTCGTTGTTACGTAGCGTAGCGTCGCTTAGGAACCTTCAATTTCTACGCATACTTAATTACTAGAAAGGTTATTGCGAAGTACACGGTTTAATTAAAACGGCTCTGATCAGCCAGCTAACGTAAGGTTCGAATGCGAAAACGTTTGAGGTTGAGGTAGAACTCAAACTTTACGCAGGGGACTTGATCGCCCCTGTTTTAATTAAACCTGCAACGGGACACCGCTTAGTATTTACCCCTGTAGGAACCCGATAATTATTGTGAACCGATGTCGATTCTCGAGTCGCGTATAACTGCGTTAAAAAAAAAAAAAAAGGCAAAAAACAAAAAAAAAATAAAAATAAAAAATAGGACAAACCGTTTCAGGGACCTTGAAAATTTATCGAAGTGTACAAAACCGGGTTTTCTTTAACCGTATAGTTCTAGCCTGTAGATAATCCCATAAGAGAAAAAGGATCTCCTGTCTTATCAAATTCTTAGTGACTGGGCGCCCCCAAGCTCCGAAGTACAAGTAACACTATCTGACATATATCAGACGTGTATCAGCCGAGTCGAGTGAGCGTTGGTATTTTACTTTTTCCTTTATCCATGAGAAGGTGGAGGATATTCTTTTCTCTTATTTCTCACACCCCATCGTTTCGTAGAGCCTTGAGGGCGCCCGGCGTCCCGACGCCTCGGACTAGAGTCACACTTTTAAAACTCATTCTTTTGTCAAAAACTTTATTCAAGGTTTGATAGTTTTCCTTCCTTATATATGTATATATATATATACATATACCTGAACTGGTTCATATGGCATATAGATATAACCGAATGAGAAACTTATAGACGAAATACCCATACGAAGTGGTAAAAACATAGACAAATCTATGCACGCAATTTCTCAACGATACCTACTCCACACAGCCCATACCTATCTTTGATTGCCTTACTACGTGACCGGAATATACAAAGAGATAAAGTCCGGCAAGGATTCTCTGATCGAACGACTGCACCATGCACAGAGTTTCATCCCTTAATAATATAAGGTGAAAAATCCCTAGGGTTTATGTATGCATGTAGCTATATGTATATACCTATGTGTGTTTGTGTGAACAGGATAAAACTTGGAAAGAATTTGCTTTCCCGAGCGAAAGGGATCCCGTCACGTCCAATCAAAATTCGAATTACTTTATAGCCGAGACGTCGCCGGTTTTATTCCCATGTGAATAAGGGTTGTGCGTTGTGCAGAAACTGATTTACTTTGGTAGAATAAAATTCATTGAAAAAATATCTGTACATAGCAATACACACACACGTACCTAGGTATGTATAATATATAATGATTATATATATGACGAAAAAGGGTAAAAACGAATGACTCAAAGTATACCTACCTACCTACCTACCTACCGACCTACAGTACAGTACAGAGTCAACCGACCAAAGTAAATGAGGTTATCGAGTTTCCCCAGAACCGACAGTTGCAGGGTAAAGGGAATGGCGTAATTAACCAAATGTCAACCCTTTGCGGAAAATAAAGATCAAAGGATTAAAATCTGGACGTTTTCGCGGTGACAGTAGAAGGAAGATAAAATTGATAAGGGGATGAAAATTTTCAACGACGAGGTGAATAGAGGGTGGTACGGTACAGTAGGAGATGTCGACATCGAAGGGATGGAAAAGAAAGACTGTATTATTTCTATACGCAAAAGTTTTTTAATACAAAATTTTTTTAACCTACAAATATTATATGCACCCCTATTATGTATGTATAAAAAAATGATCATCATCACTGCACATTGTAAGAGAAACACGCGTCTCAATTATTCCCTCTATATGTATACGTGATCTGTCCGTCAGTTTATCCCCGTTCCCTTATACATATATTCCTATATATACCTATATACCTTATCCCCGACGTCCAAGATGGATCATATTACGTCAGGGATAAGGTATAAAAAAACTTACGAGCCGCAATCTAAAACTTATGGGGCGGGACGTAATAATAAAATGTTAGATATAGGCGCGGGATGGGATCGTGTAGGTACGAGATTCGTCTCGTACTTATAGAAGTGGCCCTTCCTCCCTTCGAAGAGAGGAAAAGGAATAACCGAGGCAAACTTCTGCTGGTTATTAGCGCAAGAAATTACAAGTAGTCGCTCCCTCGTTTCACTTACCTTATAGCGGGTGCATGCATCCCTCTATATGCTCTGCAGGGTTGCTTTAGGAAATTCAGGAGTTTAATTTTCGACGTGTATATCTTGGCTTGGCTAAAGGAATACTTGATAAAATAGAAAGGTATAAATTTCTTTAGGGATGATATTTTTATGCGTAAAAATTTTTTACTTAAAATATTTACTTTACCTTGGTAGGTACTGCAGCAACCGGTGCTTGCGCACTTTCCTGCAGAGTGCGAGGGTCCGGAACGACTTGAAATGAAACAGAGTTGTTATACCGATCATATATTCTTACGTTGATATATTTTTTGAAAGAGGTTTTTCGCGGGTTTTATATTTAGCTTCTATTTGTTTTTTTTTTTTTCTCTCTCTCTCTCTCTCCGTTTTCTTTATTAATTATTGGTGTTGGAGGAAACTCGCGTTTCTTGGTGGAAAAGCCGAATTTTATCGATCTTTAGGCCTGTATAATTCAAGGATACATCGCTATGGCATCGACCGACAAACTGACAAATTCCTCGCCCAGGAAGCTCTCGGCTTTGCCTAAGAGCTCTCATTTATAATTACACCCTCGAATCGAACCAGCCATCCTTCTGGTGTATAAGGAACTCCTGTAGGTACCTGCCTGCCTGCCTGCTAGTGTCACGGCCATTAAATTCCACCTCTGAATTTACTTCCGCTAATGAAACCTCACATTCGTTACTAAGAGATACTGCTACCTTCGAGTTAAATTAGCGTTGAATCTGTTTCAGAATTAAAGATCCTTAAACTCGTAGAACAAAGTGGGCTAGTTATTGTCATAGTGGATTAATACTATTAGCAAAATCTCAGAAGAATTTAAGGAGCTTTTTTTTGAGTTTTTTTTTTTTTTACCGATTATTTTTGTAAGTAAAAAATGACGATTAAAATATTTGAAAGTATGAAACAGAAAATGTCGATCTGTAGATTCTTATCCTTAAAAAATCCCAGGGATTTCTTTTGTCTTGGTTACTTTGGACAGGGTGTAAAGAGTCCTGTTGAATAAATTCAAATGTAATTCAAGGACTGGTTATTTTCTTCGATCAATATTCTTAAGAAAGAATTTCGAAATTTTTTTATATTTCCAAAAATTTTCTATATATGAAAAATTCTTTACCTCACCGACAATTTACTTTTTTATTCTAGTTTTATTGTTTCACAAAAGTCGATAAAAGAAATTTTGCTAATATTCTGCTGTTTGTATTTCGTCCCGTAGGATTCCAGAACTATGCTATAAGGTATTGTCAGGAGAAAAAAGAAATAAAAAAAAAAAAACAACCCTCAATCAATGGAATCGGTTTACTCGATATACTCCAATAAAATAATCAAAGATAAATGAAAATTCTTTCGCTTTGATTTGTCGAAGGTGAAAAGTGGCTTTTTAGGGGTGCGAATCGCATAGCTTTATACTCGGTGGAATTTTATTATATACAGCTACATATTTATATATATATATATATATATATATATATATATATATATATGTACATACCGTCTGGGTCAACAGTTGTAAATTATAAAGGTTCATACATATACATATACATATATATATATATACACCTTAGATCGTGTGTTCTGTGGAGATTGGTAATCAAACAAGTTCTCTGTTTGAATTTCGATCGATAATAATCACTACCGGAATACATACATTCATATATACATATGATCCATGTGTTATTTTGATATATATATATGTACATATGTGTATATATGTATATAAACTCGGAGAATTAATCTTTCAATTAAAAGCTATGCGGCAAAGCTTTAGTGCGAGCTGCAGACAGTTAGTAAAATATTAAAAGAGACACTCTGTGCACTAAATCCGTTCGAAAATTCCATTTTCCGAATTACTTTATTTAATTTTGTATGATAGCGAGTAGGTTTTCACATACCCAACCATATACACGAACTCATTAGTCACATTGAAATGAAGAAATGATATGTATTCGGTTTCAACATACGAACGTCAACATATATGTACGAGTAGCTTTAAATTTTGTAAATATATATTTTAAGGTATGGGAGAATTTTTTCCTTCGAAATGAATAAAAAAATAAAAAAATAAAAAAAAAAACTAAAGAACGTCAAGGCGAGAGAAAGATCTTCTCTAATATTTTCCATTATGCCAACCAAGATTTTCTCACATCCCCAAGCTCTGCTCGCTCGCTTTTAGGATCCGTGGAAATTGGTGCAGGCTTTGGCGCTCTCGGGGGTTGAAGGTGGTCGAGTGGGTGACTGGCTGGTTGGTTGGTCTCGGGGTTTAATGGCGCGCCAAGTACAGGGTGTAGAGTTTTGTCAAGAACACAAAGGGCTCGCCTCATGGTGTGGCACGTGAAACTGCGCGAGTAGCTGCTATACGGTGTTGGGGGGGGGGGGGGGGGGGGAGTATACGAGACTTTTTTGCAGGCTGATGTTCACGGTGACCGAAAAGGGGCGCAAGGGCTTAAAAGGATCAGAAAATCAAATTTTCTCTAAATTTTTATTTTTTCTTTTTTTATTTATTTATTTTTTATTTTACTTCCAAGTGACGTAAATTTTATCTCCGCTATTAGTGAACAGAGAAATTTATATATTTCTTTTTTTTTTTTTTAAATTGTTTTCAATGTTAAAGAAACAAAAAAAAAAAAAAAATTTCTTATAGTTCCGAAATAACCCAAGTTTGTTCTTTAGTTATTTTTTAGACACCCCTCTTAGCTTGTAAGGGAAAATTCAAGCTCACCATCGTCGATGTACGATGTGGTGCGTCGCGGTGCGGTACGGTACGGGATGCGGCGCGGCACAACGTCGCCACTTATACCACGTTCACGAAAATTTCAGATCCAATTTTCTCCTCCTATAATTTGTCCGGCGAATCAAAGCTCTCAAAGTACATTATCAAATTAACCATGCTCAGCGCGACCCTCTTTCAAAAACCTCGTGGCTTTTCCTGTAGTATGTACATCGGCTTTCCATATATTCAGCAGCAGGATATAAAAACCACCCCCCCTAAATCCCACCCTTGCAGACTTTTATCAAATTATCTTTATTTTATTTATATATTTTGATTTTCTTTTTTACCCGGTCGAGACACTTTTGGTAACTTTTTATTTATTTATTTTTTTTTTTACTTTCATCCCTTTGTCAATGTTTTTCCGTTGTCTCTTTCCGTTTCGTTTCATCCCTCTATACATGTATACGGAACTTTCGATTTCTCATAATAAAAAAAACACAAATCATTGTTAAATTTTTATTTTTCATAATTTTTTTGTTTTTGCTTTTTTTTTTTACTTTTTACCAACCCCTTGCATCCACGTCCTACGTTATTTTTTTGTATAGCTAATTGATATAAATTCCTATCTAAATTCCATGTATCAAACCCCTCCGGCTAAGGTGTCAAATATTTTTGCAGTTTTACCCTCGATCCCTGTCCTCTGTCTACGAGGGTGCCAACCGAGCTTTTGAGAATAGCTTTTATAATTCTCTTCTCTCTAATAACCTGAAGCACATATAGTATAGGTATGAGAACGACCACGAACCGCCGCTAGCAGCGGCCAAGCCACACCGCAGCATTATCGAACGGCTTTTGTTCTCCGTGCGGTTTTTTAAACTTTTTTTATTTTAATATTTTTTTTTTTTTTTTTGTTTTGTTTTTTTTTTTTTTTTAATTTTTTTATCATCTCATTTTAATTTTACGCGAAACGCTCGAACGTCCAGTTCACAGCTAACACAGAAAAAAAAACGAAAGAAAAAAAAAAAAAAAGAAAAAAAAAGAAAATAAAATAAAAAAAAAACAGCAAAAACCGCCATACCTTCAGCCTTTGATCAACCAGACACTTACGGCGTCGCGATACACGCTTGATTAAATTCCGAGCTTTTTTGCAGCGATTCGTATGTCATAACACGGTATAAAAAAAAAGAAAAAAAAAGGAAAGACAAAAGAAAAAAAAAACGATGAGAAAAAAAATAATATAGCTACGTTATTTTTACCACGATATCATACGAGAATAACGAATGATGAATCAAAAAGTTGTCAAAATTGTTAAAGAAATAAAAGTTTTTTGAAGAAAACTAAAATTAAGGGATGAAAATTTAAATTTCTTAAAGCACATGATTCCAGAGCTAACTCAGCTGTAATCAGAGAGATAGTTATAATTAAGGGTTTAAGACAGATGTTAGATATGTTAGAAAATTAGAGATTGCGTATGTCTTTTAAACAAAAAGTACTTAGATATAATAATTCGTGGGTGGTTTTGTTTCCTTAAGAAAAGCTTGCCCGAGATTATCTACTTCGGTGAAGAAGGTAAGTATATATATATATAGATATAGGATATATGTTGGTATGAAGCAAGACGGTTGGAGTTTGAAACACGTACGTTATAACTACATTTTCCAACCCCTCCTCCCCCACCCCACCTTTCGCTGCACACGTAGATAAGCACTTTGTATAAAGGGTTTTAGAAAAGCAACGAGAATTTTCGAAGCTATAGGATATGCACATGTAAATTCTGTAAATATATCTACCTATACATATATACCTTATATACCTTTCCTGAGCTGTAATACCAAATCCACAGTTACCTACTCTTGCACAAAGTATAATAATACAACCCTCAAAATTGTTACATTATAACAATAAGAAGTTGTACCGCACCGTTTTCCACGTATGTAGGGTTATAACTACATATAATACATATATATATATATATATATATATATATATATATATATACATACATACGTATGTGCACAGCTAGTTGGTTACAATTTTCATCCGTGTTGGCACACAACTTTCTGAACAAGTTGTTAACCTCTCTCTACACATATAGGTAGGTATATACTATATAGCTTAAACTTTGCTTAGAGGAACTATCAGCCACGTTGTACTATGCTTAATGCTACAGTAACTACGACGGTGGCAGATAAGAATTTCGCTTAAAGTGTTGGATTTTCAAATAGTGAAAAGTTTAATAAAACAATATATTCGTTAAATTCTAAGGGATGTTTTTTTTTTCAAACTTAATTCCGAAAAAGCTATATTTTTCATAAAAAAAAAATTTTTATTTCACCGTCTATGTATCAAAAGTGCTTTCTTTTGTTGGTATATTATATATAAAAAAAAAAAAAAAAAACACTTCTTCGCTTTCTCTCTTCTTCTCTCTCCGTTAGCCGATAGCTATTACGCATTGATGTTCAAAAGCTGTGAAAAAATTTCGACTCAATCTATCAAACGGTTCTAAAGGATCCATGAATTGAAAGAAAAAAATATAAATAATAACAATATTCACGCCTTTGCGATTAAACGTGCGAAAAATTAATTGAAGCTCCATAATTTTTCTAAAAAGTTGTAGTAAAACGGATACCTACCCCTAGAAGTTCGAAAACGTAAAGATTCGTTAAAATTGGGGCTAGGGTCATTTTTTGATCGAATCAAAAACCAAAAAATAAAAAATCTCCGCTAATTTCGTGACGAGAATTTAAATTTCAATCCTAATAATAAATAAGATAAATGCATTGACTATATCCACATAAACCTACAGCAGTTGCTCTTAGAGTTCTAAGTTGTATAACCGCGTCCTCTCGCCCCACAGCATCCGCGGTTCATTGCCTCCGGGTTAGGAAGTTGCGGACGTGGTTTGAGGCCCGGGTACGCCTATCACGAGACTAGGTGAATTACCAAGCTTAGCGCTTAACCTAAATTTATTTCGTCCATTTTACCCGGCGGCATGGCACAACCGCAGTACCAGCAGCACTTTACCGTCTAGAATCGAGAATCTAAAATCCAGGATGTAAAATCTAAAATTTAGGATCTAGATGGATGAAAAATTTTCCCATTTATAACGCGTTAACGAATATAATGGAACAAGAATAACCGTGTGCGGTTCACATTCTCCCTCCCCAAAAAATAAAAATAAAAGGAAAAAAAAAAACCCGCCCCGTAAGAGACTTTTACGTCAATTTACTCCAAGGGTCGGTAGCTGAACTTCTCTACTGTCGTAACCTATCTACCTTCTTCGTCTTCTTCTTCTTCTTCTTCTTCTTCACCATCTCATAGTACTAGCTGAGAATAAGGGTGGCCTAGTGCACCCTAGCTGCTGTTGCAGTCGCTCTTTCCATCCATGGTAAATTAAGCAATTTCATCATGTAGGTATACCGGCTTAGAAACCACCTCAGATCACTGCTCTGCAGTACTGCGGTGTCGCTTAGTCGAGCGTAGCTAACATCATCCTTCTTCTCCTTCTCCTCCTCTTATTCCATGATTTTCATTCACAGATTCAGACACCAAAAATTTCATCCCCTAGCTATTGCTGCTCCGCCTCTCGTCTCACCCTCGGTCTTTATTCTATCAAAGATCCATACGCGGCTGTACATTATGAAAAGGAAAGAAGAAAAAGAAGAAGAAGAAAAAGAAGAAGACCTTTTTCTAGGTCATAGATGAAGGTTCGTATATGGTTGATGCAGGACTACCTGAAAGCTTTATTGAAATATATGATCGCCAAAGTAAAGTAAAGTGCATGTATTCGTGTGGTTAAGTAAGTAAGTAAGTAAGTAAGTAAGTAAGTGAACATGTATTTGTGTGTACAAGAAAATTTACCTGCCAGAATCCTTGCGGCATCGTTTACTAGATTTCAATGTATAGAGACGAATTCTGAGTTCAATTTTAACGGCATATAATAGAATAGAAGATTTTCATTTCTATGGGATAAAGTTTGCATGTATATAACCAGACTTTGGATATACATATATATGTATATATATATACATTGAATATCGGTGCGAGAGATGCTGCCGAACGAATGACGTCCTCTGTAGGTATATATGCCTCACTGAGCAACGGGATCCTGCGGTTATATTGTGACACAAAAGAATAATCTCCTGTTTGTTATTTTGATACAGTTTTCACCTATTTTCAAATATTATATAGGTATATGTATATATACATCGCAAATTCTTTTCTCTTTTCATCTTCCTTACTTTCTTTTCTATATTTTTTATTTTTTTTTTCTCTTCTTATATTTTCACACGATCGAATTTACGCGTTTCACAAAAAATTTTTCTCCTATATTCAAAATCCTTACGCGTCATACATTTCGATATACAATAAGTTTAAATTTATTTCTTATCTATGATTTTTATTGGAACTTGTAGTAAGAATACTGCAGAATACTTACGTTATTTATTCTTTCATCATTCGATGAAGAGAAAAAAAAACTAAAGTTTAACAACCCAAAAATTACCTGAGGAGCCAGTAAATCCATTCGGAAGCATCAGTGAGAAAAAATATAACGTCAGCCTCTATGATCCGCTTAAGAGTTTATGTAATCTTAATCGTATTTAAAAGCTACCATCATAGTTCCGACCCATCTCTATATACCCCAATACCAGCTGATCCTCAACTATAATATTACTTAGGTTTAAAAACGCGAAAGAAAGAAATAATTTCTTTATAAACTGATATTAATTCTCAGTTTTTCTGAATTTTGCTTTTACACACTATGGCATTGATTAACTCAAATTTTACCAAGCTATCAAATTAAAGTATCTTTACGATTTTGCATCCTCTATTTATCGTTAAAAAAAAAAAAAAAAAAGTATACTTGCTTGAAAAATTAATAAACATATGAAGATGATCATTCGATTAAGAAAAATAAATAAATAAATAAAAATTGTGGAATAGATACTGCGACTAAAATTTCACCCCAACCCTTGGCTTGTAGGTCGTATTTATAGATCCGTATAGAAACTTTGAGGATCAGATAAAAGTGGTGAAATAATTAAAAAATATATAAATTGAAAAAATAAAATAGAAGTGACAAAAATTTTCATTTCAAAGCTATTTGCTTTTGGATATTTTTATTTTCGTTTTTTTCTTCTTTTTTTTTTTTTGGTTTGTATAGAAATATCAGTCTGCTTCAGAATTGCGACACTGTATTTTTTAGTTTTTTTTTTTTTTTTCTTTTTTTATATATATAATACACGGTGCAAGTGTCGCTTGGGTTTTGAATAAAGAAAAAGTCATTTTTGGTGGTTAGTTCGTACACCGCCGGTCTCCACACTCATCGCGTACGTTCCCTGGGGTGACATTGTCCCGCGGCACTTTGAGGTGTCGACAGGAGGACAACACCTGGTTCAGGACAATAACTGGCATGTCTGCGGTATCCCTTATACCTAGCTTCTACCCCGTCGTGTTACCTCGTACAATTATAAGCTTCCGCTCTGCTGCATCTTCAGCTTCTATAACAGCGTTTGGTCCAGGTTACCGTTTCCAAGGATGTAGCTCTAAGATTTTTCGACCGAATCCAGTTTTTTCTTTTTTTCTTTTTTCTTTGATTTTTTTTTCTATTTTTTCCCTTAAAATTTTCTGCAATTTGAATATTGATTTTTTTTTTTTTTTTGGTTTTCAACTCCTCGTTCCTCTCGTTTTTTCAATAAAATTAATTTTCATTTTACAATATGTCATAAAACTCGAATGAAATTATAATACCATTTAAAATACTTGGGACAATATTCAGTCGATAATTGAAGACAGTTTTATCCATGGCCTACGGACAACCAGAAAACGCGAACTATGGAGTAAGCGAACTGGTACTAAAGCCGATCTTACGCCAGTGTGACTCCATCTGCTCTACTTCCACGCTCAAGCTATTTTCATGAGCTTTTCGGACTCTTCATATTCACCAAAATATACCCGTGGAGAATCGGACAAATAATTTCTCTCTCTCTAAACTGATGTGCCAAAATTTCAGATAATTAACGAACATGTTACCCGTAAAAAATTTTTATTATTATTATTCAACTCTATATAACGTTTTACCAAAAGTCCAACAATATACTCGTTCACGGTAAAGCACCTATACATGTATGCCCATATACATGCGTATCCTTCGATTTGTTACACGAACTAATTGGCAGCCGTATATACCCAGCACAAAGATAATGCAAATTCACAAATTTACTAATGGTCGTCTCTACGCTGCGTCGCGTCGTTAGAAGAGTTAGTCTGGCGTAATAAAATCGTTGAATGCATAGCAGACAATAGGACGATCCCCTAGGTACGTATACCTACCTACTACTCTTTTGCTCGAAAGCTCTCAGGGGTAGGTAGTTGTAGTAGAAACTTGGTACTTGAAAGTAGGTATGTTATATACATGTAGACGTTCAGCTAGATGTGTACATCTCTACACCATAACCTTGTTGTGCGTAGGCTCTCATATAATTGCGACAAAATCTTGCCCCCGTTTAGCCCCAGACAAAATGAAAAAAAAAAAAAAAAGAGAAAAAGAAAAAGAAAAAATGAAAAATCTGTGATCTACCCCACAGGGAACTGTACTCATTCAGTGTCCACTCACTGCCCGGCTCTTTCATCGCCGGGTTTTAAGGGCCATCCGGTTTCATGATGAAAATGCGAAAGAGAGACATTTATGATTATTTTTTTTTTTTTCGTTTTGAATTTTTTCATTCCATCAAAAAATATATATATACCTATAACGTGTGTATTTATATTCATGTATATTTTTATCCTCTAGAATTATAATTCAATATACTTATACTGGACAAAAAGAGAGTGAGATTGAAAGTTTGAAATATAATTTAGACGGGACAGAATCACCTCAGGGTAGGTCGAAAGGTAAGACGAGATGAGAAGGAGAATAATAATAAGAAAATCAAAAAGCTTCTGAAGAGGAAAACCAGACATCGAGGCTTTTTGGAGCTATACATATAAAGTAATCATTTTAGCCGTCGAGCTTTTCTTGTAACAGGTGAAACATTGAACAGACTGTATATTCTGAGTATAAGCAAAAAAGAAGAAAAAAAAAAAAAAAAAAAAAAACAAAAATGAAAAAGGGAAAAAATAAAAAATACTGAATGATACTCTTGTAACGTGTTTTCTTTGATTAAATATAATCAAAAAAATAATCTACCATACATATACATATATATTCAAAGCTTTGTCAAATTGCGAAATTTTTGCGAATTTACGTACTAGCTGCAGAAAAATTGCGCGGGGCGTTTTTGCCGTATTTTGACCAGTAACAGTATATCGCAAAAATTGACGTTTTAATAAACATGTCAGTGAGATAAAGTAACATTTACGATATTATGCTTCGTAGTTGGTATATATATATATATATATATATATATATATGTATATATGTACAGGGTGTTTATTGGTTAATTGCCGTATATTTTTCAGGATGCTTTTAGCTAAGTAGATGATAAAAACAAGGCTGACGTTGCGGGAGGTTACGGCCAATTGCAGACTTTTAATACAACGATATCTCATTCTCGTTTTACCGGACGTTTTCCCGCCTCTGATACTCGAAACTATGAACGTACGTACATACATACGTATATAGATATACGAATAACCCGTAACGTCGTGTATAGCGACGACTACGTAGACATTTGGAGTAGAATAGCACAAGGGTCGTTATCCAACGAGCCATTCCCATCCGCGTCTATTATAGTAAACTTTGAAGGCCTCGGAGAGCAGAAATCGATTCGGTTATTTTCCGTTAAAAAGTCGTTTTTTTCCCCTTTTTTTCTTTCCTTTTTTTTTCTTCTTCTTCATCTTCTTCTTCTCTTTTTCTCTTCTTCTCTTAGTTTCATGATACGGCTGTGAATATTTACGCGATTTTTGCAGCAACTCAAACTTCCCTCAGGCAAATGTATCGCTTGTCTCACCCCGCACCATATCATATATACCATCCCTTTAACAAACGCATTGCAAATATTGTTCAAGTTTAATCTAAAAACAAACTCTTGTATATTTATACATATATTCAACGGTCTACACCCATGGGAGTATGATCTAATAAAAAAAACAAAAAAAAAAAATTATAACAAAAAAACAACCCCCGTGATCGACGCAATACAGTGTGGTTCTATACGTAGTGAAAAAACAAAACAAGAACAAAAAAAATAAATAAAAATAAAACGATCATGATAATGAAAATGAAAAACGAAAATGTAACCCAAATCCCATATCATTTTTGTTGATTAATATTATTAATCAACTGTATATGTGCAGTATGTATATATATACACTTTTGTAAATTTTAGATGAAGGTTTACCTTACACTCGAGTATATATATATATATATATATATCGCAATAGTTCCCACGCCGTATAACAGACTAACTGTACAATTGTGTACACGTACACTTTGTCGGCACTTATTTATATACGTATATACATATAGGTATATAGGTATATGTATATAAGCATGTTTGTATACATTGTACTGCCAACCGTCCAAAAGTACTGTCGGTGCCATTGCCGATTCATTGATATTTGTTTGTGCACTGCTTGACGCCGTAGCTGTTGTCACAGTTTAGGTGCCAACAATCGGACATCAATTGACCTACACCATTCCTATATGTTTGTATGTACAACGATGTAAGACTCCAAAGACGCCGACTGTAGCTGCAGAGATTGACTTGATTTATATAATAATAATAAGAATAATAAAAAAAAAAAAAAAAAAAAACAACCAAAGAAAAGAATCAAAGAAATTTTTACAATGACACCGACCCGCAACCCCTACTGCAGGTCGTATTGTTGCCATTTGTAATAACGCTGCACGAATATTATCCTGCTGAGAAACTCAAACTATTTGTAGTATTCATCCTTTAAAGAAAAAAATTCGTGAAGCGACAAGTAGGTGGGAAAATTTTTTTTTTTTTTTTTAGATTTTTAGGTAATCATTGACCGCAATTAAGTGTAATATTTTTTGATTATTTTTGAAATTTTATTTGGATAAACTTTGTGAATATTATTTAATCAGTTTCATTGGAACTTTTTTTATGGGTGTAGCAAATCGCCACGACTCTTTGGTAAAGAAACTTTATTCTCTCTGCAAGTTTTTACTGCAGTTTCGCTCTCTGCGATATTATATATGGTGTAAATAGATAATCACTAATTTTTATTTTTTTTTTTTTATTAAAATTTTATCACGACTATTCGAATTCTGTTTGAAACTACGTTTATATATACCTAAACTAAACATCGAAATTCTGGTTACCGAAAATAAGATTAATATCGTGTGTTTGGGAGCTTGGGCCAAATCACGCGAGGATTTTCTGGGTGGGTCTAGTACATCTATACAAACTAAACCGCATAAGATGTATAATGTTATGTATGTAGTATACCTACTCGTAAACGAGTAAGCGAGTAAACGAACGTGGGGGTGTTTGCCAAAGAGCGCTTAACCCCGCTTAGCTTTTGGCAATTGAGAGGCGTCAGTACGCGTTATAATATCTGGTTAATGTCAACGAAAACGATGCCTTTATCTCTCAATACCTACAATTTAATCCCCAATATGATCCGAGTGTAAATTTTAACTGAAATCTATATAAATTTAGAAATATTGCTAAGATTGTATCCCGAATTGCATTAAACGTTTTGATAATTTATAAACCTTATGGTAGGTATATATAAGGAATAAATTTACCCTTGATATATTTCAATAACTTTAAAGTCATGAAATTTGGATTTTAATCCAAGCATATCCCCATTTACCTTATACTCTTAATACCCCAACTTCTGTACTCCAACTTTGAGGTAAATATTTCAAGATTTCTTGGAGAGGTCGTGCGGGTGAGACCGGAAGATCGATTGGTAAGACCTTAAAGCGACCCTCTCGCGACCCGGGAGCTCCTAATTCTGGTTTTACACTCTGCAGCACACCTCGGAGGACCAGATTCTATCATATTAGATGTAATTCTTTTCGCAGAAGGAATTTCGTTGGATAAAAATAGCTTTAGAAATGAAAAATAAGAAGAGGAAACTGGGTACAGATTTTTTTTTTTTTTCTTCAGTATAATAAAACTATAATATAAAACCCTGTGATATTCTTGATTTTTGGTTGATCAAAAAACAGAAGAAATAGTTTGAAACAAAAAATAATATTAATTTTTCCAAATTCTTTACCGTCTGTATCGGCCAGCTTTCCCTTCGCTATATAAGCTTCAGATCCGAGGGACCAGGAAATGACGTGATGAATCGACGCAGCCTAATTACGCCAGGTCACTCCATCAATCATGCAAAAGCCTAGTGCTGTTGATGGTGGTGGTGATGATGATGATGATGATGATGATGTTAACCACCAATCGCTTGCACACTTCGACGCAGTGTTTTAACCGTTGAAAATTACGTTGTACATAGTCTGATAATTATCAAAGAAAGAACCTGGCTTTCCTGAATTTCGGTAAAAATATTTTGAAGAAAAATTGTTGTCATTTTTTTTTTCTTTTTTTTTTTTTTTATATATATATAAAAAACACGAAACCAGCGTTGAATTAGTAGCCCCCCAAACAAACTGAGCATTAAGTATAGAATTTTTTTTAAGCTAAGCTGGTTTTGAGGTGAATAAAATAAAAAAAAAAATTTCAGTTATATACAATCAACGATTCAAGCTGTTTTTCTTTCCGCACTTTATTATTTCTCAGACTAACGGTCTCGCCACTGCACTTCACTCACTCGCCGCTTCTCTTTTGCAATTAACGAAATTTGAAGTTAAAAATAAGAAAAAATACATTAAAAAAATGAAAAATAACAAAAAAATAATCTATTCACACAAATTTTATACGTATACGGTACAACCGGAGTCTAATTAACTTGAGAATTTTAGTAAAATTATATATACCTACTTGCCTGTAGTTCTGGGATAAAAATTACATTTTCTGACGTTATCACATATTCAAAGCGGTATGAATTTAATCAAGAATCCTTTTTTTTTTTATTTTTATTAACCGTATGAAAGGGAAGACGATTCTAAATGTAAATCAGGCATGTGCATACCATATTCAACATTGATGGTGTATGTGTTTGTATATTACTCGTTGACAGTGATTATACTGTAATTTTGTATGTACTCGGTAATACTTACTTATTGCAAAACGTGGGTAAGGTAGGTGGGTAGGTGGGTACCTACTTACCTCTCGACGGCTTCTGGAGTCTGATGAAATTATCGTAGGTAATTAAGCTTTTAATATAAAGCCAAGTGGCTGGATCAGGTGAAAAGGCGGCTAGGCACTCAACGACACTTATAAAACAGGCTGCAAGCGGCTTGCCCCCAAGCTGTAATAAGAAATAAAAGTGAAAATTTTTCATTCAAAGTGACAAAAAAAAAAAAAAAAAAAAAAAAACGAATAAACAAAAAATTTTTATAATTATTTCATTTGTCTGAATTTTATAAAGAAGTCTATAAATTAAACGTCTTTCAGTATTCATTATTAAGACGTTCAACTATTCAAATTCGGAAAATCATTACTATGCATATATAGCTTGTACATACCTATATACATACGAAATAAGAAGACGAATCCCTAGTTGCAAGCATAGTTTCGTTGCACAAACTCCAGACATATTCGGAAGGGAGTTTGGCATAGCACAGCTGTGTAGTTTCGATTATTGATAATCGATAACCTCATCGCGGTATTGTCAGCTAAATTGAGTGGTCAGTCGAGCGATGCGAGGAATTACGAAACTGGAATCTAATTAATATACGCGCTTTGCGTATAATACACGTCTTCGCTTATAGGGAGGAGTATGGGTGAAAATTATTGGGAGAACATTGGCTTGAAATTCCGTAAACGAAACTTGGCCAGGCTACTATATATATCGTAAAATAAAAATTCTAAAAATTTATATCTTCGTTTAAAAAATGGTGAGGAAAATCGCGACTTGAAAATATCCCGATTTTAGATCCTGACACAAATTACGCTGGCTTAGCAAATTCGAGTAAAATAGGTCTACTGAAAGTTGGACCGGTCTTATTAGCTCTGTGAAATATTAACTCGTCCGTGTCTACAAATTAACTCTACGTCGGGTAACGTTTGCATAAAATTAGTCCGTCGAGGCCTAGCTTCGTGGTGGTAATGCAGGTTGAAAACGGTTTAAAATTGGTGAAAACGGTAAACGACCGTAGCGTAGCTACTGTCGAGTGGCCATACCGTGGCCAGAATCGCCGAGTAAGTATATAAAGAAAAACGAAGATAGAGTAAACGGATATATGTATAAGAGGGTGGAAAAAGAGAGCGGAGTAGACGTAGACGTAGTAAAGAGACGAAATTTTCTCACCAAGAGAGTTTTGAATCGCAGCCAACTGTCCTCGACAAATGTAATTATGATGCCACTGAAAAATTTTCGTAATTGTTCAAATCACCGCTCCTGCACCAGCAACTCTACGCTCTACTACCTACACACACTCTCTCTCTCTCTCTCTCTTCTCTTTTTCGTTTTCCCAGTTAATTCGTTGTTCCACTTTCAAAAGCCACGTAGTTGTTCCGCGAGTTGCCTCCCCATGCACTCGCTATAAAGCAATCACCCCATTTTAATTCCTTTTCATATATTTTTTTATTTTTTTTATTTTTTACTCATTTTATGTTATATTCCCGCATCTCATTAACCCATCATATCTCACATCGTATAGTAAGTACGAAAGAGTGAAAAAAAAAAAAATTAAAAACGAAGGGAAATCGGGTAGGTACAACCCGATGACTAAGTCAGCAGATTGTCTCAATTGGTCTCTCAGGGTTATAGCTGAATCAATTCAACTTAAACTCGTTCAACTTGAACCGCGACTGAATCATCAATTTTTCCTTTTCCTTTTCCTTTTTTTTATTTTTTAAGGTAAAAATCGATCGATGTTAAAAACCGAGTGCCTACATCTAGGGTTCGGCGAACCTTGATGTTATAAATTTTCACGGGAAAGTTTTTCCCTCTGGAGGTCTCACGTTGGTCAAGTACCTATCCTTGAAGAATTCTTTTTTTTTTCTTTTTTTTTTTGAGCCGCGTTTGCAAGCTCGTAACTGTGGTTTCGGTTTAACATCGAGTGCTTAAGAAGTTTACGAGTGTCGCTAAAGGTTGAGGTTATACAGAGTGTGGATTCATACCTACACAGACTAGAGGTTACCGTGGGTTTTACAATGACTATATACCATGCCTTGTGAAACACTTGAGGAACAAAACTCTCCGTCTATCAAAGACAGCAGCTGTACTTTGTTCTCCTTAGTAATGTCCAAGTGTATAAGTAAGTGTAACCGAAAACGCTTACTCCAGAAAACAAAAAGATAAAAAAAAAAAAAAAAAAAAAAAAAAAAAAAAGAACGAACTCCAAGTGAGTGTAGGTAATAAAAATTCCAAAAAACAATCGACCGACAAAATTTCACTCGAAATTAAAATCACGGTGTCAAAAGTCTAATTTGTAACAATTCACAACGATCACAAAATCGAAGCTTTTCGATTAAGAAACCACAGCAAAGTCTTATTCCCTCGTAACAGAAAAGTTCAAAATTAGTTCCACACATGACAATGTTAACTGAACTATGGATTACTAGGTTTAATTTATATTTGTACGTGATTGTCCGAACTCTTCGAAAGTTTGAATGTAGTAAAGGACTAAAAATTTAAAGAATAAAAGAAGAAGCCTTCCCTAGACCGTCTACAGGATAAAGTTTTGTCTCGAGATTTACCGCAGGCTTTGGATGAGGACGAGAGATAGGATGGACCAAGTGCATGTAATAACATACCTTCCGTGGTTCCGTCAGCCCTTTATACTAACCCTGACCTAGCATAACTTGACCATCCTCATCCTTGTTCCTGAATAGCATATCACGAAAGCTAAATCCCCGTAGCCCATAGCCCATAGCCCGTAGCTCGATTGGCTAGAGGCAATCCGAGTAGCGCATGGTGGAGTCTATTAGACGGGTTGATCATCGACTATTGTCCATCTGTAAATAGAATATCGATAGCGTTATCGGTCGGAACTACCTAAAGCAAAGCTACCGTCTACTGTAACCGTTCTGGTTCGATGTCGTATGGAGTGGTCCAAAGTCTGAAGGCAATGATCGTTTGTGTGTTCAGGTATCGCTAATGAGACGACGGTCAAGCTTCTATAGAGCAGTTATAAACCCAATGCTGATATAATTATTGCGTTAGGATTTACGGGAGTAAATAGGAAACTCTGTAGTTTACAATCAGGACAATCAGCGAATGTTTGTCAGTTTAAATCAGACCTCTGTTTGCCTGTGTTATAGAAACGATAGTACAACGTTCATTGCCGATGACAAGCCTTAAAAAACTTCCAATTTTTAATTTTTTTTGTTTTTTTTTTTTCAAGAGAAAAGTTATATCTTTTTTTCTTTTACAAAAATTTCAATACGTAGATATGAACAGACTCGATAAATTAAACACGGGATGAGTTCATGCTTTGCCGGATGAGAGATAGCTAGAGGGAGTATAGGTATAGACGCGAATGAATGAATGAATGAATGAATGGGAGTTGATTTTTCGCGAATAAATGATGAAATTTCTTTTCCCCTGCAGTGACACTCGTGTGGTGAAAATTTATTTTTATGGATATGTATGTAGGGTATGTATGCATGTATGTATGTACCTACGTTTCGTTCGTTCGTTCGTTCGTTCGTTCGTTTCGTGGAAGTGAAGTTATTTTTTATGGAAACTCGAGAGTGCGGTCCAGCAGCAGCAGCAGCAATAGTCCAGGAAACGAATGAGGGAAGCTCTGATTACACGTCCGTTTGTTTTCTCTATCCTCGAGGCCATGTCAGCACTTGAATAGGTATATAAATAGAAAAAAGAAAAAGAAATAGTCGTATGTAGGTAGGTATATATATATATATAACGAGGTCTGTAAATCGGTTTTCCCCAAAGCAATTGCAATAAAATATAAAGTTGCTACCTGTGGCAGACATGACACCGGGTGACCTAAATCGCGGTGTGTCGTACGTAACCGTTTCATAGTTTCACCTATTTCAACTGAGCTTACCACTTCAACAGTTTACCATTTACTATACCACGCTAGCTAAGCCAGGCTGGTGATTGCCAGGCGTTTCGTACGTTTATAATAGTCTAGGTTGCTGCAGCTATTGCACGTTGGTATAGCTGTTGCAGGTTGTGTGTGACTAGGTACTGGAGTCGTAGGTATGAATGTGACCTCGGTCTGCAGGCACTCTGTCGTGTCAGGGTAGTTTGGCTCATGGACAAAACGGTCGAGTGCCGAGCGAAGAGTATAGCAGTACACGTACACCAACGCCTAGACCAACACCAAAACCAACTCATACAACTACACTCTTGCATACTATAAACGATGAAAGCTCCCCTACGAATCGTGGTGGTCTGGTGGCTTGCTGCAGTGTGCGAAAGCCAGTGGCCTGGAAGCCCCGATAACCACGTGCCGTGCTAAATGTTCGAATTTTAAATGAGGCAATGTGAAATTCGTCGTATTCTGGGAAATGCCAAGCCCAGGTGAACCCGAACCCTCCTAAATAACGAGCTTAATGAAATTTCATAATACCATAACACAACATGGTATCATATCTGTCTGGTTGATAAAATACAAAAAATAAAAATGATATAAAATAAAAAATGACACAATCTTCCTTTTTTTTTTTCTTTTCCATTCACATTGATGGACAGTTAAATATCTCTTTATAATGATCTGCTACACTCCGACCATTCCTGTACGAAATCTTTCAAAGTAACATCAAAATGAGAATAATATATTTTAGTATAATTTGTCAATCTGACAGTATATCTAAACCAAATTTTCATTTTAGATTAGTGATACTGTACATAAAAGCTCCTTTGATAGCTGAATACATAATGGCGATATGTATTTATCAAATATCTAAAACCTTGTCTCAGTATCATTTATACTCGATAATGTAAAAAAAAAAAAAAAAAAAAACAAAACGAAAAGATGAAGAAAAAATAGGGAAATTATAGAATACCAAATTTCTAATACCCAAAGTACTTTACATTATAGTCATGAAAATATTTTAAAGATATAAATTAAACGCTGTACTAAATCCAAGTGGGTTGTTTGATACAAGTACAATACCTACTTATATGTATACCCTAGTTCTTCGGTGAAGAAAATTTAAATAAAGGACCAGGATATAATTTATACTGGATACGAGGAGTTACAAGTTTGGACAGTAAATTTCTACCTCGTAACTTCAACCGTATAATGGATACGGGTCGCTTTACAATCACACGAATAGCATAACTATGGACATACATACTTATATAAATATAGGTATTGGTATAACCCTGCAAGTATAACCGTGAGTAGAATAAGCAGAGTAACCCCTTACCTATTTCCCGAATTCTTCCGCCAAAAAATATTCCGAGTAGCTATAGGGCAAACATTGTGCGTGAAAATTTAATCCACGAAGCCAAAATAATTTTAGAAAATGTAGAAAAAAAATCTGTATATATTTTGAGAAAAGACACGATTTTGTGTCAAGAAATAGAAACATGTAATTTGTTGAGAGACTTGTGAAAAGCAAATTTTCAATTGCTTACGTGTATATATACGACTGTGGTTGTGTTTACGAGATGTCTTTTGAATCGTTTATGAATATGCTTCCGGACCACCCTATAGATTTAAAGGCAAGTGATATAACGTATACGATGGAAGTAGGAAGGGGAATCAGAGATTTCTATTGCTCCAAGGATTATTGGCTTTTATCAGAGGTTGGCGCAAGCCAAGAACCAAGAACCAAGAACCAAGAACTCGACTCTCATTGTATTTGCGTCCCATTTGGCACAGGCTTTCAATTGAGCCCGTGCATTTCAGACCTATACTCATTCACTGTATCCCAGCTTATTGTCTCCACTTCGAAGCCTCTCTGGCCTGGTTTTCCTCGATTTCGGCCCAAGGACTGCCTGACGCCGGAAGACCAAACGAGACTCGGGGATCTCCGGATCGTATCATCGACGTTGTTGTAGTTGACAAACTTTCAAGAATGATACTTCGACGATTGTTTCTCAAAGTTTTGCCTAACGTGCGTTGTTACGAGCCATTTTTTACCCCTAGTTCGTATACACTATAGCTGTATCTTGTGTTAAGGCTCTGCATATCGAAGACAAGATCGAAAAATAAGAACCATGAGAAAAGGAAGAAGAAGCTTTTTTGTGATAAAAACAAAAAATAAAAATAAATAAATAAAAATAACATTCCCAATGTGAAAAACAAGGAAATTATTTACCACCAACAAATACGTTCATGCATATTATTATACACAAGGTATCGTACCACCAAGTTTCAAGCTGACTAATGACTCCTTGATTTGTGCTTGAAAAAAAAAAAAAATATCCCGACTGTTTCGTACCAGACAGATTCACCTCGGTATAAAGTCCAGGCTACTACACCATACTCGATTACGAAACGAGCACCGTTTTCTATTATCACGAATAACGGTTAATGGGGCT
Source organism: Macrophya annulata (assembly GCA_963924015.1). Taxonomy (NCBI): domain Eukaryota; kingdom Metazoa; phylum Arthropoda; class Insecta; order Hymenoptera; family Tenthredinidae; genus Macrophya; species Macrophya annulata. The sequence goes on along the minus strand of OZ001263.1, from coordinate 14,799,234 downwards.
TTCGTGAAACACCGTACTTCACATTTGATTCGAATTTATTTCTCCCGCAATGGGAGGACTGGAGTGGTTTTTCGTATTTTTTTTTTTTTCTTTTCTTTTTTCTCTTTTTTCTTCTTCTTCTTCTTCTCTTTTTTACTTCTTTGATATAAGGGTAATTTACTCAAACACATATCCCTGCACATTCTGTCGAGATAATTCAATTCAGTCCTTCCCAATTCTTCCTACTTCGGATAAACACATACATACTATACATGTACATTTATATATCCATCGGTATAACGCGTTACGTATTCATACATGTGTGCATGTATGCGTGTATGTATACGTTTCAAAGATGGGATGAAATTTAAAGGCGGAAATAAATGCCCGTACCCTCAGATATATGTTTCAGAATAATGCGCACAACCACCCCCAGCAGCTATTATGCGAAGCATGTGCGACCATACGTGTGGAAGGGGGGGTCGCGCACGCCCTTCAGACAATTTTCTCTACTGTCACATATGCCCCCAGTCTCCAAGTTCCTTGTAACCCTTGGTAATATGTGTCCGAAAAATACGAGAAGATACGATCGTATGGAAGTTATTTTTCTCGAAGAAAACGTATAGTTGCATCGTTTGACTATAATAGAAAAGAATAAAGAATAATTATTTTTTATTCATATTATTGAAAGATTCGTCGAAAAACTTGTCCAATTCAAGAAAAATCAAAAATTAAAAATTTTTTTTTTTCTCATCAAGTTTTCAAGTGGGTATGTGATGACGAGTCAAGGGATTGGTAAAATTTATACCTATAGGTATATACATGGTTTATATAGGATCGTGAATGAAAAGAAAAGTGGAAGGTGTGGACGTAACTGATATACCCAATCTGTCAACCCCTCATTGCTTCTGGGTCGTTGGAGTTTGAAAAAGTTGGTTGGTTGCAAAAAGAGTGTTCGAAGGATCAGGAATCAATTACCAACGAGCGATAGGTGAGGAGTGAATATCCGTGCGGGAGCTGGGCGAAGATATAATCGTAAAGAGAGAAATCCAACCCCGAGAGAAGTGAAACCCGAAGTAAGGTAGCGGACTGAACCCCCTCCCTCAAGAGATTTTTCAACAAATATGATCGCGTCTGGCCAAAGATCCGAATTAGCCATATAGTCAGCCGAAGTCCGTCAACCAGGAAATTGGTATTCAACGTCATCTCAGAAGTAAAGAGAAGCCGAACCCCAAAGCCCTAAAGCTCGCGACCACAACGACGACTAAGTATAACCTACGGTATAGTACGCATCCATCTTTTAGATATTCAGAAATCGGTGATACCCGACCCGAAACGGTATCGTAAAAGTAAACATACACAAGTTTTCCATAACCAGGATGAAAAGAAAAAAACCAAAAAAACAAAAAAAAAACAAAAAAATGTATATGCTGCAGCGGTTGGTAAATGAAAGCATGAAAGAGTCAGGATTATAGGCAAAGTTTGTACCTTAAGGTTTCGGAATATGAAGTCTGTTAAATATGTAAACCGACCTCGAGGTTATTCTACCTACACAAGACCGTTTTGAACGAACGTTAAATAGAAGTGCTTTTCAACTACGCTAAAGTCAGGAAAATTAATATCATTTTATCACCTTCGGAGTTACAGCCTCGTGGTGTATACGTATATAAGACGATGAATTTTAAATTAACAACTTACAGGGAATATACCCATCCAGAAAACCGGAACAAACACTATCATTGTTAGAGAGAGTAAGTTCATCCCATACCAACCATAGAACAAGTTGCATGTTATACATCTCATAAACTGAAGAAATGTATGTACTACCGATCTTCACGTGTATATATATATTATGCAGAATCTTTCAGTATAACGAAAATAAGTTAACCATACATACGTATATGTTGAAATCAAGTATAATGTAAAGTACAAAGTCATAACGGTTGATCGAGTCCCATCGAAGACAAAAGGAGTTCGAGCAATGACCACAAAATTGGGCATCGTATAAAAAATGGTATCGCTTCAAAGTCCATTTATTCGGTATTTTATCATCGTACCATGGACCGCTCAGGAGCGGGTCCTTCGGGATAGTCGTGTAGCTAGGGTAGGAATCATTCGGGCAAGAAATTAAATATTACCCAACGTCGAGGGAGGAATGGGGGCTGAAGTCCTGGGACCATAGACTAGAGGCCGAGGGACTCCGACCTTAGCGACGTCGAGAATCCGGATTTCGAGCGAGTAACACGCGGGACTTTGAGCTTCGAGGGGTGGCTGATGGTCCCGTCACTAGTCCCATGGGAATTCGTGACAAATAACGTCCCCGTGGACGCCGGGGAGGAAATAGGCATAAGCTTTACTCGCTAAGATACGAGTTTCTGGACCCTCTAATCATCATATACATCTATGTACAATTTAACATGTATAAAATCTCAAATAAACTAATGAATGAAGATTCTTCGGACTATGCAACTATTCCACATCTTCGATGTCTCGACGTCTCGTCGTCTCTGCAAACGCTGGGGGATATTAGTCTTGGCAAAGCACTAAACCCACTTGAAGAGAAGGAGAGTAGGTATGTATGTATGTATGTATGTACATACGTATGTACATACCTAGACACCCACCTATACAGTAAAGTAAAGTGTGGGGTATAGGTTTCCACGCCTTGTCTTGTGTTTAGTGAAATTCTCAAACGTGTATTTTCCTGTTTCACGAAACTCTGCAGGCTGGCTGGAAGATCGGATCCCAAGTTGCCGAAACAACAACTGTGCCAGAGTAAGTGCGGAGTAAGCAATAATTAGAACAATAACCGTATAGCTGAAAGAGGTAGAGGTAGAAAGCGGGGATCGGTTTAATTAGAGCCATGGCTGTCGCCGACTTAACTCTCTTGGTTATATTTCTAATTACAGGTAGGCGGGTTGTGGAACAGTGACTTGAGAATAAGAGAGAGAAAGAGAGTGGGATTGGGGGAGAAGAATAGCAGAATGAGTGAAAGAAAGAGCGAGGGATGAAAGAATATGGACGAAAAGTTATCGCCAGTAGATTAAAAGAGGTTCTAAACTCCCAAGACCTGGTCCTGAGGCCAAAAAGCGGATATTCAAAAGCTGAGGCAGCGGCTAACGTAAGCTTATTGTTAGTTGCGTGAAATTAGCGGCGTGTTACGCGGTCGGCAGCCCTAAATTCAGCCCGTTCTGCCAGCCGGTATTAACGGGCTAGTGATTAATGTCCCCCGATCCCTCGTCGTCCCTGGTAATCCTCGCAATTTTAATATCCCTAGCCCCTTGTTACACGCGACAAATGTATTTGCGATACTATATCAAATACTTAATACCTACCGTTGCCCCGTTAGATATAGGTTACAGCCTATACTGCAACGAAATAAAGAGAATGAGACCGGCACGCGACCACCACGCTTTACCATGCTATATAAGTGAACGTACAAAGCATAGCAATATGCCCGCGATACTCGACCAGGATATCAATGAAATTCAGGACAAAGACCACCGAGCGACCTTCACCACCCGAAAAAGTTCCTGAACCACAACGTTATCAGCCTCGCACATCGAGAGTTAAGGATCAATTGAGGATATCCTAGTCACGTGCAAGAGGGAGGATATACATCAATGGCAAAGAACTTCTTATACATCCACCTACATACAATGATATAAAGAAATTTCGTTTTTAATTACATTCCAGATGAGGACCGTATTTCAAAACCAAATTTTTTTCCTCACAAAATACTCGAAATATATTCAATCCATATCATAAGATGAAGCCCGGATACTATGACGATGTTCTATTTCCTTTCTCATATTATTCGGAAAGCATACTGACACGTAGATTCGCGAAGTGAACGGCTGTGTTTAATGGACTTTTTATATATGACGAATTTTTCTGTTGTTAGAAAAATATACCTATACACATACATTTTCATCGTATATATGTATATACATAATCGTGTTGGTGTAGTTTCGAGATGGAGTTCGAACAGCTAGTAGTTGGTTGCACAAGAGTCATAATGCGACATCTGTTTGAAACGAGGAAGGCGGAGCCCAATCCCGGGCGCATAAGGTACGAAAACCGAGGGCAGGTTTTTGGTGCGTCGTACACGAGACCTGCAAGAGTGGTTTAGGGGCAGCGAGCAAGAAGACGAACTGGATCTAGTGGCTAGATACTATGCAGGGGATGAAAGCTCACAGACTATGTTTACCCAGGTACTACATCGGCCATAGTTGAATCAAAAAACGAATGAATAAGAAAAAATTTCTGATCTATATGTTCAAGTAATACGAACCAAAAGAGACGTAAAAATTTCTTACATCTCATGAGATTCGATATACCAGATATTGAATTTTCTATATCTATAAGGAAATTTTTTTTTTTTAAATTAAAAAAACTTCAAGGAAATTAATTTTGAAATAGAAAAAGTCAATCTTTTTTACTAAATCTGTCTAATATTTCGCTTGTCTTGTAATAGAAAAGTAAGTATCACGATTTCTTTAAAGTGTAAGTCATGAATGACTAAAACTTAATTGTGAACTTTTAATGCAGATAGACGTTATTTTAGTGTTGAAAAAAATTTAATGTGTCAAAGAACGTATACGATGTAGGTTAGGTAAGGCACTTGAATGATATAAATATTTTAAAAACAGATTAAAATGTGCCGAAATTTTATTAGAGGACTTGAAACCTCTCGGGGTGTATAAAATGACTCGTATAAGAACCGAGGAATATTTACTTTAGAAATTGTCAAAGAAATTGGTAATCAAATTCGCTAACTCCAGATGGTGGAAATTTCTAAGAGGCTAAATCCTTCTACCAGTTCTTTGAATATCGAAGAGAAATTAGCAAAGAGCTTTTAAGCTATATTTCAAATTTATTAATCATGTTCTGCGATTTTCTTATTTGACTAATTGCAAACGTTTTTTTATACCCTGTTTAACCTCCTGGACCAATGACTTTTAAAAGGTCGATTTTACGTCTCAAAAAACGGTAAAAATAAGCTCTGAGGTAACCCCGAAGACATATCAACCTCGTAGGGAAACTGGGAAAATGTCTCACCGTACCGCATCGCATCGTATCGCATCGCAAGGCACCAAAACGCCGGACATGACGACGAACGACGGAAGAAAGGGATGCCAACTGTCGCGGAGAAGCTTGCGGATAATCGGGAGGCTAAACTTTGACAATAAATCACGAAATGGATCGAGAGATGGGGAGGAGGGAGGGAGGGGGGGTCGTAGTTTGACGGTAAGAGAAACGCGCGGGGTAAAACGACTGCCGTAAAAGAGAGAGAGGGACCGAGAGAATTGTGCGGCTTGTAGGTAGTAGCGTGGGAGAGGACGGAATATAATGGATATTAATGTCAGCCCTATGCTGATTTCGTTGGCTCGAATGCGTTCGTTCCTGGATTCCAATCCCGCAAAGGTTTACCAGTTCCCGTGGGTCGCCGGAATCAAGTCTCTCTCTCTCTCTCTCTCTCTCTCTCTCTCAGAATTATCACCCTCTCAGACTTTTTCCACCAATTTCTTTTTTTTTTTTTTTACTATTTTTTCTTGCTCTGTTTCTCCATTTTCCCTCCTTATTTCTTTTTTTGATTTTTTTAGGGACGTATTTTTGCTGGTTTTTTTTTTACCGTTTATATCTGCAGTCAATGATCATCTTCACGGTTATCAACGACTTTAAATATAGGATAGAATAAAATATTGACACGTTAGTTGCTAGTGAAGGTATTAAAAAAAAAAAAAAGCGCGTATATTTCTTCCTTTAAGAAGTAAGAAGTATGTAGGATACATACGTATGTATGTATCTAGTTCTCGGAGTTTTCTTTAGTATATAATATCGTATAAAAGGCAAGTGAAGAAGAAACCTTCGGCTTTTCCTAGCCTCTGTGAAGATTTTTGGAGAGAATTTCCTCGCGATACAATAGCGTCCTGTAACACGATGTCGCGGCCGAGCAAAGTGCCTCAGGGGCTGCCTCCATTTGTGTCGGCGAAAATAGCGAAATAACCGCTCAACCCAGGAGCAGCTCTTTACTCTTCACCCTCCACCTCCAGCCTTTGCGCCTCCGCCATCCCCAGACCCGAGGGCACCTGAAGACTGGGGACTGGAGGGGTTTGGAGGGCAAAACTCACCCCGAGTCTGGACGACGTCGACTAATGCGAGTACAGCGTCAAATCCCACACCGCCACAAGATCTCACCATCGTGGACGAGGGTCATTCGAGTTTCTAGTAAATACTCTTATAGTTAATAATCTGAAATTCAATTTACGTATGTAGGTAACGTTACTGCTTACAGTTGTAAAATTTTATTGTTGAAAAACCAGCTGCAACTTTTTTAACTGACGTATACTATCGCATATCTATAGACTCTTTCAGAAATATGTTTCCTTATATATACGAGTTGATATTCCTACAGGGTGGGCGAACGTCGACTAATTTATTTTAGCAAGGAAGGTAAAGTACCTAAGGGGGTAAATTAAAGAGGTACAGCTGCAACGGTACAGTTCGTTATGTATAAGAAAAATGCATAGGAAAAAACTAAAAAAAATATAATAATTCTGGTAAAGTTTCTAGGACTAATTTCTTCTTATTGGTAACGGGTGAAATAAAAAAAAAAAAAAAAAAAAAAACGAAAAAAAAATTTAGTTTATTCAGAGAAAAGAAATAAAAATAGAGAAAAAGGAATGAAACAAAAGTGTTGAGAAATTTTATGTTCTTTTTTTTTTCTATAAAGTCGAAATGAAGTATCAAAAATTGTTCGAAAACTGTTCGAAGTTAGGAGATTTTTTTTTCCTCACCTAACTCTTGAGTCTGACAATGCGTTTTAAAGGGTTTCGCATTCTCGTCCTAAAATCGTCAAATTCCACCGCCTGAAACTTCCGGCTAAAATACTTCCTCGGTATAAAATACTCGAAGAAGAAGAAGAAGAAGAAGAAGAAGAAAAAGAAGAAAAAAAAGAGATAGAGAATAAGAAAAGGTGAGAAAGTGGCTCTTCTATAGAATGGGAAAAACGATCTTCCTATTCCAGTATAGCAAGCCCTCACACCACCCCTAAACACGTCCTCGAGATAAAACCACCCGCAAAAGATTCTAAAAACTAGTTTTTCAATTTGACAAAAAAAAAAAACTGAAGAAGAATACAAGAACAAACGAAAAAGTAAAAAAATAAAAAAAAGTTTCTAACTCCTAACCACGTCGGTCAAACCTTCGTATCGAATTCCTCAGCGTCGAGGTCCCCCAGGAAGCGTGTGGGCCGAATGTTTATGGGAAAAGGTGCGGCCGCATGGCCGGCTTGGTGATGCTGCTACACTTCTAATTGCGCTGGACCTGCTACCTCGTTTAACCCCGTCGACCACATTTTGTACCTATTTGTATGTATGTATGACCGAAAATGGAGTTAAAAAATAAAATAAAAAAAGAAAAGTAAAAGGAAAAGAAAAAAAAAAAAAAAACCCTGTTCGGTTTCTTACCTGGTGCGGTTTACGCACTACGGTCTTATATCACTACTTTGACTCTAACAGCTGCAGCCAGAGAGATCGAGCCTTCTTTCAATCGGTTTCTTTGCTCAAGGCACTGCCAGGACTGGGATGAGAGGCGTCCCGGCGCCGGAGATAATAGCCGGGGATTCTTATCGCGCCCGGTTATCAAAGATTGTAGAAAAAGATACGAATGGAGGTTAAGCGACAACGCGAGTTCTCTCTATACGTTATACCACAGGAGGGAAAGAAAGCTATAAGAGAAAATATATCCAATCTTTAAAGAAATTGGTTATACTGGTTACGGAAGAGAAGCTCATTTCACTTTTGATTATTAATTAATCCGATGATACAGGATACAGAATCTTCATCTCAAACGAATAAACTCGACCACGATTATTCGAAAAAAAATTTCTCACTGATTTACTTATGTCTGAACAAAAAAAAAAAAAAAAAGAAAAAGTTATCGCAACCAAGATTAAAAGTATTGACAATAAGGTGTCACAATCTGTGAATCATCAGTCTCGAGAAGCCTCCTTATATCCTTTGATCGTATTTTTCACAGGATATGAAAAGAGCTGTTTAATTAATTCAAATCAAGTCAGCTTGAGACACAAATGTTAACACTTTCGATTGACAAAGTTGTATTATAATACTTGTTATCGTATATATGTATATGTATAATTAGTTAACGATCAAAGGCAAGAAAAAGGGCCATATACTTAATTGTGTTGGTATACGTAGGTATACATAGATCTGTGTTAGTGCCTTCCTCATTCGAAACTCGAGATCGTCGAAAACAGATGAGATTAATAGTCGTCTGTAGACTAATTGAGAAATTAAGAAATTAGGAAACGAAAGGGACTACTTAATTATCTCGACTGGGGTCCGGCAGACCTCGACCTTACCTACCTATCTACCTATACATTTCTAGCTGCCTATACCTACCTACCTACCTACCTACCTACCTTCCTTCCTTCCTTAATTATTCGTACCCCTCGACCCCCAGCTCTCGTGTACCAGAGAGAAGTAGCAATATGGTAGCAAACACCATTTGGTTACGAGACCATTACCAGCGTACCCTTACCCTACACGAATTAGTTTAATTAGCGTATAACTTTCTATACATATTTGTAATACTTATACCATTCCTCTTAAGGGTATAATTTCAACATATATGTGAGGGTGCTAAAAGCTACACTGTTTCGTACTCCGAGTTTGAATTTTTATTACAATAAAAAAAACAAACTAAAAAAAAAAAAAGTATATATATATATTTCTACCCGTTCGATCGTTCACAAAGTTACAAAATCAATTCGGCTATACTGTTTTACGAATCGAAGAATTAAATCTCTATTTTTCCAAAATGTTAAGTAATTTTTATTAATTTATTTATTTATTTATTTGCTAAAAATAAGAAGAGATACATTTGGATAATTTTTTCTCAAAAATATCTTTTTCTCAACGTTTTTTTTTTTTTTTTTCTTTTTTACCTCGTATATATATATATATATATATATATATATATATATATATATATATATATATATATATATATATATATATATATATATATGTATACATCCTTCCCCAAAAACGCGTCGAGGGTGTACAACAATAAGATCCGTTACCTCCGATAATATTGGAATTATTTCTACTATATGTATATTGTATATAAGTATATAGGTATAGTGAAAAGAGTTTAGTATATATGTATCTGTTATCACGGTACAGTTGAATTCCACGAGTTATACATACCCCGCGACTGCGCGTATAGTATCAACCCCTAGGCGTCGGGGAAAATCGGTGATAGTCGGAGGAGGGTTATACGGAGGTGAGGGTTGTCTGCGGAGCGAGGGTTCACCCTCAGTTCAGCCGTGAGGCCGCCGCGAATAGCTTCACCCACGAGGTCCTAATTCGACCATTTATACTTACATATGCCCGTCGTCGCCGGTCGTCGTTAAACAAGGTTTCTACTCATATTGCTCACAAGTGAAAGAGTATAACAATGATTCGTTGAGGAAAAGGACTTGACAAAAAAACAAAAATCAAAAAAAAAAAAAAAATTGGGAAAAAGGAGGAAAAAACCAAAAAATAAATCAAAATAAAATTTATTTTCTTTCTTATTCTTTGTGGCGCGTGTCGTTATAATAAAAAAAAAAAAAAAAAAAAAATCGCTATTAACGATAAGAGTTCGTCGTTTGTAATTATTGATTTGAACTAAAAATTTTTTTTTTTTCTAATGAAGAACCAAAAAAATAAATAAATAAATTAAAATAAATAATAATATAAAATTTCTCGACGTAGGATTTTAATATATTTATTATTAGGGACTCATTATATCAGGATCGAGGCCATTAATCAACTCCGTTATATATTCGTATATACATATATACATATATTTTTAACAAATATCATTTTTATTCAATTCATTATTTTTATATTATATATATATATATATATATATATATATATATAAATATATATATGACTATTAAGGTCTGTTCAACTGCGTATTATATACATATATATTTATATATAGGTATATAACCGAAACATCCTGCAGATTATAACCCAATTAAATAATATAATTAATGAAGAGTAATTAAATATAATTAACGCGTGACTCTGTGCAGTGTTATATATATATATATACATATATATATACATATATATATATATATATATATATATATATATATATATATATATATATATATATATATATATATATATATATATATATATATATATATATATATATATATATTTATCCATATTTATATGTGTATATATATATATGTACATATAATACCCTCGTTCCGTAGGTCTCGCATACCAATTAGCACGTCAGCACTTATCACTAGCGAGCCAATTAACTTTAACTATATATGTATATATGAACAATAAGGCTGTTTCTGCAGTGTTTATAATCAAGACTGTTATCACTGATTTTTTTATTTCATTACTATGTGATACGGTAGTTTGTTAATTAATTAAATACCGATTTGTTAACGAGTATAATAAAATGATTCCTGCTGGTTTAATGAAACTTTAAATAATATATAAGGGTAATTTTAAATAAAAATACGATATATATATATATATATATATATATATATATATATATATATATATATACATAATTAGCGAAGAAACAAACTACCCAACAATTTATATCTCACGATACTCGATAAACGATTAGTGATTACGATCAATAAAAAAAAAAAAGAAAAAGAAGAAGAAGAAAAATCCAGTGTTTGCAGATCGCTCGTTTATTATTTTGGATTTTTTTTTTTTTTTTTGACTGACCAATAAACATCGTGACGTCTAAACGATCAACAGAAGGATCAGTGATGTCAACTAACTGCACGTGACACGTGGAGACCTTTCCAAGTCTGTGGTGAGTCTGAGTTTGATAATAAAATTTATGTAGTTTTTGAAACTGGATTATTATATTTTGATAATTTTTTATTTATTTATTCATTTTTTCAAAAAAATTACGCTTATTATAATTACAATAAATTTGATGATACTTATAGAAAATTTCCCTAGCGTTTATGTTCGACGTTTAAATTTCATTACCGATTATATATATAAATACGAGACACGTACTACATACGTAGGCGAAGCCTAGCGAGATATTCATCTCGCAACATGCGACAGCCAAGAGTCGTTGTTCCCCGAGGGTATAAACTCATTACGAAACCCCGAAAACCCCGAGATTTTCCTCTAAGGACAGACTCAAACCACCTGGGTCCAACCTGGTTGCGTTTATTACGCGTGTTACGCTTGTTTAGCCACCTGGGAAAACCGCATGTCGTCTTCTGGCCTAAGGGATGATAATCGCGTGGTTATCCTTAAGAAATTAGAAGATAACAACTGACTTTGAAAGTCCAAAAAATTCTACCGATGATTGTTTCGTTACGGAAAGAAAAAATACGCAAAAAAAAAAAAAAAAAAAATTTTTTTTTTAATTTCAATAAATCAACATCATCCCTTAGCAAAAATTATTCGCTAAAATGAACACACTTTACCCCTGCAATGCAGTGTAATTTAATAAGACGTAGGTACATACAAGAACTCGTATATTTGTCTCTGCATTGTGTATAATAATTCTGACACACAACGTTTCTACGAAAATTAATTAAGGAAATGCCTTCAGGGGGTGGGCGGGGGGAGTTTGTTCGTTAATAATTTACGTAATTTTCAGGAAAATTTAATTGCTTTCTTGTAAAATTTCTGCATTAATGTAAATATTTTGTCATTTCTTTTCTCCGTTTTTTGACATTTTTAATTTTTTCTTATTTTGTATTTTTTTTTTGTTCATTTTATTTAAAAAAACAAAAAAAAAAAAAAACTCTAACGGTGTGCAAATTGCACGGACTGTATTACGACGGTTTGAATTTCTCAACGTTGGATGCGAATCAGGGTGATAAGATTTAATTAATAATTAACGACCTCGCTACTGCCTCTACTGCTGCCGTTCCTACTACTACTGGCTGTTTCTACTTCTGTTAACTGCAGAAAGCCCGTCGCTCGTCAGTTCACTTCCTAAATCAAGTTGATAGGTTTAATCGTTACCTAACTTGGCATAATGGCAAACGATTTGTTGAAACTTTTAAAATCTTTCAGTAAATCGATTTCAGTTCTAACTTTTCAAGTAGGAATATATACATACATACATATATATATATTTATATATTCCAGTCTATCGATAGTCTAGACTGTAAACTGAAATTTAATACTCGATGATTAAGAGCAAGGTAGGAGACTTTAATCAAGAATTACTTCGACATAATCCTTGATGAAAAAGAAGAGAAAAAGAAGAATTGAAAGAATCTATAATTAACGTGGGCATACCACATCCCATGTTTAAAAAAAAAAAAAAAAAAAACTAGTATACTTCTACACCTGTCGAAAAAAAAAATCCTTAGATAATCTAGCTTAAGTATTATTTAGATGAGACAGCAAGTCGATTTACTACCCTGATGCAGTAAAAATATATATATATTTAAATTTGGTTTAGAAATACATATCAGTGTGATTTTATTCGTTATAATAATTTATGGATCATCAGATGTGTTACTTTGCTAAATATCTTTAACCGATACTATATATCTATACTCCCACGTGTCTCATATATACGTGTTTAAAATATATTTTATAGACTATGAACTGCAGCAGTATCGATGTGTATACGTATCTACATATATTATACATACTCTGGAAATGATCCAATTCTAGTCAACGATATGTTTCCGAGGGATCACTCGGTGTCTGGTATAATATTCCAGTTTTATATCCTCAGTAATAAACTCCGGATCGTTAGGGGAACCCCGAAATATCATCGGGATATAAACGCGAACGTCTGTTTTCTGCGGAAAATTACATTCCCAGAATTTGTCGTCTTATATTTTATTTATTTATTTTGTTTTTTTGTTTTCAATAAAAAAAAAATAAAAAAAAAATGAGAAGATATTTATCGAAATACTATAGAAATCGAGAATCATGTACATACATACATCGCAAAAAAAAAATAAAAAAATTCTACCACGCGTAATATACGAACAGACGTAAAAGAACTAAAATTAAGCTTCAAGGATTTTCTGAAAAAGGCGTCGATTAGACGGGTGTAGTGGGTAGATGGGAATCTTGAGTCAGGGAAACCCCGGCTCAATTGTTTTCCAAACAGTAAGATACCCGACACTGTACCAGGGTACTTGACTTGACTGAGTCTTCATCCCCTGTGTCTGAGTATAGACGTAGACGAAGCTTACTACTAAATAAGTAGCCGAATGAAGAACAGTGACTTTAATAAGAAACTGGCTGATAAACTACTCCTATTCATTTCTCATACTCAACGACAGACAGTTTAAGAGAGGTAAAATTAAGAACGAAGGCTTATTTTTTTTTTTTTTTGTTTCTCGAAACACATCAAGTAGGTGCCTCAAGTTCTCTAGCTTTCTCTTTCTCGTCTGATCGTGAATGTGAAGCAAGGTTTGAGGGTAAATCTGATATAAGAGAGGGTGCACAATTCTGAAACTCGAAAGGGGAAGAGAATGAAGAGAGAGAGAGGGAGAGAGGTGGTTGGCAATCAAACACCGATCACGCCCGTAATGACCGACTGACTGCAGCAGGGGTAGGTAGGTACCTACTATCAGCATGAGAAACAGCTGGGACTGACACCCCCTTGTAAAGCTTCAGCCGTCGTTCTCACCCCTCCACAACACATATTATAATTACAACCTATATACACATTCCCCGAGTGAAATTTGCATGATTGAGCCAGAGGCGCGTTCGAGGTAGGTAGGATACGAATACGATTCTGCAAGGGCGGCATGGTGTGCCCCATACCCATACCATATTATGGCATGGCATGGCATGGCATGGTATGGTATGGCGTTGGCGAGGGGTAAAATCCCTCGGAATCGTCGTCGAGATTACGGAGGAATTAATAAGTTTAATTCCGAGACGAACGAAGGGGCTTAAAATTGACTAATTTTGAATAATTACCTACTATACCATATAGACGTGGGCAAGGTTTTGCCCGGTTTTACGCCCTCGCACCTTATCAATTTTGCTATGAATGTGATATAATTAATCGCAATTAGAATATATCAAGTTCCTTAGATAATTAATTTTAATAAAATGAATTAATCGATCTTCAGTATTAAAGATGGACGAAGGAGATCCATCTCTATCTCTCCTTCTTCCATACAATGAATACGCCTCTACACATAAGTATAATTATGAATATTCTGAGTTGGGCATCTGTCGCGCTGCGGGGTTTCCTGACAAGGTTTCCCGTCGCTCGCTCGCTCGCTCGCTCGCTCATACGTTCATTCGCTAGCGCGTTTTGGTGCGACGAAATGAAACTGATATGTATGTAAATCAAATAGGTATACGCTTCCGTGTACATCGGGTGGTAGCTTGTGCGAGTTTCTACCGAGTACATACATAGATATATTTCTACATACGACTACTAGTATGCGTTGTAAATAAATTTACGTTCCGAGTGGCTGGTATGTATGTATATGTATATGGTATATATGTAAATACATATATCGTGACAAAATCCGAAAATTTACTCACCAACTAACACACGTCCGCACGTTATATACATAAATACATACATATGAAACCATGTATGTATTCATTTAAAATTAACAATCGTTATAATTTTCTGTCAGAATTTTCAGACTTTATAGTTTGTATAGAAACATACGGTGACGAACGAAAACAGTGGGGCTGATCATATTTTTCAATTACACAATGAAACTCGGATTATAATAATACGTATATCAATTTTATATATATATATATATATATATATATACAGTGAGTCAGGCAATTTTATTGTTAACTCAATGCAAATGTATTAGATCGTATCATCTTGAATAATTTCTCTTTGCAGTTGCTTCTGCAAATAAAGTGAAAAAAAAAAAAAAAAAATTGTTCCTTCAGAGATTGATCGAGGCTTTATTCATCCCTCAAGTACTTGACTATCGTAAAAACGGTTACAATGACTACAGACGTATTATAAAAAAAAAAAAAAAAAAAAAAAATTGTAAGCTCTATTTTTCGTGCTTTTTTTTTTTTGGATTTCGTCTCGAATTAAAATCTGAATAAAAAATTTCTGTCTGGGATGTTTTCTTCCTTTATACTCTAATCACACGTATATATACCTATTTCGATTTTGAAAAACCTTTTGAATTCTTATCTTCGATTTCTATACGAAATAAAAGCATGGTTGAATTTATACCGAAGAAAAATCATACGTCGATGTCGGATCATCGTGCAATGTAAAAGTCACAGCGTCAGCATTTGCGATATTAAGTTCATAGGTCAAAGTATGAAATACCTCAGTCCCGTCGAAGCCTGTTACTCAAAGCGTCATCTCGAAGGAATGTCGATGCACATATATTCGGCGAGGATCATATCTGCACATTCATTCACACATGCATATAATATGTAGGTAGAATTTATATATATATATATATATGTAAAGATATTACACGTTACATACATTTCTTTTTTCATTTTCATTTTATTTTTATTTCTATTTTTTTTCATTTTATTTCATTTTACGACACATTAGCTAATGCCTATGCAATATATGGTTCGTTATCTACACTGCGCCTCTCGTCCCAGTCATCTCTGAAAATTTCCGCTATCTTATCGCAAGAAATGCACCTTTCGTATCAGAGTACAAACAGACGATGACGCAGAGCAAACAAGGGTGTACACGTGATCATCGAAGCGTGTACTAAATCTCGGGTGAAAATTGTCAACTTTGGACAAACTGAAGGCCCGATTCCCGCAGGGTATTAAAACTAAAACGAAAAATTGAAAATAAAAAAATGAAAACGAAGTAATAAAACGAAAATTTCAATTTATTATGAATTTCATTCAAATATACGTGGAAAGATTTGTGTAGTCATAGATGACGACGATATATGTAGAGGCAACAGTTTCTGTTGTTATAAATATATATGAAAGTCGAAAAAAAATAAAAAACAGACAGTCTGAATCGTCGTGACGATTATACTATAAGGTATAGATAAAAATCCGTGGATAAATACCCACATATAAGGACATAAGATAACACAAATGCTTTAGAGATAACATAAATCCGATATAACTCTGTGTTCTTCAAAGTTCGAAGCCCGCTGTATATGTCGTCGCATGCGCAGACTTCAGGGTAAATAGACTTTACTTTTATCATCTATACATAGTCGATTGTGATAGTAGTAGGTATAGTAACGAATGATAAAAAAAGGGGTTGACGTCTCCCCTGGCGATAATGACAAAATTTACAAAAAAAAAACATCTAAAATATTTTTCGTTTAGTTTCGTCGTTTTTACCTCAAAACCAAAAATTACTAGATAACATAATATGAAGATGTATAGCTACGTATTTTCATTGTATATACATACCGTATGGGTGATTCATGCGATGTGTATGCATACAAATTGTGTATATACTTGTACTCGATAATTGGCACCCTCTCGCTAAGAGGCCATCGTACAATGGAGGTCGTAGTGAACGACGACACAACGTTGACCTCTTTAACTCTCTCTTTCTCTTTCCTCTCACCTCTCACCTTCATTCCTCTTCGTAGAGGGGTTGACTACCCCTGCAGTGATCACGTTTGAGTGTTTTTCTCTCTCTCTCTTTTTTTTTTATTTTATTTTATCTCGATTTTTTTTTTTTTCTTTTTTTTTTCAACACCAGGGTACAAACAGCTTGAATAAATACGCCTGATTGGATCTGACGTATGCGCATCTGGCTACTAAATGGTTCTGGTAACCCCCCTCCGATTTCTAAATCTACCGTATAAACGGAGAAGGACACTCTTAGTGTTCGTATATAAACTCCAGGAACAACCCTCTATATTTGAAAATAAACCCCCTGCATCAACGTGGTATTGCGGCTGTTGAATCGAACTCCGGAATTGTACTTAGTGCAATGCTGTTATTTTTATTATTACTTTTTTATTTCTCTCTTTCTCTCTCCTATTGTATAAACGTAAATTTAGTTAACGTTAGAATTGTTCTAGGGGATGACGTTGACGTGCAATAACATTAGATTATATACCTTTCGTCTTGTTCTTCTTCTTATTCTACTTCCTTGGCTTATTTCTTATTCTTTTTCTTCTTCTACTTCTTCTCATCCCTTATATTCCGCAACAACGGAAAACAATCTTTGCCGGAAAACACCGCGTCGAATAATTTATGGGGGGGTGAACACTGAACTCGCCCCTCTATACCCTTCAGAGAACGCGTTCTCTCTGCCTAGGGCAAAACCACCCCCTAGTTATCTGTCACTGTTACCTCCCTACGTTATACTGTCCCGGGAACGGGACCCCGTACTCTGTATACTAGTCGTTCCAAAATAATCTAAAAACTTTCAGACGTATGTATGTATATATACGTCAATGGCAAAAGATGGCCGTCTCTAATAGTCTAACGATAATTAAAAGACTAAAATAATTAATAATTATGAATAAAGCAAAGGCGATGACTTTTATCATCACTGTTTTTCATTCATCATACATATCGCTATTGTATAGAATTGTAAAAATATTCTGTCATTGATTGAATTGGAGAAATTGTAATGCAGACTTGTTAAAATTTTTTTCGTTTATGGAATATTCGAAAAGTGTATTTTGAGTCAACGTGTACCCGGCCCACGTCCTTCGTAGGGTTATTTACCAGGATCGTGAGTCAGAACAAGGATCGCAATGCATTCGGTAGTCTCTTGGGACCGAGGGACTTGCTAGGGCGAGAGATATCGGCGAGGAACTAATCAACGGGGAGAATGGGCTGCGAGACGATTCAAGGGACACTCTCCTTACGGTGTTGAAATTCTATGTGCATGACCTATGATGGGGAGGAATAAACGAAAAAGTAGACGAAGAAGAAAAAGAAGAAGAAGAAGAAGAAGAAGAAGAAGAAGAAGAAGAAGAAGAAGAAGAAGAAGAAGAAGAAACAGAAAAAGGCTAAAATAAGACAAAGCCGTTGATAATAATCTGAGTATAGGGTATAAAAGGGAGTATAAGTAAGCCTTGCGTAACTTAACGGGTTTCGCGAAAACTTTTTTTCCCTTCCCTTCCCTCATCGCCATCCTTTCATATAAGATATTGCTTGCGGCTTTGCATCGCATACATCCTGTATTACACGTATGTATAGAGTATACATTAGGTTGTGTGTGAAAGTTAGAAAACCGCGTCCTGTTTACGTGAAAACTTTTTTTTTTTTATATTTATATATTTTTT
Organism: Macrophya annulata; assembly: GCA_963924015.1. Taxonomy (NCBI): domain Eukaryota; kingdom Metazoa; phylum Arthropoda; class Insecta; order Hymenoptera; family Tenthredinidae; genus Macrophya; species Macrophya annulata. Next base: position 14,780,996 of record OZ001263.1, on the reverse strand, counting down.
TTTTTTATTCCTTTCGAGTAAAACTGCCGCGGAAATAGGAGGAGCATCAGACTTTTATAAAAGGTTAACGTTCCTAGCGAGGATCATATGGATTTGTTAAACCTTAGCCTTAGTCATGGCGAACGGAAATCTAATGTAGAAAAAAACAAATAAAATAAAAAATAAAATATGCTTGAACCACTTCTCGGTCTATACAAGTATATGTTTATATTGTAACTAGTACAGCTTTGACTAATTCTATACACTGACTCATAATCTCGGTGAAACTCTGCAAGGCCCTAGTAGTTAATCAAGTTCATTCAGAGAATCCCACCCGCCTCCTCATCATCCTCTTACTCAGTACGCTAGGGCTTTAACGTTGAGTACTACCTACTGTTAACTGTCACAGTATATATGGAAGTACAAAGTGTACACGAATATATACGAACAAAATAATTTACTCACTAGGTATATATGTATGTACATACATGAAGGCCGTAGTTACTCAAGCAAATACGTATGTATGTATGTACATAGAACACGTACGAAACATAATACAGTCATATATGTATAATGTACTTCGAGTAGACTGTTCTAAGCGTTTCAATGACTCGACTAAACTCTTAACTTGTATGTTATATACGTGTATGGATTTAGTTTGTATAAGTTTTCCATGTATGTACATACATACATACTCTACTCTACCACCTCGTCGAAGTATATAATGTGAAAGACGTATCAGCTGCTGTTTGTTAAACATAAGTCACCCTGTCAACACCAACGCAAGTTAATAGAAGAGAAGAGAAGAGAAGAGAATTTGAGAACTCACGTTAAGTAAAGTCTGAACAAGCGTTGAAATTCTTTTTTTTATTTTCTGTATTGTATAGAGAAACTAGTTGAATGTGAAAATACAACGGACAATAAATTGATGACCGATCAGTGATGAACAGTATTTCTAATTTACATTTAAAGACGAATGTTAGTTAGTTAGTTTATTTCTATACTATAAGGTATATATGGTTGTGAGTAGAGAAGGATCATGTCGAGCTTCCAAGACCTTCGATATATCAAGTTGACATTAAACAACAAAGTTAGTAAACTGCCGTTAAACGCTCGTACACCTCTGAGTTATGGGATAACAATATTATTATTTGTTTATCAATACTAACCTCGGTGATTTACGGGCGATAAAGATAAGTAGACCACGGTTAAATCCCAAAACCGATTCACTGCGCCGTTATAACCGTTAACGAACCCGAACCTTGGACTAGGTCAGCCGTGCCTGGTGCCTCAGTAAACCAACTCAACATACATACTTAAATATTTGATAACAGAATAGGAAAAATTAACTTCTAGCTTCCGATTCTTGATACGATTATTCTGACCCTACTCCTTAAGAGGCGAAACGCGAGGGTCATTGAAGGGCCGTGGCCAGCTAGCTGGAGTACTTTATGTACTGGCCCTTCCGTTAATTCGTGTGAGAACTCACAACTGCCTCTTCAAGTACTCTCCCTCCCTCTCTCTATCTCTCTCTCTCTCTCTCTCTCTCTTTCTCTCTCTGTCCGTTATACAAGGGTGTCGAGTACCTACCCTTTCCTATTCCACAACGAAATCCTGATGGCTCCGACTCTGCAACCACTCGACACGAAACTGAAGGACCTAGTGTTCAATGGCGCAGGTTGAAATTTTGGACTCTTCATATGATGATTGTGATTATGAATATCATAATCGGTCAAACCTTTTTTTTTTTTTTTTTTGAAAAATAAAGGACGCAAAATTTTTACATACTAGACTATTTTTGGGAATGCATATTATCGAAATAACGAACAGCATGTAGCCGTAGTTTATACCTACACAGTCGACGTTGGTATGTTTGGATTTGGTTTGTGCAAACAATTCCGTCGAGTGTTCTGCTAAATCTCTCTAGCAGCAGGTATACATAGGTGGGGTAGGATGGGTAGGTATACAGTTAGCAGTATCTCGCGAATTGAAATAACGCGGACGTTTAGATAGTTGTTAAATATCATTGTAACAAACCATTTTTCAACTGTGAAAACAAGATCCGAATGACAATTTTATATAGATGATGTGGAAGATAATGAGTTAATCAGCAATTCGTTGGCAGCTGTGAAGAAGAAGAAGAAGTAGAAGAAGAAGTGATTTCGTGGTCAAAATAGTTTAAATCTAACCGGAATTTAACCGTGAAAAAAAAAAAAAAGGAAATAGAACCGTGCGATAATTTTGGGAATGAATTTTTTTAGGATCAAATACCACACTTAGTGTAATAATTTATTATTATTGTTCATTCAATCGAATCTGGAATCGACATATCACAGCATCGACAAAGCTCGAGCTTTTCTCATAACTCGATACCTCGTAATTGGTTCGTCAGAAATTTTTGCATTGTTATAATTTTTCCTTTCTTTTCGCTGACACCGTTTATAGAATAATGTTAAATGAAAATAATCATGTTTCATTATCTAAAGAGAACGAGAAATTGTCAGAAATATTTCATTGCCTTTTATACTCTATACTTCATGGCAAGGGTAAGGATTGTTATTCATTTTTAACAGTATAATATTTCCACCTTTAGAATTAACGATACCAAAGGAATCAATTTATTCCTTTTAATTTTTTGTCTACATATTTTAATTGCAACTCTCTTTTTCTCTCAATATTCTGAAAAATTGACAAGGATATTTTTCCCTCTTATAAAAGGCAGGCGAACGGGTGAACAGTCGGAGTCGATTCTATTCTTTAATTTTTACGCTAATTAGTTTGTGCCCGATAATTATACGCCATCGTCTTTGCGACGACAGAGTGTAACTTTATCGTTAGAAACTCCCGGAGGAGGCAAAGATAGGTAAAAGCAGAAGAAATAAGTCGAAGTAAAAAGGTAAAAATAAAACAATATCGAAAGAGAGATCGAATCAGACGCGAATTAGCAATCGCCAGAACTTCACGGTATATCAGATTCCATTTATAAGAAATTTCCGATACGATGATTGGTGTAAAAAAGTCAAAACAAATTTGTGAATTCGAAGAAAAATTAAAAAAAAAATGTGTGCGGGTGGGTACACACGTCTAAAGTGAATACTTGTCTTTACGTCTTAAGTCTCAAGTCTTAACACTTCAGGCTCAAAACTTAAGACTTACGACTTGAGACTTCAGACTCAAGACTTAATACTTAAGACCTAATACTTAAGACTTAATACTTAAGACTTAAGACTTAAGACTCAAGACTCAAGACTTAAGACTTAAGATAAGTTAGATAAGGTGAATATGCGACCGTAACGCATATTTTCTTCTATTCTTGGATTCTTCTATCGGGATAACGCCTATCCATTGACGTAAAAGAAGTATTGAGTTGAAAAAAAAAGTTTTTATAAACAAATCAATGCCATAGCTTGCGGTTGACGTCATGGAGCTTTTCGACGGATATACATATACCTATATATTGTATACCCTATAACAAATTCACGGCGGTTCATTCGATCGAAACCGTTTCAGTTCGGTTGACGAGAAAACAGCTGAAACAATTTTGCGTGTTGAAAAGTCGCGACCGCGTTCGACGGAATCGCATTCGTCATAGTTTCTCTTTTGTTTTATTTATACACGATATCGATTTACCCCCCCAGGGTCTTCTGTCACGCTAGAATTGTGCGCGCGCTAAAGCACAGCCAGTCACTGTGAAGTAGATAGGTATATATGTATATATGGTATGTATACGCTACATGACACAGGACCCTTTTTATTTCATTCCCTTCGATTTTGAAATTCAAAATTCACTCGAAAAAAAATTAAGAAAACCAAAAAACCTTCATCCTTATGTCGTATTTAATTAAACTTATCATTATATTCACACTTACTACTTGTTTTTAGTAAATTACGTTTGTATGTACATACATCGAAACTTATACACATAGCTACGTATATTACTACAGCTAGATGCTATGTTTACGCCTCGAGATCCGTAGTTCAAGAAAGACAGAGAGAGACATTCTATAAATACTTTAAGCCACTGTATATATTACGTGCTAACACATACGTGTATTAACAGGACTTGAGAAATTCTGGCTCGGTTGACTACCTAGTAGAACTAAAATACTCCGCTTCGAACTGCTTGCCATAAGCATGTAATATACACACATGCATATATGTATGGTACGTATCCTGTCCTACGTGTGAGTCTCGTTTATAACCGTCTAATAATAAAATGAGCCAGACATTTCCAATTTGCAATAATAATAATAATTTTTTTTTTTTTTTTTTTAAATAAATAATAAAATATTGCCAACATCTCGATCTATACACTATATCATGTACGTATACTCACACCTATATATAATCCGGTATAATCAATTTTTTTACCATCCAAAATGCGTGGCGAAAACAAAGGTAATCAATTAATTAAAACAGGCTACCCTCAGCTCAGCGAATGAGAATGAAAACTGATAACGCATTGTAGAGGAATAAAAATCAGCTCGTTGAACAGTGATTTGATTAAAATAAAAAAAAGAGAGAGAGAGAGAGAGAGAGAGAGAGCAAAAAAAATAAATGATAAAATTATAATATTCATCAGTTTAAAAAAAAAAAAAATTTTTAAAAGCTTTCAAAAAAAGAAAATCAAAAGAAAAGCTTCTGTATTGTATAGATTATAGAAAACGGTTTGAACATCATTATCTGTAATTATTTGATACACGAATTATGAGTCGAAAAAAGCTCTTGAATAGTAAAAAAAAAATATAATTTTTTAAAATATAAATTCTGTTCATCATGCAGAGTTAGAAATGGGTTTTTGCAGATCAGTTATCTTATCATCCTCCTCGAGTTGGGAAAGATTGTAGCGTCCGCTGTCCATCACTGTGAATCTTGGGGCTGGTGGAAAAGCTCCGTCAAGTGTAAAATAAGTGTCAAGAAGCCGTGAAATATCAGAGAAAAGAGAGAGAGAGAGAGAGAAAGAAAGAGAAAAACGAAAAAGAAAAAGAGAAAGAGAGAGAGAGAGAGAGAGAGTGAGCTGAATTTACCGTGAAGTCAAAAGCGCGCGTGCAGCTTCCGCCCCGAGTTTTGGATTGGTAAGAGTAAGTCGGACTTACGAATACACGTGTAGGTTTATGTATGTGTATATCTATGTGTGTATATACGTATGTACATACATACATACCTAACCCAATCCCAGCTCGGACTTTTTGGATGATAAAAAGTAAAGCTCGCTGGTTCTCTTGCTCTTGCCCTGAGGCTGGCAACGACTCCGGCATTTTAAGCGGGAGGAAACCTGCTCTGATTCTGCTTCAGAGCTTTCGAGTTATAGCAGCATGCTACTATATAAAACCGAATGTAGGTAAGTGAAGAAATATACACAGGATTATTCACGGCACGGTATGTAAGACCCGAAAAAGGGATGATACCTACTCGTAAAAGAAGAAGAAGAAGAAGAAGAAGAAGAAGAAGAAGAAGAAGAAGAAAATAAGAAAAATATGGACCAAGGAAAAAATGTATGGGGAACGCACAGCTATATTTGCAATGCGTAAGAAACGCGCAACGTGCAGATCGATGTTTTACAAATTTCAAACGAAAACGAAAAACAGAAATAGAACTTTGTCAAATCACGATAAGAGCGTATTTATTCTATTTCTATTTTATACGATAATGAATCACCCTGTATGACCTACGCATGACCTACGCTACCTCTCGAGTCCATTTTAGTAACACGAAACTCTCTCGTACGCGGTGTGCAATCCCCTTTCAACTCTTAGGGTGGCTGACACGTGGGGTGTAGGTAGGCTGGCAGGGGTAGGGTATAAGAGGGGTCCGCGTCCGCGGGGAGTCTAAAAGCTCGACGGGTCACGAGGGTAGATCGCATTAAGATACTCACTCCGTGGCATTTATAGGCTTCCAAAGAGTGCATTGGATTGACGTGGCAAACTCAATTTTCTTCAAGCACAGTGAAATTCGGGGTTTCCGGTCCTCGTGTGGCTTTATATAGGTGGGTACATTATATACCTATAACTGCCATCACACACGCTTTCATAAATAGCTAGTAGATTTAAATAATTATCCCAGCTATTTTTTTTTTTTTTTTCATTTTCGACTAGGCTGTATCTAGTGACGAAGGTGACAAGGGTGAAATTTAAATCGTGAAAATCTCGTCAGGAAACACAACATCTAAATTAACTAGGATATACCACTCCGAGGACTTTCACCTCTGACGTTGTACCGTAGTCCTTGGGCATCAAAAGCTCAAGAAGGCTCCTTTCCTCTTTTACTCTTAGGGCCGGATATATTCTTGGTTGCAAATTAGAGAACAGGAATTGGTCTGTACGGGTACTTTACGCGAGGTTTTCCTCGCCCTTTTCAAATAAATGGGGATAGAAATACGAGGGTTAAAAGAGAAACGAGAAGAAGAAGAAGAAGAAGAAGAAGAAGAAAAAGAAGAAGCAGTAGTGAAAGTATAGAATAAGAAGAAGAAGACGCCCTCGATTTGAAGAAATGGGAATCCAATTTGAACCGGTGTGAACGAAAGCTCCTAAACACCCCATTGTCGAAGCTGAGAGAGAGTGACTGCGTGGGGGTACACTTAGCTTACCCCCATGCGTCAGTCATTCAAGGGGGTAGAGAGACACGCGTGAGAGTATAATGTATAGGATAAAGGTATAGGTATGTTAAGAAGGAAAGTGAAAATTTTCACTTGCAGAACCGCGATTGAAAAACGTGTGGATAAAAAGAGCGCTGAGATCTCAGTCCTGGAATTGACTTTAGGGTTTTTTTCTTTATTTTTTTAGACTTTGATCTGATTGCGATAGAAGGTGATGGAAAAATGTATTTCAACCGAACACTGTTTTACTTTTATTTTTAAATGTATATTTATTTTTACTTTTACTTCTTTCAGTGAAAGTTTTCGTTTTTTATTTATTTATTTTTCGTTTTTTCTACCCCTGAAGATAAAAGCACTTAAAGATTACAAAAAATAGTAAACAACGAACCAAATACATGATACTGCAGTTTGAGAGAGAAATGAGAGGGAAAATTCTCTGACGAGGGTTAATTTTTGTTTTTTTATTTTTACTGTTTTTTTTTTTTTTCTTCATTTTTTTATAAATAAAAATCCGGGATGATACCAGCCACGAATATCCAAGCCCGATGAAATAAAATCGTGGATATGGGTGTGGGCGGGGTACTCAGGGATGAAACTGAACCCATATAATTGAAAATATACGAATTGAGGTATAAAACGAACACCTGGATAAGGGGCGTTCGTTCCGGTTTTGCGTTTCATTTTATTTGATCACGGATCGTCGAGAAGGAACGATGCGTGGTGAGTGGCTCTTGTCGAAAGTTCTCCAGGGGAGGTTAAGGATTCGATATCTTCACAAAAGTATTCTATATACTCGTATATATCTATATATATATACAACCGTTATCACCCCCCCCCCCCCCCCCCCCCCCTTCCACATTGAAATTGATAGGGTATACATATTTTTCTCTCACGTTAATGCAAGACTAACTTTTTACAAAAAAGAATTTTACTTTATAAGACCTAATTTTTATTCGATTATATTTTATTAGGGGTGAATTTTGATTCAGATTATTAATCGAGGCTCGTTTTTTCTTTTTTACCAATCATTTTTTTTATTTTTTTTTTCTCCTGTTAATACGCCTCGGTAATTTACGAAGGGGTTTAAAAATACTCGGTACAGTGAATATATTAATCCCTGATCAGGTGCAACAGCTCTTTATGCTAATAAAATAAAATAAAATAACAAAAAAGGTACATTTTCATTCTAATAATTAATAAAATTAACAAACGGACACGTAACAAGTTATATAACGAGGTAAGCAACGGGTTAGTATTTCTTCTTAACCGAAGTATGTATAAAGCACTTTTGCGATAACTTCTAATCAGCGTATTTTATCCGTAAAATAATTAACTCGCTTTATATAGCATAGATAATTAAGTTCAGTACTTTACAAAAGGAGATTCCTAGATCGAAGCTTTCAGAAAATTTATCAGAAAATTGTACAAACTGTAATTCGTATGAATTTTCTATCTGCTCGATTTTTCACTCTATGTCTATGTATATCCCTGTACGTGAAAATCGATTTCTTTTCGTTATTAGTATTGAAAAGAAGAAAAGAAGAAAAGAAGAAAAAAAAAAAATATGACAAAGGAACTAAAAGAATGAAAAAAAAAAAAAAAAACGAAAAAGGAAATCTGGACTTGATAGAAACTCATTTTATGCGGTAAGAGCCAATCGCCAATGCACACATTGATCGCTTTTTAATTTACAGAAATCTCTTTCTTGTAGATTATAGGTACGAAGTAGAAGAGCTTTAAACTCTGTACTATATAGATATGAAGAGCTTTTTGGTGCATTACCGGTTTGCCAGGTACATACATACATACCTTAATGCTTCGTAGAATCGTAGCAGCAAGTACCTGGTGCAACTCTCGACTTTACTGAACGATGCCGAGGTTTTGTTGGTAACAGAGTAAAAGGACGATGAATATATAAGGCAGAGCAACTGCCTAGAGGGAGTCGAGGTCTAGTGCTCGGTTCTCTCTTCGCTCCTCTTTGGCTCCCGTTTTACGAAGAGCATCATTGAGGAGGACGCTCGACCTAGTTCTGAAAAACCTTAGGAGAAATCTCGTATCCGAACTCAGTGAGGCGAGGAAGATGTAAAAACCGATGTTAACGAAAAGGAGAAACGAGCATTTACCCATTTACACATATAAGAAACTTAAGATTCTATAGTTTTCGATGAACACTGGCACCTATACAGATAAAATCGTGCATTGGTTATTTCCTATTAAATATTATAAAAGTACAAAATTCACCCCTAATAAAATTAAAATATAAATAAAAGTTTCTATATACCGAGATGGTTTAGTTTTTGGTATAATTTCTTCGAGTTAACTTTCGCAGTTGAAAATTACCTACCTACTGACGATATCCTTGAGATTAAATATTCCCCAGATGTCTAACGGCACAATTATAAGATTCGTGAAACCAGCCAACCAACCAGCTGACGAACAAAGCAAGCTATGGTAACTTTTAATTAACGAAGGAAAAGCAAAGATTTCTTAACCCAAGAAGAGGAACTTGATGCTGGTGGTACGTACTATGGCGTAAAATTTTGTATAAAGTAAAGTCTGGTGTACATATATAAACGTCATTAAGCTTTTCATCGACTTGGTTTTTGCTGAAAACTAATGTCACCCCCTGGAGAAACCCAAAGGCAGGCAGGCAGGCAGTTCAGTTCAGTACAGTTCGCTTCCCTTCTCTTTCCTTTCCTTTCCCTTCTCCGCCCTTTACGTGGCATTTTCAAAACTCTGACCCCTCCGCAGTTGCCGTGACATTATCTTTGTATATTCAGCAAAACCCCACCCCGTATATACTACAATACGGTACCCCAGTAGTAATCCTATGGACTAGACTAACCCTCTCAAAGGCGTCGCGTCAACTCGCGTCCTTTAGCCACGCGGCATCCCCATACCAAGTTAAAACGTAGATATGAACTGGCAAGGACGATTACAGGGGATAATAGTCTGAAGGTTTAAACTCCAGCTACTCGAAAACTGTTCAAGAATTACTGTATGAATATGACATAGATCAGGGATGATGATAATCCTAATAAACCCATTTTTCGAACTACTGCACTGCACAAAATGATAATACATTTCCCTATATGTATATAAGAAAGGAATGATTAACGTCAATTTTTACCTCAAATTCGATAACCATTACGCTTTTCAAACGGTCAACACTACATATACATATACTTACCTACCTTCACCCGTCCGAATAGATCGGGTAGATATTCGAATTAATAGCGTAGTATCTTTGCCCCCGTATCTATTCATGGGAGTTAGGAACCCTTCCCGCAGCTGGCAGGAGAGATGGTATCTCTCTGATCCACCCCCACTAGAAATATAGAGAGAAAAAAAAAAAGGACTGAATAAGTAAAAACGCTCTGCACCCCTCCTAGATGTACATACATATACATATACTAAGGGTATAAACATACACTCACACATACAACTACTAGTATTTATTATATTAGGTGGGTGCTTAAGGGGATGAGATAAACAGAAAGACAGACAAACAGAGAGATAAGGAGAAAGAGAGAAATGGAAGTTGCAGTTTGCACTTTGGGAAGGTAATATCGTTCCAAAGTTGACAAGTCGTGCTTAGAAAAAGGTAAGGGTGGAGAACGCGTTGCATTGCGTCGCGTCGCGTCGCGGCGTCTCCTAATTCTGTTAAGGAAGGCAGAACGCGGGAAAATGGCTTCGGGCATAGAGCGGCGCCGGTAGTCGGGGTTTGAGACAGATATGTATGTATGTACATATATATATATATATATATATATACCTATGTACAGGGAGTTAGATTATATAGGAATATATGTGTATGTGTAGAGTATGTACGGTCAAGTTATAAGGACACTGCGGCTGTTGGTCTACGTAAGGGAGAGGGGGGGATGAAAGCGCAGGCCTAGTCAGCGCGAGGCTCTTGGGCCCTCGACAATTTATTACCGTGGAAAACAATGCCCTCGAAAGTGAGGGTCCGGACCGGACAAAGCTACTGCTTGCCCCAGCGAACCCCCGAGTACCACCAAACTTCGCACTCTACTGCTAGAACCACGCATACCCACGAACACCAACTTCATGCCAGCGACAGAACCGAAACTTCACGTTTTCGCATCCCCATTTCAACCCCTACTACTTTAATAGTATTTTGCTTTTGAAGCTAGATTTTAACTCCGAGAAAAGTCAAACAAAGTATATCGATTCTCTTATACTCACTTCATACCTTTTCTAATCTTTCATTATCTACTCAATTTTTCATACAAAAAAGCTCTGATATTAAGAACAAGATTCTTTTTATTCTTAAAAATTAAGTTTCGCAATTTTTGTTCCGATTTTAATGTCATGAGCATTTTTCATGCATATAAGTATAATTATATATTAAGCAAAGTTCAGGGAAAGGAATGACCCAGTTATTTACATGGTTAAAAAAAAAAAATAAAAAATTTAAATATATTTTCAAAGAAATGGAATGGTTGAGTCTCAAAGTGGTTCGCAAAAAACAAAAAATAAAACAAAAAAAGCAAGGAAAAGGATTTTCTAACGTCACTGCAGTGTGGAATCAAGAAGAAAACCGTGCTGCATTTCGAAACCTTTTTCTCTGCCTTTTAAAATGCGTAAAGCCGATTTTCTTTCTTATATTTCTATATGCACTTTACTCACTTTATACATAAGTATATATACCTATATACAATATATACATATATATATATATATGCTATATTCTACGAACTTTGAAACTAAAAACGAGATATTTTCTTGTAGAAAAAAATTCTTAAGGACAGCTGCTGTCTTTTCAAGTAGAATAAAATAAAATAAACTTATCAGTTTTTAAAACTCATTGTCTGTTAACAACGGAGGACAAAACTTTGACAAAGAAGTCAATCCTATTATCACTTTCACGTGTATCGATCGTAAGACTATAGTTACCATTCTCCCTCTCTCTCTCTCTCTCTCTCTCTCTCTCTCTCTCTCTCTCTCTCTCTCTCTCTCTCTCTCTTTCTCTTTCATTCTCTCTTTATCTATTATTTTTTTTATTTTTTGCTTTCGTTTTTGCGTAGCTATACGCACGTACGATATATACATATATATATTTTATATACATACGATGATATATTTTCCATGTTGAAAATTTTCACGCGAGGTATAATTATTCACGGAAGAATAACTCCCTGCTTCCTTTGTCCGAGCGGTTATACCGGCCACGCACATCCGCTCTAAACAGTATAAAGAATATTATTCGCTCGGTTGTAACGTAATTAAATTTTTGTTTTTTTTATTTTTTCTATAATTTTTTTTTTTTTTCTTCTTCTTTGCTTTTTTTCCATAAAATCCTAGCCTATATTATAAACGAAATTTAATATTTATCCCGATTTTATCACGCCTTGAAAATTTTACCCTTCTATTACCACCAGACCCTAAATAAATGTAAACGATCGTTGAAAAGCGATATAACTGTAAAAGACGGGCGAGATTCAATTAATTAACAAAAGTGTAAGATAATATTTCCAAAAATGTTTTATAAGTTATTATTCTCATTTACAGATTTACAATTTTATGCAATTCGACGATATATTCTTGCACAATTTTTATCCATTTTTTTTTTTTTTTTTTATTCCAAAAAAACTCTGACTCGACACTTCAAACTTATAAAAGTTCTTCGTCATCGTTTTCTTCCTCAAAGTATAATTAAGTTCTAAAATTTTCATCAAATTTACACACTCATTATACTCTTTCCGTTAATTTCTAAATTATTACAGTAGTGTTCGAAAAAATTTTATCACCGTTAAAACAACATGCAATTTATATTTTCAAGATGAAAAATTAAGCACGAGGGAAATATATATGGAATGCAGTTTTTACACCCCATAAAAAGTTCCCTGCTGCAGCGGATCAATAATTTCGTGTTTGTTTTTTTTCTTTTTTTTTTTTTCTTTTCTATCAACCCTTAAAATCGACGTCAATGTTTAAACTATAAAGTTTGATGTTAAAAAGCACGAAAGCATCTAACATGGCCATGAATTTTCAAGAAAAAATAAATTAATACTTGTTTATTCGCCCAGTTATTGGATAGTTCATTTCTTACCCTGCAGAAAAAGATCAATTAAATATTCATACAAACAATTCTCCTCGTTCTTAACCGGACCTTGCCTTACCCTCTCAGGTTTCTACCTCTGTGCCTTGGCGAATAATAAAATATTAAAATCGCATCATAAAGCAGCCGTTTATACGAGGCAACTATACCCCACGCCATCGACCAGACAGTCAGGTTTCACGTTTAACGTAGAAGGGATGATTTCGTTATTGCAATTTATGCCAGTGAATGTCCGGCCTCATATAGCTGCAGGAATAATCGAACGATTTTAAATCCCCGCTGATAAATAAAGTAATTTTTTTTTTTTCTCTCTTTCTCTAGCTGTCGTATAACTAATTCAACGCGAGAAGGGAGGAGGATTAAAAACGGAGTTTAAATTCTGAAATAGGGGTTTGTGTATATATTGATTATTTTTTTCTATTTTTCATTATTTGAAATGGGTTAAAATTTCAAGGGTTTAGAAAGTTCGTTGTCTTGCGAAATTTTCCTACCCCTTGTTGAAATATACGAGAAATTGAAATCGGTAAAATTATGCAAACGACTTTCAATTTTTGGTAAAATCGTTTAGAATGGAATGAATTGCTATTGAAAATGACGATAACAGTAGAATTGTGTTTCAACCAATCAACATTTGCGTGAGAATAGCATGAAATTTTGATGTTGTTTTGTGGTATAACGGATTGTTTGCGTAATGAAATCCACCTTTTTAAAATTCTCCTATAGCATACGTACACATATATCTACTAACTGGTTATAATGACGAAACCAGCTTCAGGGGGTTTTATAGTTAAAAATTTCAAATTCCCTCATTCTCCGGTCGAATATTTTCATCTATATCCAATAAATATTATCGGCTGAAAAACAATTTCAACGCTTTTGAAAAAAGGAGAAAAATTAAAATTTAAAAAAATCGAGGGAGAGAGAGAGAGAGAGAGAGAGAGAGAGAGAGAGGAATAAAAAAAAAAAAAAAAACTTTAGATGGCATAAAAATAAATAAACGACGGGGTGGGTTTATTTTTTGAATAAATAAATATATTTGTTTGATGATCTCGCTGTGTGAAATATAAACTCTGTTAATTATTCCATTTCTGATTAGGTATATATATATATAACATACCTGCCTATGTGATATGTATGTATATATGTATTTACGTATATATTATACGATATAAATACCGTGGCGATTTTTTTTATAAATATTTTTCAATTAACCATCAGACTGCACGTGAACCGCACGATTAATACGTAGATATATAAAAAAGAAACAAAATCAAAAAATGTTGTCAAAATTAGTTTTGGAGAAAGACTGAAAAAGAAAACTAGCCAAGCTTCAATCCTGACAATCCTAAACTTCATAATACAAGATAATATAATATTGCCAAGAAGAAGCGTTAAAGACCCTCACGTCGGCTTACCTGTCCCATGTCGACGACGAAAACACTTATCCTCATATTAAGCGTCGAAAATGTCGGGCTGTCCTTTCTAGGGTCGTTTTAATCGCGGTACAGATATTATGATAATTACAAGTCTCTATGGAGGGGGTGGTGGTGGTTTAATTTATGATTAATTTAAACTCTAAAAGTAGGTATGTATATATATATATACGTATGTATGTACATACATACAAGGTATAAGGACAACGGGACAACGTGTACATATGGAGCTATCGAAAATATATGTAATTAAAATTTATGTGTTTGTAGTGAGTATGGGTAATGCGAGCAACACCTTTAAGGATGAAAAAGGAAGTGAAAAAGTAACCAAAAAAATATAAAACATAAAAAACAAGGAAAAAAAAAAAAGTGAAAAAGAGGAAAGGGAGGAAAAGATTCGCGCCATTACTCGACCCCAGGTCCTGGTGACAGCCGATAATTGGACGTGTCCTTTGGTTCTTTGCTGCCTCCTACGAAGAAGGGACAAGAACGAAGGTCCTTCTGGTCCTCCGGTCCGTTCACCCTCAATCATTGATAGATCGACCGTGAGCTTGAGCTTGAGCTTGCGTAAGAGCGGACGAGTGGAGTTCGAGTGGACAAGACCAGACTACAATGTTGCCCGTTCTGATCAATCCAATATACCTGTCTTTTGGCTCGGGCCTTTTGGAGTTGGATTTTAGGATTAGAGATTAACTTCTAACACATAGGCACGTGGATATCCACGACTACCATCGTAATCACTGCCAACATGTAGGTAGAGTGTGTATATATATATATATATATATATATATATATATATATATATATATATATAGATATAAGGATTTGAAAAACTTAACGTTAACGTTAACGTAACGAGAATTTTTTCTCTCGCTAATCTCTTTTGCCAAAGAAGATTGAGTCTCGTTCAACCGAATTGAACCACTACGCGGCTTCCGTAGCTGGGCATTGTCGCAAAGATTTCCAATTAAAGATGTCGAACTAGGTGGTAGATAGTCAGGTACCTACCTACTGCAGTATACGTACATACATACATACATACATACTTCCCGGGGATGCAGCTGTGACGACAGGATGCGTTTAGTTTTCTAAATTGAATTCGGTTGTTGTCGTTGACGGACAATCGATTCAAAAAACCGGGAACCGGACCAATAGCGTTTTCGTAAACGTTAACTTTTAATTATTTCTTTTTTCGTTTCTCGTTTTTTTACTTTTTTTTTTTTTGTTTTTTTTTCAACATTTGTACATATGAATGTATGTACATACATATATATACCGAGATTGATTTTTCGAAACAGAAAGCAACAACGTATGTATGTATACATACCTATATACCTATATATCGTTCGCGAGGGATGAAAGGAGGGAAAATACTGTGAGTACAGCTAGTCGAGGGATGAAAAGGGACGGAACTATGCAACGACGTGGCGTAGACTCGACTCTGGACCCGTTGAAACGACGGAGGGTTTTGGTTTGAGGGTTTGAGGGTTTGGGGTTTGGGATTGTGAGTTGGGGGTTGGGTCGGCGTATAGAGGCCCGTTTAAAACCTAACAGTGCAAACATTACCAGCGCTGATTGCTTCATTCTACGAGCCATAGGCTAGCAAACGCCAGAGGGATGGATGAACTGCATATATAGCGGGTAGAGAAACGCGTTCGTGTTCCCAGTTTTTTTTTTTTGATTTTTGTTTTTTCAAAATATTACAACGTTAAAAACAAAATTGGATAATGAAATGCGAAAAAAAAAAATAAAAATAAACAACAAAAAAATTCAAATGGCAAAAAAGAATAAAAAAATATAGTCACGAGTTAGTTTTCATCGCTCAAAAACCCCCACAAAATACCTTTAAATAAAATTGTTCCGTAACTAGTTTTTTTTTTTTTTTTTTTTATCACCAATTTTTTGTTTTATTTTATTTCACTTCAATTTTATTTTTTTTTTTTTATGCTTTTTTACGAGAGCACTGTGTATGTACATACGTACCACATACATGTAGGTATAGGATTTTTATCACCCTATGAATCAAAGCACGAACACCCGCTCTAAAACAGTGTGAAAAAAAAATAAATAAATAAATAAAAATAAAATAAAAATAATACAATTTTGGTAAATCGAGAAACAAAATCACTCCGTTGGGAACCAAAACCCCGCTTTCATTCCCTCGAACGTACATACATACGCCATGCTGGTAACTATGGACGTAATTATCAAACGCTAACACGAATTGGAGTACCAACGTACCCCATACCTACCCTACACCTCCTTCAATCATTGTTTATGTTTGCTTTTCTATACGTTGGTTGTGGTCTACCGATTACTATCGCAATCAACCCCTACGCATGTCCACCACTAAAGCCAATGCAAACTATCCTGATGTAGCTACAGCTCTGTGTCCTACATAGTGATAAGATTCTATTCAGAATTGTTCATACTTCAGTCTCGAAAAATCTTCATAAATTGTGGACGAGGAAAAAACAGAAAAAAAAAAAAATGAACCGATCAATTTTAGGCAGAATTGTATAAGGTTTAGTTAAATTTGACTAAAAGTCAAAGAAAGAGATACACAGTATCACTATAATGTTTTTTCTCGTGGTGTTAGTGCAGCACTGAGCTGAAAATAAAGTATAAAGAATTCCGTTCACGAACGCACGGTTAAACACTTGAAACTGAGAAGAATACAGAGATAGTGATATAGAACGAGTCCCCATCCTTCCTCTCATTCTCGTTTTGTTTCCATCTTCTTCTTCTTCTTCTTCTTCTTCTACTTCTTCTTCTTCTACTTACGTTCCCCTGCAGCTCAAGAGAAACGAATTGTCGGTGGGGTTAAGGATTTTTCCAATAGCGGACGAAGAACTTTGAGAGTTTCTGCTACCCCACCTAGCCTGCATCATGGCGATATACCGTATAGGTCTGAAGTCTGTAGAGGCGGAAATATATTAAACAGGAAGTAAGAGTAAGTTGTACAGGAAAGGCTGAGCCTGACCGCCACCGGGACCGGACAACCGGACCTGCGGGCGTCGGGGTTACTGTACGGTGGTTCAAGGGAGAATAACTAGGATCATAGATCAGACTTAACTCGCACTGTGCTATTCGTCTTTCTCTCAGAAGGTACCGGCGAATGGCAGAAATATAGACTCGGAGTTTCTCCTGGGCCGTATAGGTCGGTCCACCTTCCAGGTTGAGAAAAGAGATCTTTACGATCTCGTGTCGGCCACCAATGTTTCATTAGGAACCAAATAAAACCTGGATCTCTTACTCGACTGACCTCCATCTCGCCTTTCTACCACCACAACTACCACCAGATTCTTTTACAAAGGTAGATTAACCCGGTGCAAATACTCAACGAAATGCTCGGATTCCCTAAGGGTTGGCTAATGCTGCTATACCATTAACCGCACCAAATCTCAAAAATAGTCTTATTCGTTATTTTCAGTATTTCACTTGAAATCTTTGATCGTGCATATATGACCGGTTCAAACGAGATTCTAAAATGGAAAGAATGAAGGAGATTGAACAGATTCCACTAATTAAACTTTTCGTAAAACAATGTGCAGTCAAGGTTCCTAAATCACGATTTAAGGGCAAGGGCAGTGGGCCATAAACTGGCTTTAGGCCAAACCAGTACAAAGAGATATACTAAATCAGAGTGTAGGTTGATGAGTAGACCTTTGAACCGGTTGAAGGAAGAGGCACGCGATAGACGTCAGTCGGGTGTTAGATGGATGCGAATGTCTAAAAGGTATGCGAGATACGTAGCGAATGATTTTGGGTGGTGTGTTAGTTTTAGTTTGAGTTTAAGTTTGGGATACAGTAACGCGAGGTCTCGGTTCATCGAATTTTAGTCGACGCGTTCCACGGCTGAGAATATATGTCCCGTAAGATCAGAGGCCCCCATTCGTCGTCTTGCTAAAATTAAGCATCCCGAACCGGGGCTCGGCCCACTCGCCATGCCTTGAAGCAAACTACGACAGATTTGTGTTTGAAACAGAGTCGACGATATATAAGGATGAGGTTTGCGGCGCGACGCTAAGTCGTGGGACGCGGTGCGGTGGTTACGCTTGCGGAAACTAGAAGAAGAAAATCAACGAATGAATCGATGATCCGACAAGTAGAGACCATGAATCTATTCGCGTATATATGTATGTACATATATTGTAGAGTTGGTAGAATTTGTCTGACTTCAAACACGTTTCGAATGGGGATGAGAAAAGGGGTGAAAAACAGAAAACCAAGAAAAAAAAAGAAATAAAAAAATAAAATATTAAAATAAAGAAAAAATATAATGAAAAGAAAGTGGAAAGAGAAAGAGAAAAAGTAAGGGGAGAAAATATATGCGGAACGCTCGTTAACGGTAGAGAACGAACGAAATAGAAAAGGAATGAAAATAAATGAAATAAATAAATGTAAAAGTGAAAAGATGAAAATAAATTTGTTCCAAAAAAAAAAAAAAAGAACAAGAAAAAAGTAAAAATAAAAATAAATTAGTATGAAGTAAAGAAACAATTCACCACCAAAGTTCTATCTCCTTTCTCCACCTCCCCCTTTCTCAAGATTCTCGAGTTATTTATCTGATCACCCCGTTGCCTGTACAAAAACCATATGATATAGTTCTCGCGTATAGCTTTATATACTTGCGAGGTTGTCGCGACGAAGGGAAACTGACTGAACGAGGGTTCCTAAACAGTATCAATCTTTTGCGACTCGTCGCTTTGATCTCCGAGAATAACCTTTAGGGCTTGAGCGATTAAATTTAAACGCGCGTTCTAATATATGCAAAAAGGACCGAGCGTAGGTATACTACACCACAGAGAAAATCACCAAAGCTTACAGAGTACCGAGTCTAGACGATTATTAAAGGGAATGGGCTAACCGAGTGTCGCCACGGGACGATGAGAAGAAAAGATAAGATAGGTATGGGAATTCTTACGTTCACTACCCTTATGTAATTATTTTTATTTTACATTTTTTTCATAAGGTAAAGTATATAGAACGTCAGACGTATATATATATACGTCTCGTTGGGACACTTTATACAAAGTCAGTTTTGTTCAACTTTTCACTACTTTTTTTCAACGTCCCTATACATACGCGTCAGTGCTTATATTCATCCCTTATATTCCTTTTTTTTTTCCTCTCCCTTCTCTCTCTCTCTCTCTCTCACTCTCTTTTTTTTCTACAGTAATTCACTTGACTTTTACGATTTTTAGGACACCTCGATTCTCGCCCGCATGCCTTCAGGGGTTGCGTGTATGTGAAAAAGGCGAGAAACGATTGTCCGCTATAGTAGTTTGAATTTTTTTCCGTTTATAACCGAGGCACAACCCTTTGAATAATGCAACCCGAGCTATACCTCGACTATCGAAAATCGTTCCTCTTGGCCATGTAAATTTTTTCTATTATTTTTTTCTTTTTTTTTTCTCTCCAAACATAAATAGAATAAAAAACGAAAAAACGAAGAAGAATAAGAAAAAGAAGAGGTTTAAAAAAAGAAAAAAAAAAAAAAACAATTTTTACTTTTTTCATATTTCGCTATATATTACCTTACGAAAAATCATCCCCTGTATGGTAAGAGTAGTACAAATTCACAAAATCCAATCGTATCTCATCCCCTTCGTCCAATTATAACCTATATAGAGGGTTGTCTTAACAACCGTATATTGTTCGCATCCCTTCGACGATTTTACCCACCCCCGTAAAAATATATTCTCTTCTCTACTATATGGGCTTAATTTCTCGGTAGACACCCCCGTACACACTACAATACAATATAATACAATACAATACACTACACTACACTACACCATGGTTATACCTACAGGCTTTTGCCAATACAGAGATTATCGGAGATGGGGTTGCACCCGAACCACGTATATGAGTGACGCGGTGCCACTCCTGTATCCAGTTTCATTAAGCGCATTTCGAGGAGCACGAAAGGGAAGAGAAGGGAAGGGTTGTCGCGTCACCGAAATAACCCCATAGTAGACGAGACAACCCGCGTGTCCGAGGCACGCTGAACCGGTAATTATACGTAGTTCAGGCTCGTTGTTAACCAGGAACACCACGTGCCTGAGTCACCCATCGGCCTAGACCGAGGCGTAGGCGTAGGTGGAGGTGGCGGTGGAGGTGGAGGTGGAGGCCACAGCGCTAATGGATTTGACAAGATTGAATTATAGGCAACGGCTTCGACGGTGTACGTATGTATGTATGTACGTACATATAATACAATACGTGTGTATGTGTACGTGCGTGTGTTTATTGTGTGTATATATGTCAGTAGAGGTACATATTGGAAGGCCACATTCGAAAGTAATGGACCGGACAGCGAAATGGCCAGGCTAGACGGGTGAGGCAGCTACTGCAGGCGACAATAATCGACGTATGTACGAAATTCGTCCAATTTATCACGGGGTAGCTATAGCGATAATTAAAGTATATATAGGAACTTTTATATAGAAGAGGGATTTTCTTCCCTATACGAACTAAAACGTAAATGCCTCCGATCAATCGAAGAGTAAGAACCCTGTTTCGATTTTTTTTTTTTTTTTATTTAACGTCGAGGGGTGGAAGACCGCGGGGAATGTTTAAAACAGAATTACCATTTCAGAAAATCCTAAATTTAGCCAAAAAAATCATTTTCGATTTCTTAAGTAACGTACAAAAGTTGACACGAATTTATCTACACCTATAGGTATACAATATAGGTAACAACGAGCATCCCTTAATCGAAGCTACGGGTCGAGAGTCAGTTTGCCATCCAATAGTCGTATTTCGTTTACTTTGATTAGCTAGGGCGGACCGGATCTTTGGAAACAATTTGGCTGGCGAAACAGAGGTATGATAAAATAAGGTAGGAGAAGGAGTTAGAAAAGGAGAGGGAGGTTGGCGCGAACCGAAGCCAGTACGGTACTTTGTTCACCCTTTTATCCCTGCGGGGTGAGTAACTCAGGCGTCCGGTAAGCCGTTGCGGCACATAGGTCTCCATGTGTGTAAATACGTATACATGTATGTATATATATAAATATATACCTATATGTATAAAATTTCTCTAGCCCTGCATTTCGGGACACGATCTGATCCGATATACATATGTATAGATACTATAACGTAAACCCCCCTCGTATATATGTGTACCTATAATATATAGATATGTGTACATACATATATATTTATTTTACCACATATTACACGACGTCATATATATGTTTTACCGGTACAAATCACGACCCGTGACCGTAAGAAGTGAAAAAACTGAATTTCCCGAGATGAAAATAAAGGTAAGACAGGTAAAGAAAAGAAAAGTGATGGTGATCACTGAGGAAAAAGAACGTGGGGTAAAAACGGAAAATCACTCCCCGAGGCACTGCTCATCGGCTATCTGACCCCACGCAAAAATCAAACTCCTTAGGGTGCTAGTCCTGTCTTCTTCAATTCCTATCTCTTTTGCGGACGTCGAAAGGGAAGATAGTTTAGAGTTTAAGCCGGGGGCGTAGATCTCACTGTATTATCTGCCGGGGGGATTTCAGACAAGTATTAAACGTATATACGTATATGTAAACGTATATACGTATACACCCATACATGAATGTGCGCGGAATAGCAACGTCTAGAGTAGTAAGAAGCTATAGTATCGAGTTATGCCGGTGCCTTAGGGGTAAGAATAGTTAGCCTGAATAAGAGGTTCGCGGATCGCGACTTCCGGACTTTGTTGGGGTGTAGTAGGGCGCCGTTTTCAAGAACCCGCAAATCCCTATAGGGATACAGGGGCGTCTCAAATCTCTGAAAGCCTTGAGGGCGCGGTTTTAACGGTATGGGGTAAGCATGGAACAAGACACTTTCCCGCGCTCTTACTTGACTACACGTATCAAAATCACCCTTAAACTAGCCTCCGTATATATTTAGGTATACTTGCTGGTTATGATCCAACCGTGTCTAATTAATCGTCTTAATACATCGAACGGGGTATTAGATATATAATAAGGGATGATGAATATCTGACCAAAATTTCAAACTATGTAAGTATCCATGTATTTACAGCATGTATAATATTTATATCGAAAAAATAACACCAGGAAGTATGAAATAAGTTTGAAACGAAGTTTCGCCTTGGTAGGTACTATCGTTAGGTATAGCTGAAAGACATTGAGGATGGAATAATGGCGGCGGGTTGGGTCGTTGTAAACCTCCGTTATGAGGCCATTCAATAATATACCAGCATAATTTTCTACTTCGAAGGCAAATAGGAAAGATGAAACAAGGTCGAAGGCTGGAGGGATAAGGGAATTCCTACCCCTCCTATATGTGGTATAACATACTCGATATTGCTACTGCTGCTGCTGCTGCTGCTGCTGCTGTTGCGATGTACAAGTTATACTTATGTTCGTTTATAAATATATATCAAGATATTGGAAAGAGTTGTGAATTATTATTATTATTATTATTATCATTATTTTCATTGCCATATTATTTTTCTTTCCGTTAGTAGTAAAAGCACAAAAATACTGCTAATTAATGATGACATAGAAATCGCAGGTTTTTAGATTATTTCTGTTTCCTGATTCCATATATACCCATACCATATATACCACGTTATATGTAATACTAAAAGTACACGAGCATATGTGGATTCTTCTTGTTCATAGGATGGTCTGTGTTTCTATGTTATACGATACCCGTCAACTTCCACATATATAAAGCCCTTTCAGCTTACTTGTGGATATCAAATACCTACCTACCTACCTACCTACTACTTCGTAGTATTATACAAACATTAATAAAGTCTGGCTTCGGAATAACCACACGCATCGTTGCACCGCAACGATAACAATTCATATACGTAGTATATATACTCCAACCCTCATTTACGATCATTATATACACGTGCGTTTGGTTTGTTTTATTTCGCTTAACATTAATGTGCGTTAAACATGCCACCCTTATTGAATATAATTAGAAGAAAAATTAAAAAAAAAAAAAAAACATCATATCGGATCTATAAAATGAAAGAAAAAGTACAAGACGTCGAATTCCAAGCCATCTTCTTTTTTCTCTTCTGTATATCCTTTTTTTTTTTCTTTTTTTTTTTTATACATATGGGAGATCCATTACCAAGATTTGACCGTTATAATTGGATTACAATTCATCTACACGAGTAAGAGGTTAGTTCAGAATGCAGGGAAAAACTATAACTGGGACTAGGAATGATATCGCGATATTTCCGCTGTGAAAATGGCAATTCGGATAAGTTCAGGACCAGCTAGAGTATAGGCACTCAACTTATACCAGCTTAATACAGGCTGGTATGTATGTATATGTAAGTGTAACTTTGCGGTGGGCCAGACTCGTCCCGCATACTAAGAACCGAGCTGTACCTCTCTTCTCTACCTCTGGGGATTCATTACAGCGAGGTATAGCTAGCTAACGCTGCGGGGTGGCTCAAGGCGTGCTTATTACAGTTTTCGGTATTAATTTGCAAACCACCCCTAACCCCGTATCTCTAGACTTTGAAGCGACGCGGTGACGAGTTTGAAAGGGGTAAGTTTAAGGACGAAGTAGATATCCGAATATTAGAGTGTTTCGAAAAGGGGTTGGTATCATTTTTACGTTTAATAACTATACCTCACCAAGTATATTTTCAAGTATAAAGTATATGTATAAATGGATACCATCTTATTCTCTGAGAAAAATTTTTGTATTTCTTTTTTTTCACCAGACAATACATCGGTCAAAAAGACAAAATATATATAGAAAACAAAATCGACAAAGTTTCTTTACAAAGAGCTTATATAAATCGACTTATCATTTTATTTATTTATTTATTTATTTATTTATTTTTTTGTTTTATTTTTCATTCGAATATAAAACGTGAAACAACGAGCTTTTTTACCCAACCAACATAAAATATATGAGATAAAAAAAAAAAAAACAATAAAAAATAAACTAAAAAAAAAAAAAAATTGTTAAGATGTACATATTTCAAAGGCATGAGACGCGCGAAGCTTCGAAGAATTTTCTCTGCGAAGTTATTTTCATTTTGTATTTTTGTTTTAGTTTTTTTTTTTTTTTTTCTTCTTTCTTTTTTCTTCTTTTTATTTTTTGTATCTTTCTAGAAAAAAAATTTCCCCCGATATAACTTTCTTAACGTGAAATTATTTTCGAGACAAGAATACGAAAATAAAAAATGTTAATAAATACGGTTTTAAAGAAGAAAATTTCAAGCTTTTTCGACTTTATAAACCGAAGCTATTTAATATTTCTTTAGAAATTTTTTTTTCCGTTTTTTATCTTATTTTCACAGACAAGATTTGGTAGTAAATTATCTTGGTTTTCAAAACTGTGCTTACCCTACAATAAATAGAAGAAATTTTTCTTCTTTTTTTTTTTTTTTTTCTTTTTTAATTTATTTATACATAAAATTTTTCATCGTTTCAAAGATGTCTCTCTGTATGTATATGTATATATAAAGCTTTACTTAAGGATAAGAAATTTTCTCCTGTCTTCCTTCCCTCGTTCTCAATTCTAATTTACGGTATTTCATTTACACCGTTTAAACGGAATCGTATTTCAGTCTAGAAGGTGGGTGTAAATGGGGGGTAGGGGGTTCTTTCCTCTTGCAGTATAATGTAAAAGGAATAAGAAAAGGGGGATGTTTCTCACTGTAATGTCTCTAACTAAGGTCTAAGCAGATCCGAAAAGAGTAGGTGGGTATAAAATCACCGTCTATTTCTCTTACATATATATACTATATAGGTATGTATACCTATATATACTGTGATAAAAATTTTCTAAAAAATTTACCCCGCTGTTAAATCCAATATGAAAATATATAGACACACGCTGTCTCTCCGAGAGGGCTAAAAGAGTATTTACAAGCCCTGAAATCTAATCAACCGGTGAATTGATGGCTTTAATTAAGCCAACGTCTCGCCAAAAGCTCGAAGGGGAGGGAACGGGGTGTAAGACGAGGCTATACATAAATACTAAATACGTATACATAATACATATAATACATACATATACAAAACTATACTCAAAGTTAAGATTATATATATATATATATATATATATATATATATATATATATATATATATATATATATATATATGCATATCTACACATGAATAAATATCTGTATATATACACCAACCTATACAGATATGTATTATCTGTCTTCGAAACTGTGAGTAGGTAAGGGAGAATCTGAATTAATGTCATCCAACTATTTCACCCTCGGTATATAATTTCCTTATGCTAAATTTTCATTCTATATATAGGTTCTGGAAAATTTGTAAATGTATGATATGTATATGTATACATTTACCATCACTATATTACAATCTCTAAAACCAAGTGAATGTATTTCCATGTTATATGTATGTATGTACATATTATATAGATATATAAAGGGAAATAATCTGTCAACTGACGGCTATACAATTTCCCACGATTTCATGGACAGACGATAATCGGCTTACGATTAGAACATCGGACACGCACCCTGGCCAAATGTGGCCAAATATATACATATAGAAATTTTTATTTATCGAATAACGTATCTAACTTTAATTGAAAAATAAAAATGAAAATATAAAATATAAATTTTAACAATAAATTTTTCCTTCATTATAACGTATCTGTATTTCTATACACATATACATATGTATATCGATTATATCTCGCATACTTACACGCGAGGATATTAACGAAGACTCATATCCTGAGAGACTGAAGCTGGAGACTAGGACCTGCGGGGGTATCCTCCTGGTGGCCGGATATGAACCGCTGGTACCGGTCTACCATACCATGTCCATCGAACCGAACAGCCGCTCTCGACCTCCGGCTAGCCTCCAGCACTAGTATATATAGCACACAATCAATTCGTCGGATGGCTTGTTATTTCCATCTGTCTAACGGTCAGTATTTCGTCTTGAAAAACCAATTTTTATCGAAAATATATTTTTTATACAAAAAGAACAAAAAAAAAATAAAACAATTTAATATCTAATGGGACGTAAAAAATAAAAAAATCGATATAATTATTAAAGTATCGAAAAAAAATTTAACCACTCAAAATTCTATATAATTTTTTTACATTATTCTACGTGTATCATATAACGATCGGAGATACAAATTACACGCTGCAATACACCTATATATCCTGATGGGCATTTACACACATAAAACAGCTATCTCCAATGTCTCAATTACAGACAGCTGTCTCCCTCATCGCCAATACGTAAATACAGAGCTCCCCTGTTAACGGCTCCATCATCGTGCACGCACGCGTTGACGTGTAGGTGCAGGGTGTGTTCATTGGGTGTCCGGTAATTGTAACGATAATAAACTATATAGGGGTTGAAAAAAGAAAGTTTTCAAAATAAGTTTTAATACGTACTTCGAGATGCAGAGATTGAAAGTAAAATGAAAGAAAAAAAAAAAAAGAAATTTGATTACGTTATATGATGAAGAAAAAAAATAACTTTTTGGCTTATCAAAATTACGAGCAATTAAATTGAAATGTATTAAAAAATTATTTTTTCTTTCGACACTCTGTATAAACCAGATGTTTGTTAACTATCGTTGTTCGGATCAGTTGATTAGGGGTTCTGGGTAGTAAAATAGTATTGCGTGACTCCAGGGGCTGACCTGCGAATATGGCAATTCGTATTTCGGATATATAACTGGAGGTGGTGGTTTCTGATTCAAGAATTTTATAGCTCCAAACCCTCACCTCAATTCGGTCAGGTTTTCTCAGGCACGAATCGTCCACCACAGGGTCTTTTTATGTGGGTTTAAAAAAAAAAAAAAAAAAAAAGGAAAAATAAAAAGAGAAAAAAATAAAATAAAAAATAACTAAAAAAAATAAAAATAGTCTTTTTGCGTAAAGGGTCGTCCGACCGTCGTCGACGATGCTGAGATATTCGGAGGACGAATTTTTGTCACGAATTAGATGTATATAATACATATACACGTGAAATACATATATATTCAAAAGCTATATATATAAAGCCAAACCGACGAGCTCCAGGGGCTGACACCCCGAGGCACCCTGGCCTCCTAATCCCGTGGGAGTCTCGGGCGTGCGCGACTCCAAAATTTGCATACTTATGACTGTTTATAATGTATAATTGACGGAGTGCTGCCACCACCACGGCTGTCTATACTACCGACCATAGTTGGCGGTTGTTGGGGCCCCGTAAGCTTTCAAATAATCAGATTATCGGCTTTGCATTTTGCCTCTTGCTCTTTGTACGTCACGATTAAATACTCCATTTCGGACTCACCATCGAAGATGGAATCAATGTGGACGAAAAAACAAAAAATTTTTCTTTTTTCAAACGGAAAACTATAATTTCGATAGAATTTTTATCTTCGAAAGGGTTAGAAATTGGGATATTATCTCGATTTTCGTACTTTTTTTAGGAGATCAGGGGGAAAGGAGGGGGAATTTATCGAGAAACTATATTTCGAAAACGTGTACCCTGATTAAGCTTTTGAATTTATATTAAATATGAATTATATGACAGAAATTTTGGCATCAGACATCCCGAAATTCTCTTAATCAATGCGTAAAATAAATCATACCATGAGCGAGCGAGAGCGTATAGAGAACCGCGGAACAATCGCTTGTCCATTTGGTAAATTACGCGTCGTTAAACTCCCGATAAAAATCGAATAAAAATCACCCTCCTTCTCGTCCTCGTCCTCATCCTCATTCTCATCCCTGTCCCTCTTTACCTCCCTTCGGGAAAAAAAAACCAAGGGGACGAAACACGTCACGTCACATTTATACTCCGACGAACCGAAAACTGAAAGATAGGAGCTCGACTTCGTATACCGCGAGATGACTGAATGACGATTTGGAAAGGTAAAAATTGTTAAAAAATTTTTAAATTTAATTCACGAATTTTAAGGGATGGATAAACTCTCGTTTTCTTGTTTTCTTCTCTTTTGATTCGTAGTAGGTACTTTCCCTTTTTATATTTTATACAAAAAATACTAAACTTTTTCTCCAGCTTTTAGCTATATAAGACAGACATTGGAAAGAGCGAAAATGTAACTACTAACGTTGTCTCATACCGGAGTAAACTTATGCGTATGCATGCGCTGTTTGGGTATACAGCGGGGGCCAAAGCGACCGTCCAAAATTTCCATGAACCAACAATACAGATAGGAACACAGGGCCGAGTCTCGACTGTCCATGGATGAGGAGATATATATATATAGGTATATTTAACCGCTATGTTGCGAACCCGGCCAGACATAGTCGGGTATACCCAAGGTATGTACATCCTTACATTAGCCGTTCAGTAATTCAAAGTACCCGTCAAATCGTGGCAGGTCACAAGTCACCGCAGACCCAAACTGACAGAGAATATATATATACCCATAGATACGCCCATTGGTTAGCTAACAACTTCTATATTGTTCAAACCAAATCCTGCACTCCACAAATAGAGTAGACTGCGAATATCAAGTCTCATACATCGAGAATATAGGATCAAATAGAATTTTGATGGAGAAAGAAAAGTAGATGTTTTTTTATTTTGTTTTTTGTTTGCAAAAAAAAATTAAAACTTTGAATTTTGTTAAATTTTTATTTTCAAAGTTTCTACTCCTTATTTATCAGGTTCAATCCCTTATACCTCTAGACACTTACTGCAGAGTCTGAAATGTAAACGAATTCGCAACATCGATAGTTTGTAAAAATTGAATGGCATACAGGTTGTTATAGTAGAACAGAATCGATAGCGCATTCGTGGTAAACCATTTTACTCGAAGCGGTTTATCAACTCCGTTGGGAATTTAGCTATACCTATACCTATAACCGTCTATACCTACAGGTAAACCTCCGAAACGATCAAACAGGACATTACATCGATGGTGGAGTAAGCGAGTTTTAAAATAAATTTCAAATGGTTACGAAAAAAATATTTTTTTTACCCTATTTCGTTAGCATTTTTAGTTTTTTTTTTTTTTTTATACTCATGTAGTCATCATCATCGGTGAAGCTATTATTTTATTATTATTACTGAAGAAGAGCTACTACTAGTTCACTTCACTCTCTCGACGGACAAGTCATTCGTTATCTGAAGCACGAGACCATTAAACATTAAAATCAGCACGACGCGGCTCGTCCCTCGTGTCATTTGTGCTTTTGTTACGCGGAAAGATAGCCACTTTGTTATTCACACAGGGGCGGCCAAGGGTGCGGCCAGGAGAATCCCCGCTCGCCCATTCTGTCGACATTAACCGCCCCAATCCTTAGCACACTCGTACTGGTTAAATTCCCACTTGAAAATCGGTAGGCAAAATTTAAGGGAGAAAGAGAGAGAGAGAGAGAGAGAGGGAGAGGGTAGGTATAGGGAGGAAGGAAGGAACTTGCTACATGTCAAGTTACGCAGATATATTTATACGCTGTGCCGTGAATAAGGGTTGATAAAACAAAATTTAACATGGGATGTATAGGTACGTCGACTTCGTTTAACAACCTTAACATTTATAATTTATTCTAATTTTCAACAGATATACGTAACTTTCAAAGTTTATACATGGGGTAAAAGCCGTACGGCAGTTTCAGATCTACGATAAGAAGAGACTTGACAAAAAAAGGTAATTAAAAGTACTGCAAAGATAGTCTTAAGGAAAGTTAATATACGGTTAATGGAATAGATTGATCGTTAAGGGTGTATATAATTTTGTGAAAATGATAAATAGATTTTATATCCAATTTTTTTTTTATTTTTTTTTCAGATTTATTTCAATGAAAAGAAAATCACTTGTCACGTTCCTGTCCGTAAAGTTTTTCGATAAAAGGACTTTATCCTAAAATTCTGACCTTATAATTATTTTTATTCCTTGATTCTGAAGGAGGATGATAGGTAAAGAGGGTGGTAACCACCAGACAGTGTGACAGTGACTTTTCACTCTGTCGAGAGTAAAGAAGAGAAGAGAAGAGAAGAGAAGAGAATAGGGGTGGTCTGGGTAAAGTCATTATCCGTAGAATTATTTCGGAATTAAATCAGGGAATAAAAGCGTCGACTTTGGCGAGTGCTTGCAGAAAACCTCGAGCGAGAGAATCTCGGGGTCCTGTTTAAAGTGTCTTTTACTCTGTTCCCTGGTCCAAGGTGCAGGGACGAGAGGACCGAGGATATTGGTGTGAGAGACACATAAATGAGAGAGAGACGCAACTGAGATCTGATATCTGCCGGCGAAAGCGAGCCACCCCAACCCGCCCCGAGCTGAGGAACTTTTAAAACTTATTTAAATTAAATAGAGTGTAGGCGGGCGGGTGTCGGTCGAGGTAAAACGGAGGGAGTTGAAGGAGTGAGAGATAAGGGATGATTACGGGAACGCGGGGTGTCTGTAGAGATCCTCCCTACCCTTGTTGGATATAGCTGGATAGCTGGATGGGGCAGAGAGAGCTCTGTTCGAGAGTGACAGTTCCTGATAGCGACAACACCCTGGATAAAATATACACGTTTTATTCGGGAATTAAAACCTGTTCCTTGTCTTTTATTTTATTTTACTCTCCTCCCTCTCCCTTATCTCACATCCCTTATTCTCTCTTTCTTTTTTCGTCTTTTTGTTTTTCTTTTGTTTCTTTTTTTTTTTACTTACTCCACTAAATTTATCTGCCTATCCGTAACTCCGCACTTTGTTTTCCCCAAACTTAAGGGATAAGGATTGAATAAATCTTTGATATATAATTATTTGGATAATTATTTATTCATTATTACTCGTTTATTTTTTGAAATTTTATTCTTTCGGAACAGCATAAATTTGTATATCGAAGATGAGGTGAAATGGAAAAAGAAGAAACTAATGAAATAGATAGAAAATCGAGAATTTAAATCGAATTTTGTACTTTAAGTATAATGTTAATTAGCCAAGAGTATCTTAATGACACATATTATAATTCCACGGTCACGAATGAACGAAATTAAATATATAAGACTCACGGACACGCCTTGTATTAATTGTCTTAATAACCCTGAAAAAAATAAATAAAAAAT
The DNA here is from genome assembly GCA_963924015.1 of Macrophya annulata. NCBI lineage: Eukaryota > Metazoa > Arthropoda > Insecta > Hymenoptera > Tenthredinidae > Macrophya > Macrophya annulata. The sequence continues at coordinate 14,749,891 of OZ001263.1, read as the reverse complement.
TGGTCCAGTTCTTCGTCGGCTTCTTTGTGTTTTAAATTCCACTCTTTTAACTCGAGGCTAAAGTTAATCGCTTAGAAACAGAATGAAAGAGATAAAGAAATAAAGAAAATAAAAAAGAAATAGAGAAAAATAAAAAAAAAAAATAAAATAAAAATTTTTGAAGTGCACTCTCCTCGGTTCTTGTGCAGCAGACAACTGTCGCCTCGTAATAAAGACTTGGTAATAAAATTAAGGAAATAGGAAAAGCTGAACGAGATGCAATATTTATATCGATGGCTTAAGGGCTGCATTTAGAACGGAGCTATTCCAGCCACTATAATACGTGAGATAAAAAAACAAAAAAAAAAAAAAAAACGTCTCGAGAAAAATCCTTTACGATATAAAATACCGGATGTTAGACAATTTCAAAAATACATAACAAGAACGACGAGAAAGATATTAAAAAAAAAGAAATACGGTGTATTGATTTGACTAATTTTTGAAAATTAATATGACCGATTAAATTTAAAGAAACTATTAATCCAAAACCACTTTGACATCTGTTTGATATTATAAAAGTTACGCTTTACAAAGATACGGTGAAATTTTTCTACAAACTACACGTAGTACCTACCTCCATAGAATTTTATTAGTCTTTAGAGAAGAGGAAACACAACTAACATCTGCTAGTAGAATTATACCAATTACCACTGAACCACTCATTTTTATAATTGCCTTTTATATAGATTTAAAAGGGAGAAAACTATACCCGAGAATTAATTTTTAATAATCTTTTGTGTTTATTGACGCCTTACCTAATCTTCCCGTGTATTATAGCTTCATCATAATCATCAGTTAAGACCATATGTTCCCTTATCCATTATTTTAGATTATCTTGAATTTTTTTTATAAGTGAATTATAGACTTTCTGAAGAACTTTTTTAACAGGGAATCATAATTTAATATCAATTAAGAAAAGTCTATAATTAAACTGAATGATAAACAAGGTAATTACTTGTTATACTAATTGTAAAATATTGAAATACTGATCTCGGACGTGATCAAAGGCTGATTATCAGAGCACGAAATTAATCTGGGAATTCATCATTTCGTCTGAATTTATATCAAAAAGCATTACGTTGTATATAATAACACGGAGAGTTAAATTAAGAGTCAAAGTTTTTTGGATGTGGGATAAAGAAAAAAGGGGAGGGGGCGGAGAAGGAGAAAAATAGAAAATTCAAATCATCCCTTAATTTTACTTATAATTAAACTAATCGTTGACCAAAGGTGCTAACGATCTGTAATCCAGAAGCGCTTAGTGAGAATACTACCTCTGCTTCCCTTCAGGGTCGAACTAAGGGATATCACTTAGGGTGCGCGTGTCAGGGCGTACGGGCCGCCATATTGGGGACATCAAACCTGTACGTGCCCAACATACAGTCACACTAGAAGCAGCAAGGTGGCAAGGCTTGGGGCACGGATATTGTTTACGTGCCGTTCCCCAAAACCCAGACCATATCCTACGCAGGAATTCCCTCCGCAAGCTCGAAAAGCTTAACGCCAATTTTCGCTCCGCGTATATACATAATGCATATAATGAATTTGTTGCGGATTTGTATATATATATATAGCTAAAAATATTTTTTTGTAATTTGGTAACGTAGAATACGTTATAAATCCTTTGACAGTGTAATGCATGATGGTATTAACATCCCCTTATTCAAGCTCTTTGTGCAAGTAACGAGATTTTTCTTATTCTTTTTCTTTTACTTTACTTTTCTTTTTTCTTTTCTTTTTTTTTTTGTGCTTTATTTCATCAAAAGTTTTATTCCGCATTACTATGCATCGTTCGGTATCTCGGGCCCCCATGGCGACCCGGGGGTTCTACAGGGGTAGGTGAATGTTCGCCTTGAACAACTTAAACATGTATTAAAATGACAAAGTTGCATCGCTAGCGTAGCTTTTGCCTCACGGGAAAATCACGAGGGTTAATTCCGCAACTGTTTATAAATAATTCTCTACATAATCCCCCTAAAGTACAGTCAGGGTCATATAGTAGCTACGTTCTCGTGGATGAAGAGATGAACTTTTTAACGCCTGTTTTACTTGATCCTATATATAGTAGAAAATTGACGAAAGCTTTACCGTTGCACTAACACAAGAAGGGAGGTAGAGGGTTTATCTTAGACGGAAAGAATAGCGAGTTTATTTTGTAACGAAAACCAACGTCCCAAGTCGAAAACAACTTAACGTTTAACGTGCTTTGATGAGTCGCAGATTTTTCGGTAATTTTTTTCTTTTTGGTTTTTTCTTATACCAGTACTGAGAATGTTTCATATAGGCATGTACTACATACATAGCTCTTATACCTACCCTAAGAGGTATGCAAAGAGTTCAAAGCTCATTGATTATTTGATGATGGTAAAAAGCAGAGAATGGAAGATGAAGAAGAGGGGAAACGGAAGAGGAAGAGGAAGAGGAAGAGGAAAAGGATGGTTCCCCGTTCCGTAAGATAATCCCAAAGAATTGTGATCGGAGATGAAGACCGGAGGGGAGAAGAAAATATCATAAGCGATTCGTGGCACGGCTCTACCTACCTCGCGGTTCGTGACCTCCCGGCCGACGACTCAGAAGTCGGTGCAGCCTCTGGATATACGTACGCTCTTCTATTCTGGCATTTGGTTTAATTCTTTCCAACCTACCCCCCCTTCGCCTTTCGAGCAGTAGGTACGATTGTGCAATTTCCATTTCGTAGAATAACGACTAGCGCGAAATAGAATAGTGAAATTATCGATAAATGGAGGAGATATAGCGGGAGGAGGGGGAGTATTCTCCAAGGAATCAGTTCGTCGCGTCATTTACTTGAGGAATGAGTTTTATTTTTCAAAAACACTTTCTTTCAATTAATTTTTTCCGATTTTTTGTTATTTTATAGTCCGATGTGTGACCGTTTCTCTTGACGAAAATTTTGATAATTCGAAAGCATTCTCGGTCGTAACCTTAAGACTTTTCCTGGTTTGGGCCATCGAGCGAAAAACGGAATGCTCACTTTTGTTTCAGGTCATTACGCCTAATTGTTATTCCGCGGGTTCCGCGAGGCCGAAAACCTTGTAGAATCGAGGCTCGTATCTGTTTCAATTGTTTGAAACGATCCTCGGTTATATGTATTGAGGCAATGAAATTAGACTTTTTCTAACATTCAGCTCGTCAGGGGTCTTTGAAAATTCTATAAATGCGGTTGGTAAGCAAATTGGCCTGCTGGGTCAAGAGCCGAGACCCTTAATAAAATGCGCGAAGTAAAACTTGGAGATTTTTTTTTTTTTTTTTTTTTTCATTCAGGCACTGACTCGTAATCTTTCCTGTAGAAAAGAAAGAAAGAAAGAAAAAAAACAGAAGAAATAAGAAAGAAGAAATAAGAGGAGGAAGGAAAATAAGGGATCGGTGAAAAGTGACGCGTGTAATTCCCAGGGTGATTGGAAACGTCCCGTGGTGAAGAACGTCGAAAATAAAGAAAAAGAAAAAGAGAAAAAGAGTGTGAGAGAAAGAGAGAGACAGAGAGAGAGAGAGAGAAATAGATAAATAGAAAAAACAAAGATACGGACAAAAGTATAGAAAGAGAAGAAAAAAAAAGAAATAAAAAAACAAAAAAAAAAAAATACGCTAAGGGATGGAGAGCGAAAGGGGAAACGAGATGATCCCGTGGGGTCACCATGGAAAACGAGGGGAAAAGAGGGGCCCTCGTAAAACTGGGGGCATGTGATTTCCCCCAGGAGGAAAACCCCGGCAGTATGCCTCCTCTTCCCCGTCTACTCTTCTTGCCTGCTTATATATACATACCTATATACTCATACATCGTACTCGAAACGTGATCATCGACAAAATCCTGTTTTGTTACCTCCCCGTCCTGAGTCTTTGAAAGGCCAAAGACCTCCTCCTGTCAAAAATTAAGATAAAAAAAAAAAAGTGAAAGCTGTGCTAAAGAAAAAAAAAAATGGCATTTGAAGAAAGAGAACAGCGATTCATTTAATTATTATTTTTTTTTTTTTGTTTTTTTTTTTTTACAATTTTGTATTCTAAAAAATGTCTAAGCCACTTTTTGATAACAAAAAACATTTCAGAATATTCATTTCCTGTCTTTGATCTGACTAAACCAGACCGTGCGTTTTGGCTTCTGAGTATGATAAGTGACTGGTATTATTTGATGCAAAAAAAAAAAAGACGATTTTACTTTTAACTTTATTCTAGCTCGAGTGAACAGAATTTTCCTTCGGCATTATTAAAGTTCAAGCAACGTACTACTATTCGGCCCCAAAAGTCTTCCTGACGTACGATTTGCATATCAAAATTTCCTGCTGGACTTGGCAAGCCCTTGTACACCTAACTCTATACGTATATACCTATATCATATAACGTGTAATAAACCTCTAGAGACTCGAATTCGAGGACGAATTCATTCTGCTCGATTTCGGAACAACGTCTGCTCTCTAGCTCATTGTCAGTCCAGTTCTTACAGCTATTTCTTGTATGTATGTACATACATACATACATACATACGTACCTCGTACTGCATACAACAATTTATAAAAATGAATTTCGTGTACGAAGTATAAAATCACGGACAAAATTTAACCCTGAGCTTTTGAAATTCGGTTAGGCAATGTATATGTACCTAAAGTAAATTTAAACGAGGGTTGTGAAATCGTTCTTATAATAACCATTTTTTGATTTTAATTTTTGGAAAAAATTTTTACTCCAATCTGTGGAGTATATGGTGATAGCACAATATCAAATAACCTCGAGCTACAGCGATTGAATATCGCTACTGCACTCTACCGATTGATATACTCGAACCTTCAAGCAGCAAGCTCTTTCTGCATGGCTTATATTTTATTGCCTATCGAAAATTTTCGCGTATTTGCATATCCGCAAAGTCTGCAAGCACCGTATCGTGACCGACGATTTTAACGATAAATAAAAATACGTTGGCTGGCAATGTTTGAAAACGATTATTCAGGTGGATAGAAACAATTTTTCAAAAAATATATATTGTTATTGTGTGGAGAAATATATATTTATACAAAAATTTAATTAATGATGCCGATTAAAAAAAAAAAAAAAAAAAAAAAAAAACAGGTCAAAGTCAAAAAGCTGGATAAAAATTTAGAGATTAAAAAATTCGTACATTCATACGTAATAAAGTTTTTAATCCCCGTAAAAAAATATGTGGCGGACTAAACGTGGGGTTGAATTTCGTCCAATACGATATGTAATATTCGTTGTGCATGGTATGTGGTGAGAGTTTGAAAACTGTTAAAATAATAAAAATGTTAAATTCTTATTCAACCAAAAGAATATAATTAAAGCTCGATTTTTTTTTATATAAGTATAAATTATATTTCAATAAGATTTGAATTTTTCGTTCATTAAATTTTAGACATATTATATATACCAGATACTTAGATATAATAAATTGTAAACCGTTTTCAATCATCATATATAAAATACGTATTTGTGTTTTGTTTCTATAAATTTATTTCTTAGAGCTTTCAAAATCCTTCAAAGAATGTTCCGAGAGAGTTAGAAAGCTATAGGATAGGTATATCTATATTTCTATATATATATATATATATATATATATATATATATATATATATATATACATACCTATGTATACGAGCGAAAAGTTAATCGCGGAAAATCGTAGAGTGGTTGAAGAGAAGCACACCGTGCTTGGTATACGAAACAGTTGACAGAAGCTTGCGCGCCATATCGCGGTGCTTTTTACGGTTGTATCTACCGGCTTCCAAGCTCCCCCAGGATTCAAGGATGCCAAGCGTCGCGTCGCGTCGCGTCGCCCAGCCTGTACATATTGTACATACATATACATGGAGGTATATAAACCGTATACATATATAAATTTACTATACCTATACGTATGTACATACATATAGCTACCCCCTACGCGCGACGATTTCTCAACGGGGCTGATTCGAAACTAAATTGCATTTGGTTGCGCGTATGTTGTATATACAGCATACTGGCGTCTCGAAACCAGTAGCTCGTCGTGGTGCTTGCAAGCTTTTTTGATATCAGAAAACAGGAGCGGTGGTAGTGGTGTAGAAGAATAAACTCTCGCTTCACTTTGGCGAAATATATTTCTGCGGTATGAGAAAAAAAAAAAAAAAAAAAAATGAAAAAATGATAAAAAAAAAAAGAGAAAAAGTAAAAAAAATAAAATAAAATTCTCATTTCTTCTCGCAGCAATTCGATTTACGCGGTATAAGCGTAAACAGACGCGGATAGCGGTGGGCGGGTAACTATATATATATATATATATATATATATATATTTTTGGCAAGGAAAGAAAGAAGAAGAAGAAAAAAAAAAGAAAAAAAAAACTAAAAGACAGAAGGGAATACCCATTTTCGTACAAACTCATACCTTTTACTTCGAATAGACGACGCATGAACAATATCGCGAATGTTCGTTCTAAAAAGTTCGGAAAATGATCTTCTAGGTTTTGACCAGATGCCAAGAGCTTCCACGAGAGACTCGACTAGGATTAGAGTTTTGGATAGGGTAGAGACTACGCTGCTGCAGGGATTTATGATTGAGTCTTATCCGGGATGCGGAGGTAGAGGGTTAGCTGTATGAGAGAAAATGAAAAATTCAGATAGCTTAAAGACGTAAAACGTGTTACGGAAAAGAGAAAATAGATACTGCACCGCGTACGTGTATATATATGACGTAGGTAGTAGGTACGTGGGACTACTAGATCGTAAAATTTGGCATCTGGCAGCCAAAAGAAGACGAATAATAAGAAGAAAAATAAATATAAAAATTATAATAAGAAGATGCGGAGATGGAGGCTGAGGCTGAAGCAGAGGAAGAGGAAAAGGCGGAATTAAGACGAGTGACGCGCCTCGGCACCCGCGGACTCGCGACGTCGCGACGCTTGGAATAGACGCGTCTCATCGTCAGCCACCGACTTCTATTCCCCCGGACTTTGTGACTCGTCGTATACGACGTTAAGCCAGGAATTGCAGTTCCGCACCGTCGAGCGCCAAGTGGCCGAATGCTTTTCGAAGACGTCTTATTCTCTAACTTTTATTAATCCTCTTTTTACAGATTGCTTTACCCATCAAGCGGCAGATAATTCGATAATTTACTTCGCCCTTTGAAATCGCATAATCACCGCAATATAAACTTTTTAAAGAATAAAATTTATAGAAACTAATATTCATTCAGAATTTGATTAACGTACATCTATTCTTCAATATTCCCATTGAAATATTCTCGACACTTCGCTATTCCGGACATTCGAGTTTCGTATCCAACCCATCAATAGATCGATCGTACTGGGATTCGGACAAAACGGCGCCTCCGTAGGGGGCAGTCGGTTTGGTGACACTCTTGACAGGTAATACCGAGTCGAAAACTTATCGGCAAACTAAACTTAAGTCCAAATTGAGTCTGGCGTATATCTCCGTTTATCTCGTTATTTCTATGGGATTCTCTCATTCTCGTATTATATTAACTCATCGTTCATTCAATTTGGACACCACGTTCTCTTGACCAAAGTTATTTCATTTTTTATTAGTTTTTTTTTTTTTTTTTCATTTCATTACTTAAAGAATTTTGGTTTTTTTATTTATGCAATATTTGACTGTTATCATACTGATTAAATAGAATTTTTGCAAACACTTGCCGAAATATAAACATATAACTTCTACTGAGAACATGGTTATTTTAAAAGCTATCAGAACCCCAAGGCGTTCTTGCAGTCGAAAACTTTCTTTTTTTTTTTTTTTTTTGTTTTTTTCAAGTTTTACCTAAAATCGAGTTTTCCACTTCTTGGATATAAAGGTGATTTTCCTGCGGGCAGATTATAACTTTTAAAATTCATGTGGTACAGTTTGTTTTTTTCTTTTTTTTCTTGAAATAAAGGAAGAGAAACATAAAAAAAAAATTTGGACCACGATGAATTAAAATCATCGATTTTAAAATCTCCCAAAACGATCTTCAATCGTTTGAACATTCTTCTTGTGTAAAATGTAAATCAGTGATACCCCAACGTATATAGGTATGTATTTACATAGGTATGTACATACATTTGACAAAATGAAACAAAGAGAAATATTCTCTGGCAAAAAAAAAAAAAAAATTATTCAAAAACTCATAAAATTTGTCAACTTCTGCAAAAGTCAGGATATATAGGTATATTGCGGTTCAGGGAGACAAAAATAAATGGTTGAAAAAAAAAAAAGGGCTACAAAATGGAATGGGAAAGAGTGACGGAGTTTTAGAGGGTGTCTGTCTGCAGACCCTCCACACTTTTCCTGCAACCAAACTCCAGCCCATTGTACGAAGCGCGAGGCAAACACTATATGCAGGATTTACCGAGCCGCGGTACTGAATTATGCAGCTTCATCCAACTGTCAATTCCTTCACAGTATATTTCGTTGATATATAACACTGTCCTATGATACATTGCCCTCTATTTTATATTTTTTTATTTTTTGTCATCCCGTGGAGTTAGACTTCAGAATCCAATCTCAACTCCATCAATCCATAACTCAGAAAATTGTCGAACTTTATCGGATTTCAAAATCCAAAATAAAGTAAACAAAAAAAAAATAGTTTAACAAATTTTTTTTCAATTATTAAACTTCGGTCAAAGGACTCTTCTATAACCACAAACCGTTTATAGTACAAATATGCAGCTTTTAACCCCTTAAACTCCTGAATTAGGCTCTGTTTTTTATCACCCTTATACAGACTAGATAATATAGACTTCAGGATTGAATCTCTATTACATACGGTGGTTAAAAATCAAAAATAAGACTGAACAAAAAAAATTTTTTTTTTGGCATTTACTTTATTTGATTTTTTATTTTTTATTCTTACAAATCCTTGAACTGGGGTCAAAGTACTCGTCTATAAATACAAATGTTAGTACAAATACGCCGCTTTCAACCCCTGAGGCTTCTGCAAGCTCTGCCAAAGTCTGCGCAGCATTGTACCATCCAGCCTTATTCTATACTAGTCGCGAAATTGGTGGGTAGCTATACCTACCTATCTAACCAGTACCTAGCTATACCCTAGTTGTGAAACGAACAAGCTGCCCACCGAAATTCCCATTTCTAACTCCATTTAGTCGCCCGTGTTGGCTGACTGGGCAAACAGCGTTTGTTTGATTATCCGGAAGCTAAACGCATTAGCTGATAAAATACAGTCTCGCGAACCGCGGCACGAGCTAGAGCCGTTCAGAGCTTTCGGTAGAGCGAAACTTGCACAACGAGGTATTCAGGCTTTGCCTCTATGATAATACCTAGCCGGATAATCCAAATAACAACAACAATTATTATTGTTATTATTAGTGTTATTATTATATGATAACTTTGATATTATAACACAATCGACCGATACACTACGCGGAGTAAATCGGATCGGATCGGATCAAATTCAAGCCAAACGATGCTCATCTCGTTGTCGAAGCTTGATAAGGCGGTAGGTAGGTAGGTAAGTAGGTATATGTATAGGTATATCGATTTGTTGACGAAGGTTTTGCTTATGCAGACCTGATATTCACCACCAGTTCGCGAACCTCTCTACAATCTAGTACCTACCTACCTATCTACCTACCTGGATGCATAATTTAAGTGTCGTGTCCCAGATTTCCCTTCACAGTTGATTGCTAACCGTACGTTATATATATACCTATATACGTTCCTATATATATATCCAGTATCCTAATTGTATTGAATTAGTTAAGCCTCGGTTAATGTTGCTTTATGCTTCATCCTCTAGCCTATTATTAAGCTAATACAAATCCGTGTATAGCATATACGTTGCAGTTTAGAAAATTGTGAAATGTGATAATTTTTTTTATTTTTCTTCTTCTTCTTGTTTCTCGATCTAAATGGTTCCATTCTACTTTCAATATCAGTGTTACGAAATAGAGAGATATCTAGAAATTATATATATGTATATATACATACACATGTGAAATAGCGCGGGTCTAGGTAACCGCGGACTACCCGGGCTTACCATCGGCGTAATCCATTGATCCGTTAATCTGCAAGGTATAGTGAGGAGGTAAGAGGAGGTAACAAGATTAGTTGATGATTGGTATTTAGTACCGATTGGCAAACCCTAAACGGCAAGACTCACTTACCCGTCGCTCTTAATTTCTCCTCTAGGTATGTATGTAGATATAGATATATATACATACGTATGTGTACGTAAATACAACGCGAGTTATGCAAATACCATTCCTGTGCAGTTAATCGAGGATACGTGAGCTGAGCTAGATAGGTAATACCAAAACTCTTGAGTTTAACAGGAATTTCAATACACTAGGTAGTTGTTATATTGCAATTACCGCGCTATAACAATACATATCACGTTTGTACATACATACATACATACGACAATCATCGGAGAGAATTAGGATCACGATGTTGAGAATTCAATACCGCTGTAGTTTCATGTATTATACCCTATGTACCTTATACTTTGAACATAAAGTTACATGAATTTTTGCACATTGTATACGGTTTGGAATAATGAATTTATGTAAAATAAATATATAGTACGATATATATGTATATATACTCTGTTTTAGTTTAACATTATGACGTATGTATGTATATGTATATATGTACAATACGTATGATGTTTCAATTCCGCAAGTCTAGTATCTACCGGTATACGAATAGCATAGAACCGCACGAATTAAACCCTAGCTGAACTGACGGGTTGTAATAGCAACAGTTATATTGACGATGGTTATTGTAGCTGGTGGTTTCTCGGCGGGATACCTTGTGCACATGTCGTTCTATATACCACACCCAAAGTCGGTTACCCAACCGACATATTTCGAATGACAATAGAGAGGGTAGATGATGTAACCATATATACCATATGCGGACACACATGCCATGATATTATTTTTAGGGTTGTTCATCACACCGTACCTACGTCATCGATGAAGTTTTATTCATTGATCAGTGATCGATGAATAAAATAGTAGATTTATTTCAATGATTACAGCAAAATCATTACGTTGAAAATTTTTTAATTTTATTTTTTGACAATGTGTAAATTTAAAAAATTGTTTTTTTTTTGTTTTTTGTATTTTTATTCGGTTTACGAGTTTGATGAGAACATTGAAATCGAGGGTTGGTAGGTAAAGCTGTGAAGGCCGCATCATCCGGAGGTTATTGTATAATGGGACACGGCTTGACAAGGCCAACGCCATTCACCGTGCCCTCGTATTAATTGAGAACCCTGCAGCCAGGTTCAACAATGGCGTGTGTCACCCTTTTGAATAAGGTTGAAAATTATTTGTCGCTATATCGTGTAAACTCTGGGATACGAAATTTTGGTCAAAACATTATCAACTCTTTTAGATAAAGGTATAGGTGACGTTACGTTACGTTACGTTACGTTACATTACGTTACGTTACGTTACTATATGTCGGGGGTGAAAGAGCAAGTGCGAACGTGTGTGTAGAGAGCTGGAGCACGCCGCTCGTTATTTATTACCCAAGTTTTGATATACCGTTCCCGTTTAGGGAGCAACTTTAAAATATTAAAATACAATGTCGATAGGACGTAACAGTGCTACGGCCTGCGACCATGGGCCATGGGTCATGGGGCAGATTTATCACGCTCTATAGAGATAAATAGATACATATATATATATATATATATATATATATATATATAGTATACCATACACAACCCCTGCAGCAGGCAGTATACAGATCCGTTACTGATAAGTTACATCGGCACGTATACCTTCGCTTCACGTATGGATAACCAAAACATCAACGTGACTACGCATACGTTACTATCCTTAATTTTTATACTCCTAATCGCAGCTGACTGCAGGAGTCAAAATTCTCTTCATCAGTCAACGAACTCTGATATAAAATCGCCTATACGACTTTCTGAAAGGAAACTATAGTCCTCTGCAGAAAAAATTTCTACTTTTATTAATTTTGGTACTTTTTTCTTTTTTTTTTTTGATAAAATTGTCTCAGATTTTATCGCACAGCTGTTCTCTTTCATATGTGAATATATCGGCAAGGTTTATTTATTTTTTTTTTTTTTTATACCAAGAGCACGCGGAGACTCTTAGTCTCGCGAATTATCAAAGGTCAGCAGAAGCGGAGTAGGTGTACATATCTACCAGCTAGGGGCGCGTGACTCCTCGACCAGCGAAAACCCGGGTTAGCCAAGCGTGTAGGGCCGCGAGGGGATGAACGAGGCTTTCCAGGCTCCAACCACGACGGAAGTAACAGCGTGGCCGTTGCCTCGTACGAAAATAATAACCGCCGGGGTAACAAGCACCATCTACTACGTGCGATACGTGTTTTCATGGAAACCAGGTGCGCGTTGGTTTTAACAACGAAATTATGGCTATGTATAGTACCGTGTACGGAATTGTACTACTCGTGGGAAAGCACATTAACGCGTGACTTTTCACATATATGGAAAATGTAAAATTTTGTAATTTTTTTTGTTTTATTTTTTTGAATTTTTCGTTTTTTAGTTTAAGAATTTTCATTTCGGAGAGATTTTCTTGTTTTGTTTCTTCATCTTTAGAGGAGATCGTCATTTTTCTAGACGAATTTATATTCTCTTTTAGAAATTTCGAATAGTTATAAGATCACTTGGATAGTTTAAAATGTTGGAGTAATTTCAAACGGTTGCAGCAGAAAGCGAGGAAGTCATGAAGACCAAATGGGTCGAGGGAATATAGTGGTAGTGTAAAGGTACCCACCTACATAAAAATATCGTATACCTATACTCTATATAGGTACCCATATATCCTACCATCGAAGAAATCAGAAATATGGAAAAGTTGGGAAATCAACGATTGAACGACTCTTGGTGCTCGTTCAATCGGAATATCTTTTTTACCCTATATACATACATATATACATATATATATGTTACGATATACTTCACAGAAGAAATTTGACGCTGTTCTCAAATTCCCGACCCATATTTCATATTTTCTCTGACTTTATTTAATATCACGCTATACCCTCTTTCGCTATCCCGAATCTCCTACATATACACCTATATATATATCCAACATGTTATATACCCTCTTCGGAAATGACGTACCATTTTTCCTTTCCTTTTTATCTGCATTTTTTTTTTTTTTTTTTTTTCTCTATTTTTCCCAATATTCTGCGAGGACACAAAACTAATTAAATCTACCCACTTCGATGAGCTAAAATTATTCTTCAATTACTACCTATATACGATGTAAAGCTCGAACGAAATTGTTTTCATATTGTTTTTGAATTACGTCCGTCAAAAATCCAAAAAAAAATTAAAAAAAAGTTATTAAAAAATAAAATAAAAAAAAATTTTGATTCTTTCAGGATTTACATGAGGAATATATTAACATGAAAATTTATTTCCATTGAGAGAAAATAACCCCCTCGCATAGGGTCTCTCCAGAGATGGAAAAAAAAATAAAGATAAAAATTCAGCTTGATTTTCTGCAACTATAATTTATTATATTAACCCAGTTATTTCTCCTCATGATATACAAATTACAGTTTAGTCAACTGCATTGGTATGAGAATTTTAACGTTGAAAAATAGGAAAATAGTTTTTATACAACGGTAATCTAATTCTCTTATTATATTGTATCGTCCAGTTTCAGTTAAGGATAATCTAGAAGCGTTTAAAATTTGGAAAACAAACAAAAATCTATTTTTAATAAATTTTATTACATAAACTAAACTATTTTTTCCACATATTATGTACACGCAAAGGGTATATATTATATATGTCTTCCTAGAAAGTGCGGAAACGCAAACCTGGCTTTATAACTAACGTAAGTTGTGTGTTTGGACAAGATCCCTAATCTACGTGTCGGTCTGTCAGCACATCCGGAATTTTTTTTCGAAGCGGTTGAACCTATAATATATCTGTAAAGGTTAGCGCCACAAATTTACCAGATTTTTTTTATCTCTTATCCAAACTCTAAATACATTCCTAGACACGTGGATCTTATTCTAAATTTTATTGAAACAAAAAATAAAAAATAAAAAAATCAGTCACTGAAAGCTCCAGAAATTTTTATTTCGCCATTTATTTATTTTATTTATTTTTCCAACTCTTTTGAGACTGTCTTATATACACTTTGTACATAGTAGTGAAAAGCTTGCTCTGAATTTTGAAACGCATATCATTCGTCGCATTGAGCAGGAGTTATTGCTGAACATTATGTTAGCTCGAAAGCTCGTATGGTGTAGGCCTTGTCAATCTTGAGTGTATTAAGTTTGAAAAATGTAGATCAAAGCAAGAGTGAAGATTTCCTGGTTTAGTTAGACCGCCCAGAACTACCTCAGAATGTATGTATATACTTGTATAACGTTGAATAAAAAAATGTCATTCATTATCGTTGTCAAGCTTTTCGAGTCTACAAAACACTATAATTTTTCTTCTGTATGTATATATAATACCTACTATAAGAATAAAGAAAGAAAGCTGCAGCATTGACAGGTTCTCACCAAGGCGTTTTAGAACTGTTCTAAATATAATATCGTCTTGAGTTGAGTTGACAGTGACATGCAAAGCGAGGAGGGTCCCGGAGTCACGAGTCAAGAAAGTCCCATGTCCTCATCTTACTCCAAGTCGCAAGTCGCAAGTCGTTCGCTTCTACCAACCGACTGGAGAGACCGGAGACACTGACGTCTGTCTGTCGGAGCTAATGTGTTGTCACAAGTCGTGCGTGTGCCTTGAATCACCTAGAATCTCTTCTCTTACACCCTCACTAAGGTCGATTCTATACTGTATACATACTAAACTTACATTATAACTACATGCTTTCAGGTACCGAAATTACGTACGTTACATACACACGTGTTCTATGGATCAACGGTGACGTGTTAAATTAACGTTGTATAAACTAGATATCATTCGACGAGTTTTCAAAGCTTTCGTCGCAACCATTTCATCGCCTTTAACGTTCACCTGGAGGAAACGTATCGAATAAAATTGAGGATAAAAAAAAATTAAGAATCATTGAATAAGTAGTATTAATTTTTTTTTTTTTTTGGAGTTAATTTTCTGATATTCCATAACGATGCAGTTTTGAGATTAAAAAATCTATGATTTTAAAGGAATAAAATTTTTTATCGGTATAAAAAATTGAAAAGTAAAAGAAAAAAAGTCACCCCATTTGCTGTCGATAATTCCTTCAACTTTTCCCAAAACCTTTGACCCTATCCTTGAATTTCTGGTATACCGATCGGTATCGTGTGGTGAAAAAAATCGTGGTGCGGATGCAGGAGGGTAAGTTCTCCATCCTGTCAAGGTATAAGAATAAAGGATAAAATCGCGGAGATGAAACAGCGCGAGAGTTGTACGGGGTAAAGAGGTCCCGGTAAAGGAGAGACTTTTATCTACGATTGGTCGCGTTATTTCCGGTCCATCTCGTCCAACTTCTGTCCGTAGCAAAGCTCGGGAAATTGCAAAACCTTTAGAAAAATGAAAGCGTCGAGTGATTGCTAAATTTACTCTATATATTTCCTTCTATTTTCTATATGTCACTATTTTCTATATAAAATCCATTCCCTTCCGGATTTCAAAGTTTCGAAGAAGCTTTCAAGGTTTGAAAATTCGTATATATCATCCTTAAAATAACTCCTAATTTTCGCTGTACCAAAATATCTTAAAAATCTTTAATCTCCTACATATAAAACATAGATTTTAATTAGATACACAATTCTAAAAATTGTTAAATCTCTTCCTGAACATAATCCTCGGAGTTTATCGTACGGTGAACTGTCAGATATATAGTCCGTGATTGCCTCGGGCAACGATTCGGCTATCCTATTGTTTTCATTCAACAACCAGCAGCCTGGATCTCGAGATTGGGCGATTGGTATAGCTTATAGTAACCCTGCAGGCCCCCACAGTAGTACCCGGAATCATTTTAGAGAAATTGAAACGCCCGGGTTGCCGATAGAAATATACGCTTTGTAAAAATTTCTAGGAAGTTAACGGGGCAGATGGAGCAACAATTTATTTCACTTTATACTCTAGAAGTATACGATTTCTAGATCTACCTGCTTCAAAGATAGAAACGATGATATTAACCTGGTGTAATTCATGTAATTAAATATTTTCTTAATGTTTAATCCTTTCGTCTGGCAAAAAGGTTGCAAAAATTGTAAACACTTAATTATAAAGAATTTGAAACAATTATTTTTGGAGTGCAAAAAAAAAAAAAAAAAAAAAAAAAAAAGAAAAGAAAATTTTTCCACTCGGATCTTTTGAAGCTCGTTAATCACGCATCGATAAACCTTGAATATTATTGATATATTGTGTAGATTTTTCGAACCGTTATATTTATATAGTATTTTAATAAAGAAAATATTTCGAGTGAAAATCTGAGAGCAACTCGCATTGTTAGAAGTTGATGGAAAGGCAGTAAATACCCGGGGTTATATCCGAGCTAATTCGATTGATACGGGGTAACGGGCCGATTACGAGACTAACGAAGCCCGAGCGTCGAGAGAAGCGAGGGAAACGGGAAAAGCGAATAACGGAAAGGTATGAGGGAAGTGAGAAGAGAGAACAGGGCGCAAAGGGAGAAATAAAGAGCCAAAAGAAGAGAAGAGAAGAGGGTTCTCCAGCTCTTCGGCTTACGCTCCTAGTGACCGGTCAAGTTTCCCAATTACCTGTCGCCCCTTGGCCCCACTCAGGGAATAGATACCCTCCATCTCCGCCTCCAACTCTATCCTGGATAGGAATCGAATCACGCATCGAATCGCCGGAACACGACCACTTTGGCCAATCGGGTTGAAGCTACACCGGAAACTGACTCAACAACGCGGAGATACCTACTCTTCACTTTGGTCTCGAGCACCACCGTGGATAGAGTACTTTGGACGATGGTCACCACTCTCAGAGAGCGTACTTTAGAAAGAGCAATTACAACGTTGGGACTGTAAAGTTTCAGCGAGTCACTCCTCCCATGAGGGTCATCCTCTCTAGACCCTCGTAAGAGATTCTACCAGTACCTGGAAATCCTGAACGGACAACTTGACTCAAACGTTTTACGCTTTTGAATTTTCTATTCGAAATTACTTGTCTTTAACCATTTGATTAATCCGTTGACAGGATGCGAAATTCATCATTTTAAGACGACGAGATCGTTACTGAAGAAAAAAATAACTATAGAAATACGTTTTTTTTTTTCTTTCTTTTTTTCTTCTCCCTATTTAAATAATCACCTGATACTTAAATCATCCGATTACCAAACCCTCTATACCTGTATATACAGTGAAACATTATCCTCATATAGTTTGTTGCGGCTTAAAGTATCTGCCGCTTGTTAATCAAAGTGGAAAATACTTCCGCAGGGATAATTCCCCGCATATTTAGTATATATAGGCAAGTATCGCATGATGCAAGCGCTACCGGTTTACCGGAAGTTTAATTTTTCACAGATCAACGATCGTTGTTCCGGGTACTTAATACAGCAATATCAAAGAAGCCCGTAGACGCATGAATTTTTATTCTTTCTTTTTTGTATTTCATATCCGCGTCAAGGTATCGAAAGAAAATACAAAAAAGAAAAAAATACAAAACCTAAATTTTTATACAAGTTTGCTAAAAAATTACTTCACTCCGTGTACCTACCTAAGACAGCGATATTTATGCATATTGAAAAGTTGTAAAACAAAAAAACAAAATTAATAAATAAATAAAAGAGGCTTGTAATCTTAAAGTTTTGATATTTTAAAGTGCTGTCGCGTAATCAAAGGGCGACATTTTTAGGATAAAAATTTCAAAGATCATTTCGCCCGAGCACTCAACTTTATTAAAATCTAAATAATTTTTCTACCTATATGTAACATCGCATTGAATCTATTCAAGTTTTTGATATTTTTAACGAATGTGAACGATCTTTGAATAATCACTCGCTCTGGTTGAAATTTTTCGCGAATTATACGTTATTTTTTTTACATTTTTAATTTATTTATTTATTTTTTTTATTTTTTTTTTTTTTTGAAAAATGATAATTGCAGATTTTTTAACCACCAGTAACCCGAGGGACGATGTAGATATTAGATTCGTAAAACATATGTGTGAATGTTTACCACGCGGGGGCGATGAGAGCTGTAGAGGTTTCCGGTTGCGGGAACGAACTGCGTGGTTTCGAGGTAGGTACAGTTGTACGGCACCCTCGTGCTCCCTCACGATAGTCCCTAGATACGTTTAAGGCTTAATTGAATTCCACCGGGCAAGAACTCTCTCGCCACGCGCGTCGTTTACCTAAATTACAGTAGTAACGGGACCGGGGATTCGCCGAAAGCAAAGATATCGTGTCGAAAGTACCGGTCCGATGCGATATAGTCCGGTGTAGGTATATACGAAGGGTAGAAAAGGGAAGGGGATGCACAGTCCGCGTTATTAGCGCGATACAACAGAACACATAATTTAATATGCGGAAAGGGTTTAAATTTAGTGAAAGATAAAAAAAATGAGTAAAAAATAGAAAAAAAAAAATAAAATAAAATAAAATTAAGTAAAGCAAATGCATAGGTAAAAGTATTTATTCTTGGAGAATTTAGAGCCCTGTTTAAAGGGCTAGGGATATTCTATGAGGATAACACCTTGCGTTTATTGGGATAATAAAAGTTGAAAACACGCCCCTGTTCATTCGGGGCAAACGGCGCGCGGAAATTAGTAAGGGAAATGTGTTGGTTGTGCGGTTTATACGGATAATAACCAGCTAGCTGCGACGAGTTTTTTCTCATTAGCTGTTACGACTGGCCTGTTTTCTACCGGAGGAAAACTAACGAAAGAAGATGTTATGGATTTATTAATCGGAGTCCTGACCTTATCCGTCAGCTGGCTCGACAGAATATACAGAAATACACTCGACCCCAAAACCGGGGGTTATTATATTCCACCAAATTACTTTTTCCCTTTCTTAGAAAGTAAATACCGTTATTAAAATTAATTAACCTTATTAAATCCAAGGCTTTCCATATCTACCCCACCTACTGTCTACATACATATAAATATACATATACATATATACTTATATAATACACAGGAGATTTATTATGAAAGTAAAATTAATCAGGCTTTAGTTTCATGTTCTAAATCCATGCATTCAATTTTCTGTTTATTCCATTTTTCTTGCCATTCTCTTGGACCAAAATTTAAAATATTGTTTATACAGTCTGGATGATGATCAACCCCCGTGAGTTTTCGTAGGGTATAGAAATTTATCTCGTGGTAGATATTATACATATCAAATAGAATCTTAGAACTTCGTGTTTCCGTTTTAGACGTATGATTTACGGAAAGTTTGTCGTTTGCCACAAACAATTAACGATTGAAATTGAACCCGAATTAAAGTAACGAGGAAAATTTCGTGCTCACTTATTTCCCATTTTCTTTTTCCTTTTATCCGACGTGAAACACCGAAGGATAGAGACGGGGTTATACGAGATAATATTCGGGTCGAAAAGAGAAGACCAAAACCGAATCTCGGATCGAAAGAGAAAGAGATATAGAGATAAGAGAGACTTGGCCCCGCTTCTTCGACGCTAATTGATTCAATTGAATCGAGATAATCAATCGAATCGGCCTCGTCGTTTCGTGGGTACGTTGTTCCAGGAATACTGACCCAAAAGAAAGCAGGATCTGGAGTGAATAAGACTAGCGGAGGACTCGAGATCCTTGAAGGATTTTTTTGGTTTCTTGATTTTTTTTGTTTTTATTTATCACTTAAACAAGGGCGGTTTTTTTTTTTTATTAAACTCCGATTGATTTTTGAGACATGGTAAGTGGGATTGTGTGAAAAATGTAGAAAATTTTGAAAAAAAAAAAAAAAAAACATACATAAAATAAAAAGACGTTTTGGAATTTTGGCGAAATTAAATTTCGAGCATCTGGCGTATAATAAACCACCTTCGCTAAGAGGTAAGCAGATTATATTTAATTGGATTTGTCCTTTGGAAGGTCAAAATGAAATTTCGGTCAAGTACATTTCCTTTTCTCGCAATCTGAATACGTTTACTTCTACAATACAGCGAACCACTTGACTTGTAATCCGGTAAATCATTGTCCGCGTTAAACCAGAGTCCGCGGAATCGATGCTAATGGAATATTTATTATACTTCGTACATGAAGGAAGACCGAGAAAAATGAAGAAAAAAAAAAAAAAACAACGAACTCTTACGTAGATTTTTCATTCTTTCATCCCTTCCAGCTTATATTCATTTCTATCTTATTTCTTTTCGTTTTCTTCCTTTTTATTTTCAAAAGTACCTAACTTCCGTGCGAGGTGTGAGTCTGGAAGAAGTCGAAGGGGGATTCCCCGTTCAGACTATACCAATGCCCGTGCCAGACTCGCCGCCTATCCTTAGAGAAGGAGTTGAGATACAAGTCCGATAAGTGAGATGCGCTTAGGCGGAGCGAAAGGGGGATTATCCAAAGTCCTTCCTAGAATCCCAGGGGAATCCCCAGGCCGAAGACAGACGCTCGAAGAGTTTCACCCAACGCGAGACCGAGCGTTGAATCTTTTATATCTTTTTTGAGTTTTGTTTTTATGGTTTTTTTTTTTTTTTTTTTTTTTTTGTATTGCACACATTTTGCTGCCTCCCTTCTTGCGACGAGTTCGTATATTCGCCATTTTTTTTATTAGTCAAAAAAATTATTGCTCCAATATTTGTGAGAAATAATGAATACGATAATCTATTTGGGTTTTTTATATATAGAAAGCGAAAAATAGTTTTAAAAAAAAACTTTGAAATCTCATAATTTAAGGTTATTTTTTTTTTCTATTGATTTTTGCTGTTTTTATTTGTGTCTAAACAGAAAATCGTTTTGAAATGAAAAAATGAAAAGAAAAAGAAAAAAACTATGAAAATAGATCTACGTGCGGATAGGTAGAATCGCCTGAAAGCAACGCCTATAAGAATCGATACCCGCATTGTTTCGCAATCTTACACGTCTTCGCCGAAGAGGTTTCGGGGTAGGTACTACACCTCGTTCTATCCTGCAGGAGGTTGTAAATTCGCTTATGTGATAGGAAATGAGGTAAGGTAAGATAAAAGGGATAGGAAAAGCAGCGTAAGATCCAAAAGCGAGAAGAAAGAAAGAGAAGAGAAGAGAAGAGAAGAGATGAGAAGAGGAAAAGGAAAAAGAGGAAGAGGAGAGAAGCGGCAAATTGGGGTGGGATAGGTAAGCAGTGCTGAGACAGCGAGTTCCAAGTTACGGGTATATGTATAGGTAGAAATCTTCGAACAAGCCGAGAGTCCTCGATTCAGGCAAGAATATTTCCTAATAAGGACAGTGTACTCGAAGACTCGTGCTTTATCCAAGAGTTACGGAAAGAGGTAGGCATGTCGTCGTGGTCTACCATCGACGGTCGCAGAACTAACCTAAATGAAGAAAAAATAAAAACGAAAAAAAATAAAGAAGAAGAAGAAGAAGGTAAAAATAAAAAAACAATAATTAAAAATCGCATCATGATTTAAAAATCGGTAAATGAATAGAAAAAAAAAAATTTTATCTTCGTGAGCAGCGAAAATTTATTCAACAAAAAAATAATAAGCTTGTATTCTGTAAAGATACCTACTATAAGATAAAATTTATATATAAGTGGAAGTATATGAATAAAAAGAGAGAGAGAGAGAGAGGGAAAAAATAAAAAAAAAATAAATAAAAAGAACGGTTTGTTAGCTCTGTTTTTTCGTGCGAAAAATTTGACCATATCTCGCCCGAACGATCACAGAAGATCGAAATTTTCAACTGGATTTTAACTCTAGAGGATTATTAATTAGACCTAACGACCAAATATTTACGTTTTACTTGGTTTATTTTATAAGGGTGTATTTTACCGAGACCTCATACCTAACTCGGATACGAATTTGCGGATCAGGATGGTCAAACACTCGTTAGCGTCCTGTAAGTCGTGGTGCTAATCGTAAGCCCGTCGCCCCCTTAAATAAAACGAGCTTTGCTGATCCAGGTATACTACAAAGGTATAAATGCTTGATTAATATTTTGGGATTTCGAGTAACGAAAACGAAAAATAAAAAATAAAAAATAAAAATCGATGGACCGGTCATTTTTTTTTTTTTTTTCTTTCATTTTCTCTCCTGTATAAATTTCTCGATTATCAAAACTGTGAATAGGTATACATATTATAATACATATGTATATGTGTACAGATTCGTATAACGATTTGACGCGGATAACCCCGAACGATAAGAGATAAAATTTTGGGGTTAAAAACGATGAAATACCCAACCCACGATATATATGGGGCAATTAATTCGATGACACATTTATTTTACCCATATCGTACATATATTTAGTCACGTTCAAACCGGCGTCGTGTTAACCGAGCTGTTGCGAGTTGCGGTAAAAATGTAAAAAAAGAAAAATAAAAAAACGTTCAATAAAATGACGAGCTTTCCAATTATTAACGGAAAATGCAAATATATACGGATATATATAGCTTTGGCGTTTGTTATACCTCTGCACAGTTTATTTATTTTTCTTTTCTTCTTCTTTTTCGTTCGAATCTGAAGAAAAATAATAATAAAAATGTAGAAAAAATCAAGAATTTGTTTATTGAATATATCTATACCTTTTTATATATATATATATATATATATATATTCTAATGCTTCATATATGTATAGATTGTGTATAATTAAATCGTAATGAAATACCGATACGGACTATGAAATATTCCGTCCTAGACATCCGGCTCATTAGATACGCGAGTTGATCCGAACTTTGTCTGGCATTTGTTAAAGGTTCGTACATAGAAAAGTTAAAAGTATGGAATACTGTGGCGAGAAGTAACGTAAATTGGCCTCGGTTCGTTTGACGTTGAACGCAAAAATACTTCGAGGTTATTATGAGACTTGAAATGTTAGAGAGCGAGAGTATGAGTAGAAAATTTAGTCCTCTAATCAAAAGCCGCATAAAATCCCTCGTGTTTGGTAATCGTCCATAAAACGGAGCAATTAATTATTCTCTTTTCGTATATATATAATAACGATTTTAATTAACAGCCCTGCACGTAGATTATAAGGGTGACTATTTTTTCCAACCAAGCATAAAGCTTCCGTTCTATTGCAAAAAAAAAAAAAAAAATCTTAGCGATATCATCATTCGTTGGAATAAGTTCAAAAGAAACCACAGCATCGATTCAGAGAAACTTATGTTTAGTTGATCAAAGCGAGGTAGTGGAACTAGGCCTAGAAAGTCAAATCGTTAAACCGACTTTCAGTCATCATTACATACACAAGTTTTGAACCCCAAATAAATAGGTCCAATTTATTTATGTACATACATACTGGCAGTGGAGTAATACTTCGCGAAATTGTATATCAAAACTTTGTTCTGTACGATTTTTTTTTTTGTTGGTTTTCCGTATTTTTTTTTTTTTTTTTCTTGTTTTGTTAACGCTCGTATAGTTAATCGATCTGTTTGTTGGGGGAGAAAAAGGGGCCTTTAAGTAACCACGGTAATGCATCCCCCATTTCCAAAACCAAACAGTCAACAACCGAGTGAATCAATGCCAAAGACTTCCTTTTATTCAACGTGTGACAAGACGTACAAGACACGTGTATAAACGGCGTTTTAAATTTTACATACACGTAGAATGATATGTCGATTTTTTAATAAAGATCAAATTTATCGAATCGTTTGGTACCTTTTTTTTTTTTTTATTATAAATTATCGAAATAAGGGACTCAGGAAGAAAAAAAGAAAAAGGATCATCGTTTGATCGTAGATTTTTTCTCTGAAGAGTATAGAAACTGACGGTCGTTTTGTACCGTGTGTACAAAAGTAATTCTTGATAAGATAGCTTCTCGAAGTAACATTTTTCAAGAATCAAGTTTATCTGTCGCGCCTACTACTACTACGCATCCTATATAAGCGATAAGCCACGAACTCTGTGCGGAGGCGTATGGTGCTGCTGTGGCTTACCGATCGCGCCAGGATGGAATGGCATGACAGTGTTTGACGATATGAGTGTTGACAGACTATTCAGAATCATAATCATAGTGGATTTTTCTCTTCAGGGATAAAATATAGGAACGAGAAATGAATCAAAATAAACGAGATTGGAATCCCTTACTCTTCCTTTATTTTTTTTTTTTTTTTTGGACTAGGATGTTTAGCGAGATAACAAAAAAAAAAACAGAAAAAAAATAGCCGAATTATATGACTGAGGAAATTATACACGGTTTCGATCTACCAAAGGATGGGATCGTATATTCATGGGTATCCTATTTACGAGTTAGGAAAGTGCAGAAGCCAGATCCACCTCTTAACCAATAGTAAAATTCGTCCTAAAGTTTACGTTGGCTATAAAAAAAAGCAGCTCGGCAATGAAGTTTCATCCCTTTTTCGTCTCGTCTCGCCTCGTTCAATTCGGAACCTAGAACTCAGATGGAAATAAGAATCCTATCGTTTTGGGTTGACAGTTTAAAACAACCCTGTCTTATTCTCGAAGCCAATCATCCAGCTACAGTCTTTGAAATTTTTTTATTCCATTCTATTTTTTTTTTTTGATTTTTTTTTGTATTTGATTTTTTTTCTTTTGTCATGAAATTTTTACGCGGATTGGTAAATCGTAAATCTCATCTTAAAGTATGTATTTATATTCGAAATAGATAAAAACTAACCGCAATTTTATTCTTTTACAATTATTTTTACTCCTGTATATTGTATATCTCGAATAACGTACGCGATACCCAATCGCTCCGGTTTCGTTCATTTAATCGTATAAAGTGTATCACGTTTCCCCATTTCAAGCACTTGATTAAGAAGAGCTTGCGTGCACCCCCTGCAGGTAATAATAAAGAACCGGGGAGTCTAGCTCGAGTTTCAATTGCTTTTGCAGAGAATTCAATTTCTGACGGAAAGAGCTGTTCTGTTTATACCTTCGTTTTTTTCAACTTTGTAAAGAGAAACAGATATACATATATAACATACGAGATTTTATAATGATAATTGAAAATATCTAATACTTTCAATGTTTTATTATTTTTTTTTCCATTTATTTCGTGACATATGGGGATAGTAAGGGAATATCTTATGTATTTATGCATATAGATCTATGTATTAGAATGAATATAAAAGTACACATTATATATATTATACGGTTTTATAACACCTAGCTTATTGAGTAGGTTAGGTCAGGTGGAGAAACCTGGGGTTGAACATATAGAAAATATATAGGGGTCCCAAAAACCCTATGGGGTAGATTGACGCCATATGCGAACGAACTGTCGAGCATTGTAAGACTAACGCAACCGTCGAGCATAGGACGTGGGATCATCAGTACTCATTGTGAGACACTAATCAAATCCAACCCTGACTCACTGTTCAATCAACATCCGTTTCGATCTAGTACCAGTCGGGAATATAACACCCTCGAGTAAAGTTGATGCACATCCAAATAGTACGATTTCTATGATTTTCAAGCTTTGGTTTGAATCGCGGATAACGAAAACTTTTAATTATGTGGAAATATATTAATGAGCCAAACCTGCACACCTTGCGACGATTTTACGAATCGGAAGATTTTCGAGATTCATTATAAAATTTATACATTTTATTTCAGTTCAATGTTCAAAATTATTAAAACTCCTGAAGTTGGTGGACAAATTTATTTTGACAAATATAATCAGAAAATAGAATGGAAATTTTTTGTCATGGTACCTAAAGGACCGTGGGGATCCATGTGAAATAATACGGTCGAAATAAAAAAAAAAAAAAAAAAAAATGGTGGATTAATGCGGAAAGTAGGATTATCTTGACTTCTACCAACATTTTCGATTTCTACAGAGACACATATATACACACATCCCTATTTATATACCATATAGGCATATTTTATTTAGGCATAAAACTCCCGGTTCAGGGACATATACCTGAGGATCACGTACATACCTATCTACCCCCTCAACCCAGGGGAAAAGCTAGCACAGCACGGTGGTTTCATCCACGGGGTAAAAAATAAAAAAAATAAAAAAACTTGGTCACTGGTATATATATGAACGTGGTGCCGAGCATATTTCAATCCTGAGCTTTTTTCAATAGCCGTTCGTCTCGCCTCGCCTCGCCACGGTATGCTTTTTATTTTGTTACCATTTCTTCGTTTAATACCATATCTACTCTAGTACCTGCACGTATATCACGATCGTTGAGTTTCGCGTGATGATCCAGATGATCCTAGCGAATGGTTTAAAAGAAATGTAGATGCATAAAAAATTGAATTTTTGATTTTTTCCTTTTTTTGAAATTGATTTTTGATCTAGCCTTTTTTTCCCTTTTTATTTTTTGGTTTTTACACATTTTTAATGAGATTTTAAAGTCAGATATATTATATAACATAAAAAATTTCCAATGTAAACGGTCAAAAAAAAAAAAAAGTATAAAATAACCTCAAAGCAATTTTTCAAGAATTCAACCCCTCTTTCCGAAATTCTTCAGCACTAGGAATGCAATAACGTAATCAAACGGCGTCTGTTTAATACTTGTGCAGTATCAAGTTAGGAAATATTTTCCTCATGTCTTCGCTATATATGTAGAATATACTATCTCACAGATAACAGCATACCGTACAGAGCTGAAAATAAAAATAAAATTGAAAACCGAAAATAAAGGAAAATATAAATAAAAAATAAAAATTGGCAAATAAAAAAAAAAGCAGGTTTCTTTCTCGAAAAAATATTTTTCAGTAAAAATTTCTTGCTGAATTTTGAAATACACAAAAAAAAATAAATAAATAAAATCATGAATAAAAATTTGACCCTATTTCGGCTCTCGTTCTTTTATCAGAATCATAATTCTTAATACGTTAATCCTTTGCGGAGATGAGATTTATCCCATAAATCATTTATATTATGAAAGAAGAAAATATAAGAGCAGCGTTTTCGTTTTTTTACGTAATCGTTTTTATGATCCTCGTTATATATTTTTTTTATTTTTTTTTTTTTTATATTTTCGTTTTTAGGATGAGTCAAATAATACGTGAGCTTAAAGCGAGTATCGAGTATAAGGATGGAGGAATGAGATGGTATTCGAAACCCGAGCGCAGGAAATAATGACAAGATCAGAAATCTCTGGCTCCTCTTTTTCATTTTTATTTTTATTTATTTTTTATTTTTTTATTTTTGTTTATTTATTTTCATTTTTTTTTTCTTCTTCGAGTAAAATAACGAAGAAATGTGAAAGCCACGAAGCGAGAAAAGAAATGATGATGTACCTACCTACCTACCTCGGGAGATGAAGGATAAGGATATACATACATCTCCTAGTATATCGTGAAAATATATCAACAATAAGAATATGACAATAATACATAATAAAAAAAAAAAATGAAAATAATAATAATCATAATATTATACATGATACATAATACATATAATATTTATATACGAAGCAGTGGATTGACTGCTTTGAAATACTTCCTCGGGTAAAAAAGATATGAGCTCGTTAGAATTATTGGTACCAAAGTAAGTCCTTCTGGATACACCAATCTCCCCCCCTCCTCCCCCCCACAGAATCTTCAAGATCTTTCTTGCGGTCCCCACATCTCAATCTACAACGCGTTTTTGGCGTCCCTCCACCTTGCCTCGCAGCCATTACTTAGCCTCGACTAAAGAAAGAGAGAAAAGCAAGAAATAAACCAGAAACAAATATATATACCTATACATGAAGAAAGGAATGAAAATGAAGAATAAAAGCAAACCCGATGAACGGAAAGGATGACAAGACGCGATATACACATTCGTATTCTCTAAACAGGATTTCGTTGAAATTCCTAATCCCATATGTGTATCCGATATTATTTCCGGCTCTTATCTCTTTAAGGAAAATAAATTCGTTGTAAAAATTCTTTCCATTTCTCTTATAAAAACTTTATTCTAAATGTAAATTTTTTTCGTAATAATAGACGAATTAAAGTAAATTATCTTTTGTAAAAACGGCTAGACGTCACGCAAATTAAATTATAGCGAATCGAATATAATATGTATATATGTCACAGCTGTTTCGTCGACTGTATAAATTTTGATTATTATTTTAATTTTGAAACGTGTTGATATCCGTATATTTAAATTTCATCGTTACTTTTCCAGCTATCGATATACCTACCTACCTACCTAGCTTCCTACCTAACTGCAAATTGCAACACAATGTAACTTCGCAACTCCGTTTCTAATCTCGGCTATAATAACGTGCCATGTTCTTCGACCGACTTATACAACAGTATAATACTACAGATTTCTGAACGTTATTCTAACCCCGAGAAACCCTACGGTTAAATTTAGGGTCGACGAACTCTGAACCCTGAAGCCACGATAGTAGCTACCCAATCGCAAATAACTACAACGTAACAGTTTCAATGATGTACGTAAGAACGATATGGTTTGTGGTGTTGTCCAATTTTTCGTCCAAGTCTTAGAAAAAATAGAAAACCCATGTTTCCATATATATATATATATATATATATTTTTTTTTTCGTTTTTTTTTTTTAGGTTTATTTTTAAGGGTGGTTATATACTTCCCTAAAGAATTTTTCAATTACAACAACAGCGAGAGTCGATGGATCAGAAATTCTGGAGGTTATTGAAAAATTCTTTTGGAAACACTCGGCGGTTTTTTTTTTTTTTTGTAATAATTTCCTTTTTGAAATTCGGTAGAATTCATCCCACAAAAAGTTTGACTGACTTTTAAGAACAGTTTCATTGTTCACAACGGTACCTATACGGATTAGCAAAATATTTTCATTTTTCTTATTTTCATTTTATTTCATATTTTATTGTTAGTTCTATAGTTTCACTTCTTTTCTCGAGAAAACTTTTTAGACCGTCTTTTATTGGCTTATCTAACTTATCGCGGTAAAATAATTGTCAAAAAAATATATATATATATATATTATATACGACGACCACATACAGGACAATACAAAATCAACCGGACATTTCTACAGTTAGCCATATACTGTAAGTATTTATGTACATAGAATAGTTATAGATATATAACATACATACATACATACTCTGTACAAAGTATGAAGCATTATGTAACAAACAGCTGTCTACCACACCGGATTTCCCATCCCAATTCAGTGAGCTAACTTCCGAGATATATATAAATTTTTGTTTTAAAATTTTTCTATTTTTACCATTTTCTTAACGTTTTTATAACTCTCATTCATGCTGGCAGTAACAGTTCCTTTCTACGCTAAAGGAACGTATTTATATTCTTTCGTTGAAGGTAAAAAGGACGACTGTTGAAGGAAAACTATAATATATAGATATAGCGCGAATTTTTAACCGTTAAAAGTTCGTGTATATGTATATATTTTTTGACGTGGATGAATTTTTGTAAAATAATTTAAAAAAAAAAAATAAATGAAAATAATGAGAAATAAAAAAAAATGATAACAGTATATGATACGGTTATAAAAAAAAAGCAGGGAATTTAGTTTCATTTCTTATATTCGATTCCAGGTAACAATTATACGTATAACCTACCTGCCTACCAAGTCCACCAGTTTTATCACGATAAGGTAATTCGACGGGACAGGAAATGGCTCGAAATCCCTCCGGGTACAATTTGTTGTCCGCAGCTACCAGGGAAAACTTACTAATTCGCACGCAACTTGGCGTGTGGCGTGTGCAGAGTAAAGGCGCCACCGATATGCGGGCTAAAAACCCCATCGGTCTAGCCCCGTAGTATGTACATACATACTTTCCAGAATCCGCAATTCTAGGAATAGAAATTTCGCGATTATTCTACTAAAACGAAAAAATTGTAAAATTTTAAAATATGCAAAAAAAAAAAATAAAAAATACAAAATAACTACCACGTCTCTCATTTCCGTTTTCTTTATCTGTTATTCGCTGTCAGATCACATCTTTCAATAACTGAATAAAACGAAGTTCATAATGTTTGTGCAGCAGAGCATGCGACTACATGTAAGTATGAAAATGATCGTTTGCCAACTGGTTCGCGTGGTATGAGATTAAGGATTGTGTAAAGGGGAGTCGAGGATGAGGAAGAGTGTGGGGATCTGGCTGGACCAGACACAAAGAACGGTGGTAGTTAATGAGTCGCCTTCGTCCCCTAGGTTTGTGGCACCGAGTCCCTCTGGACCGTGGCGCAAGGCAAGAGGGAGATGAAAATACCCAGGGATTGTCGAGGTAAGACGAGGACGACGATTCAAACTCTGCTTCCGAGGCAGAGGCAGAGGCTTATATATCTGCCGGAACTAATTGTCCCATAATTCACTCTCGCCGACGTAGAGACCTCTTACTGTAGCTATATGCACCAGCCTAGCAATTCGCCCTGTTTATCTCTGTGCAGGAGAAAATTCCCCCCCCTCCCTCCCTCTCTCCCTCCACCCTTTATATATAATATAATCTAGTACATACCTATATATACGTTTAGCTACTCCTTAAACGGAAACATCTTCAAAACTCTCCGATACAATTTAAAAAAAAAGTTTTTTTTTTTTTTTTTTTTTTTTTTTTTTTTTATCGATTACTCAGTTTCATCGTAGCAACTTTTTTTTTTTAGCCATTATAATGAGTGGTCAATTCAATCAACTGGTAGTTTGGTTTCTTTTTCTTTTTTGGAATTGCAAAAATCACTTTGGGTTGGGTCTTTGTTAGATTTTCTTTGAGTTTTTTTTTTGGATCTTGGAGTTAGTGTGGGTGTATTAAAAGATATCATGAAGTGTACTACGTGATATAATTGGGTCTTTGAAAGTGTCTATTTCTTCATAGTGAAAAAATAAAATAAAACAAAAGAAAAAAAACTGGCAATTAAAATGCCGACTATTATACCAACGATTATGATCCTCGTGAGTTTTAAGCCTCGGTGATGACTAGAGTCTTGATTAACGAGTAAAGGAATGAGATAAATAAGCTGAGTTATACATCTGCGAGCCGAATGTTGTCTCGAAGAACGAGACTCTTCTTCTTCTTCTTCTTCTTCATCTTCATCTTGAATTTTCTCTGAGCTGTTGGAGTTCACCCTGCCGAAAGATCCTCTCGTTTTGGTATTTCGTTTAGTTTTATTATAACGAACAAATTTTGTACACCGAGACGGTTCCAGATCGCTCAAGTTTGTATGGCCAAAAGAAAATAAAAGAAGACAAAAAAAAAGAAACAATAAAAAAAAATTAACAAATAATATAGAAAAGGAAAAAAATATAACGGAAAGGAAAGAAACAAGGCTGCAGAGGCCAGGCCGCGGGCAGTGCGGCGTGACTTTAGTCTGGCAATTAGTAGGATTAATGGATTTCGAACTGTAGGTTGCAGTAAACCTGCGGTACTACTACTACTATGCTTTCTATCTCTCTCTCTCTCGCTCTCTCTCTCTCTCTCTCTCTCTCTCTCTCTCTCTCTCTCTCTCTCTCTCTCTCTCTCTCTTACTACTCGCTAGTTGCAGTAGGTATAGACCATTGTCGCGATTAGGCAAGCCTTGTATTCTGGCTCTCACACGTTTATCATAAATCAACGTTGACTTACGTAGATATACGCATTCGTCCCCTAGCCTGAAACTTCTCGAGAGACAATTAGGACTCGGTCACATCTGCAAATCGACATGAAACAAGAAAGAAAAATTCAAATTTTCTCTTTCTAATTGAATAACAAAAAATAAAATAAAAAATAAAAAAACTTTAACAGATTTTAAAGCAAAGACAAACTAGAAATTGGTCGACAAGTAGGCTACTTTATATGATTAAAGTAAGGAGATCGATTTCTTGATTAAGTGTATCTGATCACGTGAAGTCCGAGTAAATTTTTTGTTCTTTTTTTTTCCCCCATTTTTAGGGGTAGGACAGAGAAAATTAGATGAACACATCGGTTGATCCTGAACGCGCAGGGTTATCTCGTGATTTTTTTTATTTTTTTTTTTTATTTTTTTGAGTTACCGATTGACGTTTGACGTTCGCGTGTCTGAAAATGAGTTCAGGGTATAGTAGCAACGACGACTAGTAGCCAATGGCCTCAACGTGGTAGTGCGTAAATCTAGAACTCTAGACAGTTACGAGGTTCTCCAATATAAACGATCCCGTTTAGTGGTACTGGTACCGTGGTAGTCGTAGGCGGAGACGAGATGAGATCTGACTTGAAGAAAGAGACAGAGATATATAGAGAAAGTGATTTAGAAAGAGAAGGAGAAAGAGTAAAGGAGAGATAGAATAGTAACAAACCCGTCCAGCTGTCGTGGGATCGTCAGAAACGCGACCGCGTCTCGTAAACGCGATTCGAGAATCAGACTGGTGACCAACGAGAAAAAGAAAAAAGGAAATAAAAACGAAAAAAAAATAAAAATAAAAAAAAAAAAGAGAAAGAAGAAGAAGGTATATACAATAAAAGAGAGAAAATAGTAACAGAGGTTTGTATACATGTATATTTGATCTTTTTCGGTTTATTTCTCTTCTCTCGTCTCTTTTCTTTTTTTTTTTTTTTTTTTTTTTCTTTTCTCTCTTTTTTGTTTATTTTTCATTTCTCCCCCTTCTTATTTCTGCTTGGCAAATTCTCGGCGTGTTACACGTCACCGAAGACGCCCCGAGATGGCTAGGGAAGAAGGAAGAAAGAAAAAGAAAAAAAGGAAAGAAGGAAGGAAGACATTGCTCGTCGAGGAAAATTCTACAGCCTGTAGCCATAAGCAAGAAGCCAGTAGGAGACGTATATAGGAACTACAGAAGCGAATCTTCAGCCTTAAACTTCCAACTCGAGAAGACGGTTTAATAATATCGTAGGGCCGTTTTACTCACGTGTAGAATGAGGCAAGAAAAGATGAAGAAGAAGAAGAAGAAGAAGAAGAAAAATACATCGTGAGGAGAAAAGAAAACTGGGAAAAACGATGTATGTACTTTACTCACGACATACAGAGATACATGCTGGCTGCGGGTTGGAAAGAAGAAGAAGAAGAAGAAGAAGAAGAAGAAGAAGAAGAAGATGACGAAGAAGAAGAAGAAGAAGAGGTCGACGTCGCCGACGGCGTTAGAGTTGGCGTTGACTCGGGTTGGTGACAGTGTTGGCTAAATATATACTGCTCGTTCCTCTCTTCTCTTCTCTTCTCTTCTCTTCTCTTCTCTTAACGTTTCTCTTTCTATCTCAACCGCGCCCACGTATCGCTGACTTGGTTATACACGAAGGTATCTTATACTACATGTACATGAAACCTGCACGTAGGTATAAACCCACCCACGCTTAACTCCGGCTTTAGTGGCAAATTTCGAGCCAGTGCGGTGTGCCGCAAGATATTGGCCGTGGCACGAGATGTACGTATCTATGTATGTACCTCGGTTGTACCTCACGCTAACAACATGCCACACCGTTGTCGAATTACGTATTCATTTATGCATTCTTTAGTTATCTTTATTCCATAAAATTATACATACACGGTATATACCTATATAATATATACATTCTACATACATACATACCTACTCACAATTACCTCTCATTCACAATATCCAAATATACTGCAGATAACGATTTCGATTTATATACATTAATTGGCGATTTATGAGTACACTATAGTTTCTTTTTTTTTTTTTTGATTCATTCTAACCGAAATTTGAAAATTCTTCAATATCATCATTTCAGTGAAATACCGTATGAAGTACTTGGTAATCTCTGAATGTAATTAAGCTGCGACAAAAGTTTGACAATGAATGAGGACCGCGAGGTACTATACCCTATACCTATCTCTTGTGTTAGTTTTGAGGGATGGTAAAACAATGCGAGAGTTGGCTCGGTCCGTTGGTTGTGGCCGAACCAAAAACAGAAAGAGAAAAGTAAATCAAAAAGTAAAACGAGAGTTGGTCGTTGGACGTTGGTCCAGGCTAGAACGGCTTCAAAACCACCGTCAGAGAGAGCTGGCCGGTGATTTAGAGCAGGACTCGGTTTTTGAAATAATATATATAATATATATATATAGATATAAAGGTATGATTTATATGTGACACGTTTTTACGAAAGGGTGTTAGGAAAACGTCACTGTCTACACTATCCAACCCACCCCCCTATACTTTTATTTCTGAAAGTTTTCATAGAGCGGTGAAAAATCTCTGGTGTGGTGTAGTTTTGAAACTATGAAACTATACATCATGTTTTCTATGTATAAAAGAAACACCAAGTTATTGTTATATAACGTGGAAAATGAGACTCGAATACACCTGAGCTTTGGGGAATGAAAAAACTTTCTTTGAAAGATGTCAGTGTGAAAATTCAACGAATGACAAATGTCCGTAACAAAAAAATAAGAAAAAAATCTATAGTAAATTTATGAAAAACGAGAATATACGTTAAACTGGAAATTAGTAAATAAATCATTTTTAATTTTTTTTTTTTTTTTTTTCAACAAAAACCAATTACGCTCTTCTTCGTGGTGTTCCCAAGGTGATGAAATTTCGAAAATATTTAATATTTCAAAAATTAAGCTCAAACGAATAGACTGAGGATCTGGTTTTGGCGTAAGAACGTGAGACTTTACGCTGCTTTAGGTTGTAAAAGTTTAAGCGACAAGTGCCTGGCTGGTAACTTTCTCTCTTTCTCTCTCTCTCTCTCTCTCTCTCTCTCTCTCTCTCTCTCTCTCTCTCTCTCTCTCTCTCTCTCTCTTTCTCTGGAGAGTTGAAGTAACTTTTAGCAAGTTGGTATTTAAAACACTCGAAATACTTAATAAGAAAGTTGGTAAGAGCGAGAAGCACGGGAGTTTTCGTTGCGAGAGAATCGCAGAAGGATATTCTATGGGTTAGGTAGATGGGTATAAAGACTGGAGAAGAGAAGAGGAAAGAAGAGAAGAGAAGAAAACACCGTGGGACGCAAAAAGGACTTTTATAAGTTTCCGTATAGCTATTGAGAGAAAAGTACAAGTTCAAAGTTCATCCTACCGTGTTGTAGTAAGAGGCTTCGGTTTGCGGTGTCCCTCGTTTTCCTAATTCTTTTAACGACTTTGAATCGATGAGGGCCGCGTGGAGAGAATCTTTGCTGATGCTGATGCGGTCGGTGATGCTGATGCTGATGCTGATGCTTTATCCTCTCGCCGTTCAAGATTCCGGGTCCTTTTCCCCCAAAAACTTCTCTAAGACCTTAGAAAGTAATTTGACTAATCGACGCTTTCGTCAACGCTCCGACGGTCAGTTGAGTAAAAACTTTTCCAGCCGAAGCTTCCTACATTTTGAACTAAGAACTCGTCCTTTACCCTCGTCCTTCGCGTACCATCTTCTACTTTTTCTTCTTCTTCTTCTTCTTCTTCTTCTTCTGCTTCTTCTTTTTCTTCGACGTTTTCTCTCCCGCCATAGCATCCAAGCTCGAGCTCGGATTGTCTTTAAACATCTTATCGCGCTTCGTTGACTTTCAAAAGATTTCAAACTTATATAAAGACGGGCGAGCGGACCAGGAGATGTCTTTACTCTTATTAGACTTGGATTTCTATAGAATTGCCCTCCGAAGTAGCAGCCAGCCCCTTCTTATTATCATTGTTTCTATTATTATTATTATTATTATCATTTCCTTTATTCCATATTTCCGGAGCGTGGTTCGCATACTACCAGTATTTTACTGTAGGATAAGTAATAAGAAAAATATACAAAAGTGTAGACGAGAAAAAATATAAAAGAACAATATGTATGTACTACCTCTTACCTAGCTACCTACTCCACCCGTCGCTATACCAAACTCCAGACGTTTTACGCGACCAACTAACTAACCAACGTTGAAACAAATAAAAAATGAAAATGAAAAACGAAAAATCTCCTTGACACAATTATGATAAATCTTTGAGAAAAATTTTTATCCACATTTTTAAAATCTGTTCCAATCACTTGACGATCAACTAACGAATTCAGGACCCTTTAACCTCTTCGTTTCCCTTGATTACAGACTTGATTATCCCCCCCCAAGAAAAAGGTCAAAGGCTGAATATGATCAAAGGTCAAGGATCAACGGACGAGGCCGTTATATTACCACCTATAATTCGGTCTAGGTGTATATTACGGTATATATTAACCATCGAACCACAGCTAGCAATTATTATAATATCATAATCGTCGATTATTAGTTTCACTATAAAAATACCAAACAATTTTATCGTTTTTTTTTGTTTTTTTTTTTTGCCCCATTTCGCAATCCGTTATACCTATACCTGAACAACCTAACACTTAATTCCTTACACCTTATACAAAAAAATACCATTATTCAATCTGTGAGAATCATCAATTCGTAGATCTTTTCGCCATATTCAAAATATTCGAATGTCATACCCAGAGGTATGAGGTAAATTTTTGTCCCATCAAGTATCTTAACGCATTAAATTTATTGGTAATTAAAAATTTACCCATTTTTTAACCTAGTCCAGCACTATCGTACGTATCATACCATAGAATTTACCCGTTAGTCTATACAGATGCATATCAACTTATCCTGCGATGCGTTTCACTGCCAGGTCAAAGCAGGCACAAATACAGGTATGTGTGTGTGTGTATGTACAAAGAGGTCCGTAGATCCGTATACTAATGCAACGATATGTAGTATAGGAAATGCGGACATCATATACATGTGTGCAGTCGATGCGGCTACTGCACAGGCTTATACTACCCCCCATATCACATGTAGGCACTACACGGGATACACAACGTAGTGAGATGCATCAAACATGACTCGTCAATAGCCCCAGGCTACCGTTGTATTATTGCCTACCTACCTACCTACCTACCTACCTACCTACCTTATACGTAACCGGTCGTTGCCACTACTGGTCTCACAACTCCAGGTATACCTACTGGTATCTACTTCACCAGGGGTAGGGGGGGTTTGGACGGCTGGTTTGTTGGTCAACCTCCAAGTTTATGACATAACTGAAGAAGAGGTACATACATAGATACTCGTTTAGCTAGGTACGAAATACTTGTTCAAAAAAAAAAAAAAAACAGACACACACATAAACAAAAAAAAATTCAGTGAAGATACGATTTTTCTGAAGATAATACTGAAGGAGTTTATGGAATGACGAAGGTAAGTAATTGATGCATATCATGGGAATTAAGATACGGTTTTGTAGTTGTTCCCATTGACATTTAATTAGCTCAATTAGTACTTGCGGATAATATAAATCCTTAACGTGTACACGTATGTGTGCGTATGTTGGAGATGATTGTGATACAACAATGGCGATTGGTGTTGTATATATGTATGTATGTATGTACATACAACTAAAATCATTGCTGCAGGGAGGAGTAGCTGTATAACGTGCGTGCGAGAGTATAATGGAGAATGGGCCAACACTATGAGATATTCCATTACTCAATCTCGCCGGCTTTCACTATACTCCATAAAGACATTAGCCCACGAACCCGGTAATTATGGCGACAGCTCGCGTGCCCTGACTGACGAATGGAAGCACCATATTCTACCGTTGAAGGGTGAGTCAAGGCGATGTGAAGCGAGACGAGGTTTGTGTCCTAGTATTATACGTTACCTACGCTCATTGCGTTAAACAACCCGCAATCTACCCCTTTCATTCCACGAGTCATAGACTTTATACCAAAAATCATAGATAGAGATAGAAGATTGAACAATCAACACGCACGTGATTAAGATAATAAGAATTTTCAATTCTGGATCAACGAATTTATCGAAAATTATTATAAAATCATCATTTTCGTATCATAAATTAGATGATCAGGTAAAATGCGATGGAACCGGCAGAGCGAATGTCCTTTCACGTTATACCGTGGTGAAAGAAAAAATATATATATATATATACTTTCGTATCTCGTATCCAGATCGTTATACTTTATATACCCAGCCATAACCATCGCAACTTCCGGGGAACCGGAAACCGAGGCTTAGTAAACAAGTGGGGTATATACCGTTCACCGCTAGCCAAATGTTACCTTTCGTATAGGTATGGAGGTTCGTAGATGCACACATACTGCACAACCATATGCTATATTTCATGATGCGAAAACTAAAACCATTGCGGTTATAGGTGGGTAGGTAGAGGTACAATATGCCAAGTATTATGTTATAGTATATTGGTATAATGTTTCCTGTATATAGGTAATGTGTAAAAATCGATTAAAAATTATCAAGTATATAATTATATACCCTGTATATATA
Organism: Macrophya annulata; assembly: GCA_963924015.1. NCBI lineage: Eukaryota > Metazoa > Arthropoda > Insecta > Hymenoptera > Tenthredinidae > Macrophya > Macrophya annulata. The sequence continues at coordinate 14,711,720 of OZ001263.1, read as the reverse complement.
TATAGGGTTCGTTGAAGTGTAATAAAATTTTCGTTTTCTGAAACATGGTATGTATGTATGTATGTACCATGGTAGGTGTATATGTAGATACCTACAGGCACATCGTTTGATATTCTTTAAATCAGAGTTTTATTCCTCAGTGAATTCCAGTGAAAATTCGTATATATATATATATATATATATATATATATATATATATATATTCGTGTTACATTTATATATGAAATTCGTCTACCCTGCGCTTTTGAACCCGTTAAAATTGGACGGGTTTGAAAATACCCAGCGATAGAAAATGAATTGAAACGGTTTTGCTATCAGATGAATTTAATTAAACTCTGATCCGTACTGCGAGGACTATCCATTGGTGTTTGCTAAATGCTAACCCCCCGGCGTGTATCTAGAAATAACGTATTTTATATGCATAAAAACATACATACGTTACGTATTTATCTATACCGTTTGATATTTACTGGATATATTCAGTATGTTAAGAAATTTTTGAATATTTTCAAAACCTATGAGACGAGACGTTGATATCACTGGGAATTCAACAATGAACAAAAGCACCCGGTTGTAGTTGTTTACGAATTCTCAAGAAAATGGAAGTACCATGACAACGACAACGACAGCTTTCGTGGAGAACGAAGAGTGAGAGTGAATGCAGAGATGAGGGGGATGGGTTGACACGTCGCCAGGATCCCGTTCACTGTTTTACTCTGAAACTGACGTGTACAGCATTGTTCTTGGTGTCACACCACAACACGTAGTCTCCGACGTCAAGAACCCCCATTTCATTTCATGATAAAAAAAAAAAATAATAAAATGATATTTTGAAAAGTTACCGTAAGGTATCGATATATTTTATTTTACTCGGTTTCATATAAATCGATTAAAATTCTAAATAAGAAATTCAACTACCGCTGCCACTACTCTCATCTGAACTCATCTCATCTCTCAGCTTCACTCTCTCGGAAATACTGGATCTGCCGGCTAGCTGGATGACCCTAAACCCAGCGTTTTCACAGGGGCACGTTTGTGACGGAATTTCAAATGGAATTTCGCGAATTCCTTGGGACAAAAGGACGAGAGGTTCGCGTTAGTTGATAGTAACTATTCTGAGGTATTTCGAGGGAAACGATTTGTTGAAAATCTTTTTTTATTTATTTTTTTACCTTAAGATGCAGTAAATAAAAGTTACAAGTCAATTTTTGGATTTAGGGAAAAAGTGGTAAGATATTTGATGAAAAACAAAAAAATATAAATAAATAAATAAATTCATTCATAACTTTAAGTCGTAGGTATTTATGTTTAGTTCTTTAGATTCTTAAATTTTGAAAATACAATTAGAAAAGTATTTTTCAAAGCTGACTTTTCGAATACCGAGTTTATAGTTAAGTGAATACTGTATGTTCAAGGTAGACGATTAACGGGAAAATACGGGCGTGAAGAACGAGCGAGTTCTAATAGGGGGGAAAGGCGAAAGTTTCACCATGTCGAAACTGCCACCAACGACGATAGTAACTTTGTAAACACCAAAGAGCCTGTCACGGTATCGATCTTAGAGTTTCGTCAACTTCTAATTCCGCCAAACATACATATAGGTATATATGTATACCTACCTCAGAACCGTAGCGTGTAATATCGTTCATCAACAAGTATGGTTCCACAGGGCTGAGGAATAAGCCCGAAAGCCACATAAATGAAACTTACCGTCTTTCACCCTTATACTTAATTAGGTTAACTTTCCCGCTACTTTCCAAGACTATATATATACGAACACAAATACCAACTAATTTATAAAATACACTTCAAACCACCACGAGTACAATTATACCCACATATGTATATGCAGTTTAGTCAACGGTAGAAAGGGCAGTCATGGCTCCAGACATCCTAGTGCTTTAGAGTTGCGGACAAACCGGGACGGGGAATTGCATTGTTTGCAGCTCCAGGAACCCCAGGAACGAAGAGAACCGTGCGGAGGACTCAAGCTGAGAGTATAATGAGGAGGCAGCAGGTAATGAAGACCGCTCAATCTCTCCACCATATGGTCTTCCAGTCTGCAGGTATAGTCTGTTCGTTGAAATTCAACTGGTAATATAAAGGATCCTCTTCATCAGCGATACCCAGTCTATGGATTAGTTGAACAATTCGAATTTAGATAGCCGCCTTCATTAAAGTGCACCCAGACAATTTAAAACCCTCTCAACTACTAGATGCAAAAAAAATCTTGCTTTAAGATCACGAAAACGTTAGCATAGATCGAGTGTGTCACGGTTTATTTAAGTTTGAATCCTGACACAGACTTTTCGTCGAGAAATACCTGGAGCCGCCAATTATCTCCGCGTCTCACCCAACTGGTGCGAGTAGAAGAAGAAGAAGAAGAAGAAGAAGAAGAAGAAAGAAAAAAAGGTATATGGATAGGTGGGTAGGTATGGGCGTTTAACAAACTGTTCAGGAGGCCCTCGCGTCGAAATGAGTCTGGAGCAACGGGAGATAATTTAGATATCATCCCACCCCGATTTTCACCATTATATTACCTACCCAGCCCAGATGCCCTTAGGGTTCGCGTGCCAACTGACGGCTCCCAAAACGGAACAGATCATAAAACTGATCCCCAGTTTCTTATTTTTCAAACACTTTTTGCAGACAAAATTAACGCTGCTGCATCTCAATCTACACTATCCGCGATTTTTCTTGTCATGAAAATAAAGAAGAAAGAAAACGACTCGTTTTGTTTCCAAGGAAGAGAATAAAGGAATGAACAAACCTTCCTTCTCGGAAGGTATCCCTTTCTACGCTCTGGGTTACATCCAGCTCGGGTAGCGGCGGTTAAAGACTAGAAGACTGAAGAAGAAGAAGAAGGAATACGCCTCCTTAGTCCTTGACCGGGTACCTATATTCTTCTTCTTTTTCCTTTTTCTTCTTCTTCTTCTTCTTCTTCATCTTCTTCTTGTTTCTTGGCCATCACCCTCCTGCGGCGGCACTCATCGCGAGCCACAAGTCCCGGGTTTTGGGACCTGACCGGATGGATTTATTATCCTTGCGGCTGGTCCTCGGGGGGCTAATTGGTAACAGCGTGAACAACTAAGCTAGCAGAGGTACAGGTACCTACACCGTACCCCCGAATAACACGTATATATGTTTAACGAGAGCGAGGATCGAGCTCCTTGGAGTAACCTTATACGGTCGTCGTTACAGTGTTCACTAGTCAAGAGACTGGGGCTCCTGTTTTTCTTTTTTCTTCTTCTTTGTTTTTCGTCTTTTTTTTTTCTTCTTCCTTTATCCGAGTAGTAATAACTGTCTCAAAGCAATTACCCTTTGGTTTTTGGCTGTGTCTTGAGTTCACAATAAATAAAAAACGTCAATAAATTTTTATGGAAGCTCGTTATTATCCAAAATCGTTTTTCATCGGCTCGTTATAACCACACTTCGTTTAAATATCACGAAAGAATTTTTCAAAATACGTTTTCAACTGCCTATTGTCCGCTGGAGAGGTCCCATGTCTGTTCAGAGTGGATCCCTGTATGGTATAGACATGAAGTTGAGCCTAATTCATTCTAGAGATAAAAATTTTTAAGGGTAAATATATCGTATACATATATATATTTTGAACAAATCGAAAAGCTCCTCTGGGTTTCTCATTGTCGGTATTGAAATATTTTTGGGAAAAACGATAAAGCTTGAGCTTTGCTGTTGAGAGGTTCTGTTCAAAACTTGTTACTAAACTGATATCCACGTTAACAGAACTCGTTAATAAAGGTTAATTAAACCATTATTTAATTAAAAAGTTATCAAACTGGACTCGAAATCATCGCATCAAACAATATGGACAAATAAAACAAAACGATTTTAGAACACTTCAAACTTTTAGCAGACGAGTCAGCAGATCATTCCAAAACGAACAAAACTTCGACCATTCAACTGCAATATGTTGCTTATATTCCGATATTTATTCTCGTAATCATTTTTGGATCTAAAAATTTTCCTCAAATAAATGAATTTTTCTTTTTCTTTTTTTCTTTTTTTATATAAAAATACGGTTTATATATGCATTCTCGGTTTTATACCTACATATCATGTACCTCGAGGATTTTTAATCTTATCTTACATTGGTTTATCAGTGAACGTTGTTCGTCCGCGGTGTTATACTGTTTACGATTGACAAATAAGCTCTCGCTTGGAATAGGTAATATCACTTTATATGTATCATACATGTTGCCGGACTATTATTGTATTAGCATATCACGTATGGTAGATAACAAACAAGAAGAGACTCAACTAATTTGTCGGGACGTGAGCGAGTCACGATTTTCGAGGGTTGACTCTATACGCCCTTACAGGAAACCGCATCTCCGTACATCTTATACCTACTACTTCAAAGTATAATCGAGTCTGATACGAATATCTCCCTTTACTACATCAACGTCTTGAGGATTCTCAGATACCTACCCCATCGCTTATACGTGAGAATACATAGAGGTTCAATTTCCACCCTGCGATAGCTTAACGAGTTTAACTCTACCTCTACCTACGTCGCCTTTTCATCCCTAAAAAATCTTGAAAATATTTCAGAATTAAAAAAAAAAAAAAAAAAATACGCACTAGTCTCTTATACCTACTCCGTTGCCCAGCCACCCTGAAAAAAAAAGGAGAGAAAATATAGACGGAAAAATATTTACTAAGAACCACGTCTCTTTGATCGTCAACGACAGTAACTCTCAGCTTTGCTAATGCTGTTTGTACATATACCTCGAGTGTAATAGAAAGGTATTGCCAATATTGTACGTGGCTAAAAGTGTTTGCAGATTATTCTTCCTAAAACTTCAACTCCATAGACATCCCCGGCATTAATCCCTACGTTAAATTTCCTCGATAAGTTATTTCTTCAAGGTGTTGTTTCAAGGTGGAAAAAAAAAAAAATTCTTCACCTGCTTAAACAACAAACCCTTTTACAAACATCTTGAATCTAAGTGTAGGTATGTGAGGTTCGAGTGTCTACATCGAAGTCGAACTTGTCCCACGATCAACGATTTTTTTTTTTTTTTTTTTAAAGGTATTTATCTAACCACCTTATGGATGTCTTGACGAGAAGACATCTAAATTGAATTAACAACGGATATTTACCTAACGGGTTCATCCTCTCATATGTACATACTATGTGTGTTCGCGGAGCACAAGTAGCTCTTTGTGCATTTATTGTACATTAAATTTTTTATTTATTTTTTAATTGTTGGTCTAAATTTATCTGTACCTGTAAGGTGTGAGGCTGATAGTCACCCTCGACGTATGTACATACATACCTACGCACACAATTTTTAAGACGTACACGACATAATCCCAAGACACGCGGTCCTCACGGTACCGACAAACGTAGGCGTCGCGTGCTACAACGAAGCGCCGCATCAACGTAGTCGAACTTCCTGTAGGAATCCCCCACCACTAAAATTCCGTATAGCAATAACCCGAATCCCCACTACCAAGAGCAATTTCCAACCTTCTCCTTTTCTTTCTCCTTCTCCTTCTCCTAGCGTTTCCCCTTCTCTTACCATTCTAGCGTAGGAACCTCACGCACATTTTCCCTCAGGAGTTTCGAACCAGAGTAAAACCCCGTGGAATAGGGATAGGGGTGGGGGAGGGGAGAGGAGAAGGATGGCAGGGGGAGGGGGGATTAGGGACGCGCGCATGGAAGGATATCTACGTGTGCATACTGTCTCTATATGTATGTGTATATTTGTGTGTGGATAACACAGTCGAACCCATCGTTGCATCCCTCCAACCCCTCTGCACTACTACCTTGACGATCGACTGACTCCTAGGGAACTAGAGGAAGAGAGATACAGAACAGGGAGAGCAGGGATGGTGAGGAGAGACGGGATACCCCGGAGGGGGGAAGAGAAATTGAACCACAGGAAGGACTTGGAGGCTCTACTCTACAGTTCGGAGCAACAGTCTGCTGCGCGTCGCCGAAGTGCGAGCGTCGGTCGTCAAATGCCTCGACTTTAGGGACGATCGGGACTGTATGCCAGAGTGTTTCAAAAGTTTATTGTTTTTTTTTTTTTTTTTTTTTTTTTAATTTTAATTTTTTTTTGTTTTTATTTTGTGTTTGCGTTTTTTCTTTTTCTTTGACAAGAAAAATTTTTCACCATAATATCGAAAGTTTTAGTATATAAGATAAAATCCGATAAACAGTTCGCGAAAAATTAATTTCGTTTCGAATTTTTTATATTATTTCTGTATTCCACCGATTCGAAAATACGTTTTTTTACTCTTTCTATTTACAATTTTTACTCTTTCTTCTTTGACTGATAAGTCAAATTTTAAAGTTCATTGTGCACTTCGTAAGTAATAATGTGCAGTGAAGAACTTCGAGTATCTACGTAGTGATACGACAGTGAAAGGAGTTTGATTTTTAAGGGTGGTTTTTTTTTTTTTTTTTCATTTTATTAATTTCGTTTGGTTCTGTGAAGTAATTAAAAACGTCGAAAAAGTGAGAGGAGAAAAAACGAGATTGAATGTTCATAGTTAATTGTGAAAATATGATATAATCGTGGTTTTTGATTAAACAAACAAAAAAAAAAATCAAAATAAATTAAAACCACCCAAAAACTGAAGAAGAGACCACCTGCGATATCAGTAGAAATGCGATCGTAGCAGAGTTTACACGCTGTCACGTGAATTCTTCTTGAGGTACTTACTTTGAATATATGAGGAGAAAAAAAAAATAAAAAAAACCCAAAAAAAATCTCATTCATTTTTCTGATCGAAATTTTTTTTTGTTTTTTTATTCTTCACTTTTTCTCCTTGTTTCTTTTCTATTTTTTTCTCTAGTTCATTTCTCACCCCTTTTCACACGTTATTCTATATAACACAATAAGTAAGTATAATAATTTCGTGAAGAGGGGTTGTTTTTTCGTTGATATTTCGTTACTTTTCAACGTATAGGTAAAAAAAAAAAAAAAAAAAGTAAAAAAAAACCCAAGTAGAAAAAACAAAAAGTGAAGAAAAAAACTTGTGCAATATTCTCTGGATCCTTTATAACTTCCGAAAACTACTATACTAGTCGCCGAATATAATACCCCGAGACTTTCGAGAAGAACTTTTTGAATATTTCAACTCGCAAAGTTGAAGTTGAAGATGAAGTTAAAGTTTAAGATTTTTTGTTTCGGATTAAAGATGATTTTTTTGTTTTTTTGTTTTTTTTTTTTTTTTCTTTTCGATATTGAAGAGGCTGTGCACAGAGATAACTCGGTTATTACTCCAACACTTTGGATCGAAAATTACTCCGTAACTATAATGCGTATACTGCAGCCTGTTATAGAGATAAGGAAAATTTTTTTAATCGTTTTGGAGAGATGAAAAAAAAACTAGAAAAAAAATAAAAAAAAAATTTACACAAGGGGGACCTTATCATATTATTCTTGATAAACAAAAAAAAAAGCTCCATTTCCGGTATATGCATGCTCATAGGTACCTACGGGGTACTTTTTTCTTCTCAACTGACGTTACCTACCCCCTGGACCTTACCGTTAACAACGGCACTGAATTTAGTTCGTTTATCTTCGTCTTTATTATAGAGAAAACATGGTCGGTTGGCGTATCTATACCCGCGATGCTGCTGATGCAGACGTGATTAAACGATCATCAAATTCTTCCGCTGTATAACCGCGCTTATACATATTATACACATATAGGTATATATGTATACATATATATATATACCTAACAGGCTAAAAGTAGGCCGCTATAACGTAACGTTTACCTTGAATGAAGTAAATGTAACCTCATCTTGTATATATCTTATTGAGGAAAGATTCTGAATTATACCGTTATAACAGATGCAAGAATATTATATGTTAAATTTATATACGCATACATAAATATATATATATATATATAATGTATATATTCGTGTATATATCAGGGTAACATTAAATGACCAACGTTATATAGAGAACGATTTCACCAATTCCACCAAAAGATTTCTGTATCTTTTACAAATATTCGTGAGTAATTCTGGTAGATCAAAAATAAACTGGTCAACGTTCTGACGTTGCCTAGAATACATAATATTCATACACATAGGTATATATGTGTATTATAGGTATATAAACCAATTCGGTGATTATTTATCACAAGTTAAAAGAAAAAAAAAAAATCAAAAAAAATTAAGTATATATGTATAAGTTAAAGAAAATCTCTGGATTATATACCGTATGAAAATTATTACGCCTATTTTTCCAAGGGTCGATGCTCCCCATAGTCCACAAGCTTAGTTGGTATTTTATTTTGGTCTCTTTCACCGCGGGGGGGTAGTAGCTGAAGCTAGCTGAATAAGAATACGTACAGAAATGACAAAAACTTTGTATAAAGATATTACCTATACTTGTAATTCAAAAAATTAATAAACAAAAATTAAATATAAGTAATGTTGTAACAAGATAATAATATTTAAAAAAAAAAAAAAAAAAATGAGAACGAAAAAAAAATGACCGAAAGATGATAAACGCAAGTCTACAATTAAATCGAAAATATATAGAATCGTTCGAATCGATGCGATGCGATGCGGTGCAGGGGAGTGAATAAATTTTTCGTTTTTTAATCAATATCTAGGATCCCTTCATGCCCGGTAATTCCATAAGTTGAATAAAGAACAGATTTTTTTTTTTCTTGTTTTTTGCCATTTTCATTCTCCTCTACGAACGCGAATATCGGGGACGGGGAGAGAGCGGGGGGGGGATATGAAAAAAAATTCACCGGGTATAAAATCCGAGCCGGGATAATTGTACAAAAAAAAAAAAAAATTGCAAATTTCAATCAGACTTTACACACACAAAAAAAAAATGTCTGTTTCTTTTTTTTTTTTAATTTTCAACCCCTGTATTTAATACTCGCAACGTAATTGCTCAGTTCTGTTACTGTTTGTTAATAAAATCTGTTAATCTCTTTCGATGGTTTTAAAACGCGGTATATAAACTTAGCTTAATTTTCCTACATATAAGAAATGATAGTAGGTACATATGGTATAGGTACTAATAAAATGCATAAAAGACGTCCTGATATACAACTACCGATAATCAATGTTAAAACGATAATTATAATAACAATAAATAATGATAAAGTGATTTTTATTGACCGTCAAATCGCTAGAGGCGAGGTTTCTGAACCGATACGACGTTGATTTACGCGCCTTAACCCTTAATCTTCAGTCTTATAGGTAAACATGATGGAGTAACGCATGTAGCCGTATGGATATAAAGTATATATATATATATACGTTATATAGGATAGTAATAATAATAAAGCAATGGGGGAAAAAAAACAAGCTCTACCTGCAATAGAATCGTATATGTATAGTCGGATCAATGGCATATCTATGGATTTTAAACTTATGTTTATGGAATAGCCATAATAATCTGATCGACGCAACTTTTAATCGTATAAATTGAATCTACTAAACCCACGCTGCAACGCGTCTATCGACTTCGCATTTCCCCTCAAATATACATACACATACATACATAAGTAAATATGTTAGAAAATAATTGCGTAGGATTTGCAGATAAATTTAAGAATTTTATTAATGTGCGTCAGCAACCGGCGTTATAGGGATGATAAATTTATATGTGTGTGTGTGTGTGTACACAAATTGTTCGATCAATCGATTCTGACTTCACTATTTTCTATATATGTATGTTACATGATCATACATCGCGTGAGCAGGGGTTGTTATTTAATTTAAAAAAAAATTTCTTCTTCTTCTAGGGAATAGTTTCATTTTTTTCAAAACGTTAGTCCTTGCGAGTCGAGATATAGTTACGTTACGTTACGTTACGGTGTGGATTTGGGTGGGGATTTAGGATGGAAATAAAAGTGCTAAGAAAAAAAAAAAAAAGTCTCCTCGTGGTAAAGAGGACAGCGAGGAGAGGCGACTGCTCGAATTAAACGACCCCCTTCAGAAGGAAAATAAAAAAATAAAAAAAAAACAAAGAAAAGAATGAAGAAAAAAAAAAAGTTAGCCCATTCGGTAGACCCGCGAGAGAAACGATTCGGCCATAACAACCTGCAGAAACCGCCTCGTAAAAGGTGCAAACTTTTCTCACCGTTCAGGTTATACTGGTCAACCCAATTTGGCCAACTCTTATGTGTAATATGTATATAATATAATATATAGTGTAAAAACCGCGAATAGATTATTAGCAAAAAATAAAAACTGGACTATTTAGTATAACCGTTAATATCACTTCTAAGAGAGAAAGTTTCGCGTTTTGATTTCGTCGAAAAAAAAAAAAAAAAAAAAAACAAAAACAGAATTAAATGAGGGTGGAACAGTTTCTTTACTTTTTTTTTTTTTTTTTTTCTTTTTCTTTTTGTACCAAAAAAATAAAGATAAAAAAAAAAAAGAACGATTTAGAACTTTTGAGACAGTATTTATACACAGTATCTTGAAATTCTTCTCCCTTTACGAGCCATATTTTACCCCCAGTGTTGAAGCTAAAGAAAAATGCGGTGGAGACAGGAGTGTTGAGGTAGCTAGGTAGAGTAAGAGACAGAAAAGTTCTCTTCCTCTTTTCCACCTTGGTCGTCATAAGATTGCGGGTAAGTTCTGTCCTCGGACGAAGCTCTTGCGTAGCGTAACGTTGCGTAGCGTCGTAGTCGCAAAGGGGGCAGAGATCACCCTCTAGGGAATTTTTCAAGGAGGGAGGGATCACGCGAGGTTGGAATCGTGGACACTGTAGGGCAAGGTTATACCTGAACCCTACACCTATACCTCCAACGAAGTATACGAAAACTTTTAATAGCTTTTTCCTGGCTTATTGGTCCAAGTTATAAATAATTGTTTTTATATATATGTATATGGTATATGAATATATATTTTTCTATCATCTCGTGTAGGATCTAACCTCTGGGATTTTTCTTCTTATTCTTTTATTATTTTATTATTTTTTTTTTGCAATTTTTGTTAGCTTTTTTTTTATTTTGCATCCCAATCTTTGATTATCTCTTATAAAAGCTAATGCTGCAGCTATTTAATCCCAGAATTTTCACCAGTATATTACAGTATGTATGTGTATATGTATATACCTGGCTCCGAAAGCGAGTGATTGTATTAACGTTGATTTCATTACCTACATATATACTACAGTATTCCTATAGTACCTACCTACCTCTATTACAGGTTTCGAAATTGTGCTTAAGTAAATACCACCGCGGTTGATGAATCGTTTATTATCGAGAATGCAACCTGCAACGATAGACGAAATTCCGAGGTCGATTATAGGTATATAAAATATCTAGATAATAATCGTTGCTGAAATAACTCGGACTTTAAAAAGCCCTTGGTTTTTCATATTTCGCTTTCATTTTTTGTCCATCGAATTTTTTTCAAAAATTTCTATCAAATTGAAGCTTTTGCTATTTTATACAAAACAAAAAAAAGGCTCATTTTCTTTTGAATTTTTCTCTTTACCTTTTTCCCGTTTCGCGATTAAGACGTATGTATGTAAATACATACATACGTGTACGCACTCGTTAAAAAAATTCTATAATTAAATTTGTAGTACGTGCATATGTACATACATACATACCTACTCCAGGCGTCGAGGATACGTGATGTGAGGGTGCAATAAGGGTGCAGAATGTGAATATAGAAAGTTTACAGAGAACGAACACATTCAGCTTTATACATATATATACATATAACATTAAACAGAAATATATATATATAGATATGTACATATTCTGAGTAAGAATTTCTGAAAATGGACCTGATACATACACATGACTGTGTATGTATAGAGTATATATACCTATATACATAAATACACGGACATACCAAAATTACGTATGCTTATTACGCTGCATATTAGGCAAATTTCACCGCGTTGCAATTTATCACGATAAAACTTGATGGAAATACGTTGAAACACTGTATAGCCCTGCAGTACTAACACACCCACACATATATCTAGGTAATATTTCGTTTTGTAGTTTCCCATATTTTCCCTGCACCTATACTACTAGCTCATCATTCTCACACAGGGTATAGTTATAATATGTACTTTAGAAATCAGTATGTAAATTTTATTCGTCAGAATTCAGTTTCACCCTCTTGATCCCTCTTCGAAATACATTGCAGAGCACAATATGATGAGCAAAAAAGTTTTTTGTTCTTTTTTTTATTACCTGCAAAATAAAACAAAAAAAAAAAAAAATTAAAAATAAAACATAAAAAAATTAATTTATCCAAAAAAGATACTAAAAAAAAAAAAAATGCAACTATAGATATAAAATTGATTGCTGGTATATATAATAAACGGATTACAAAAAAAGATAGACCGAAATTTTATTCTCTTCCAACCAGCAACGTCTTTATAGCCTGAAAAAATTTATTCGAGAAACGAGATGAATGGGAATCGTTAAAAAAACATAAAATAAATAAAAATAAAAAGAAAAGATTTTTGACAGGAAATTTTGGCGCTGTACATTATACCGCCTAGTAATTATGTCGTTGAAAGAGACTCGCCCCTGCAGACGTGGCGTCTGAAGACGCCATATTTGATTATGGTCAGTAGATGGTGTATATAGATGTATGTATATAGGTAGATATGTATAAGATGATCGTGAAACACGCTAGAGCCAATTAATTGGCGGTAGTGGTTGAAACCAACGCGGGTGAGACAGGCGTGACTGATTCGTTATAAGACGGTAATTAAGACCATCCACGCCTAGAATTTGTATTAGCATACTCGCCCCCGTCACCTGTGTTACGATCACAGGGCAAGGAAGGCGTCCTGCTAACGAGCTACGAAACTTGCCTTTTGTTAATTTACAAAAACTATTCGTTATGGAAATTGGAGAATTTTTTCTTTTTTTATTTTTATTTTTTTTTTATTTTACACCCTTTTTTTTCAATTTTTTACTTATTCTTATTCATCGTCACGTATAGAAAGAATCTATGCAAGAATGGTAAAAGATGCGAAAAAAACAAAAAAAAAAAAATTGATCAAATCGAAAAAAAAAAAAAATTAAAAAATGTTCTAATTTGTATTTTTTTAGCACGCCGACGAGGAGGATGGAGGAGCTTGAGACGCTGGAAGGAACCGAGTGCCCCGAGTGCCCAGGACCACCACCAGAATTTCGGCTACCGCCACCTCCACGACCTCCATTTTTAACCGAGGGTACATTCTGCTCAGAGGCACCCCTCGCGGAGCTCGAAGACTGCGTTGCGATTCCGGTAAGTTTTTATTATATAGAGAGAAAGTGACAGAGATAGATAATTTTTTGATACCTATGTATGTACACTTTGGTATATGAATAAGAAATGAATAGAGAATTTCGGAAATCGGAATAAACAGTGTACATAGTAATTTCATGTGAAAAAATCCGTCGAATTTCTGTGTGTAACGTTGGCTAGCAGCCACCCCTATCCTTCCGTCATCCCTATAGGAAATATCTCGTCTGTATAAACAAGGTTTTTGGGGTAGAAATTTTTGGCCCTTTAAATTCAACGTATTACCAACCAACCTACCTACCTACCCCCTGATCAACGTCAAAGAGAAAAGTGAACGAAAAACCGGCTGACAAGGTTGAGAAGATCGGCTCAAGACGCAAGCGACGTATAGTAGCAACGTGAGTTGATACCCGCATTAGTCGCGATGGGTTGCTCAAGGAACGCGGATCAAAGAACACCGGTTTTCATCCCCATATACCTATATGAAGAAGAAGAAGAAGAAGAAGAAGAAGAAGAAAAAGAAGAAGAAAGACAAAATAAAATAAATAAAATAGGGGAGAAAAGTAGGGAAGAGAAACGCAACCAGATAACTCGGGTCGTTGAACCAACCTCTACCCTTGAAAACAAAAAAAGAAAATACATAAAACAAAATAAAAATTTTAATAGTCGAAAATATTGTTTAGAATTTTTGATTTTTTTTTTTTCTTTGCTATTTTTCTTCGAACTAATTTAAAAAAAAAGATTTTTCCAATATACATATATAGAGAAAAACCGTAAAAGGTATAGAAAAGTTTGTACGGTTTA